>JAOUZG010016587.1:12531299-12544101 GCA_026289955.1 Argiope argentata | reverse complement strand
CAACCCCTTTTTACAGGGGGGCACATTCACACATCTCACAGATAGTACACAGAATAACAACCATGCCCGAACCAGGACTCGAACCCGGGACCTCCTGAACACGAGGCAGACGCGCTACCCCTGTGCCAGCAAGCCGGCTCACAGATAGTACACAGAACAACAACCATGCTCGAACCCGAGACTCCCAGAGCACAAGGAATACGCACTACCTCTGCGCCAGAAAGCCGGCACAAAGAGTGTAATTTATTATTTCTTAACGTATTGAGCATTTTTAAAGAAAATATTATCTTTATAAAAAATAATCCTTAAACAAAAAATTTCCAATAAAAATAAATTGTATATATCTACTATAATTTACCATAAAAGTGTGCATGACCGATAAACCTATATCTTCCCTCTACAGTTGTTTTTTGTTTTGTTTCGAGCCTCGAGGAGCACATAGGTGCATTCATAAAGTGGTTATTTATTTTGTAAAACCTTTGAGTTTCTCTGAGGATCAGCAACTCTAGTATGTCAAGATAAAAACTGTATTTAGATATTAATTTTTAAGTACAGTAAAATAATATTCTTGGCAACATTAACTTGATTCTCTGAAATGAAATATGTCAATAAACAATTATCACAGCTATCCCTTCTGTTAACAATCGAAGATAAAAGTTACAAAATTGTAACTTATTTTTTATACGAACTACATTACAGATAATTTAGTAAGTTTTTTAATAAGTAATAAATACACAATTTATCTGTTTAAAAGCTAGGTTAAGTCCAGAAAAATGTATGTGAAGTTAAAATCTATGCATATCCACGCAAGGTAAGATTCTATGATATATCTACTTAATACTGCTTTTTGTACTTTGTCTTGCTTTCGTTTTTCCTTTCACAATTAATACGTGAATTGTGACATTGAAATCATTTGTTTATCCTTATTGAATTTTTTATTAGAGGGATTATATTGAAAATTAGCCTCATAAATAAATTACAGTAATTTGATGCAAAAAGTGAGTGGTGAAATGACAGTTTGAGTGGTTAAATTTTCTTTGATATTTCATCCTTTCAGAATTTTGTTTCACAAAATGCATATCAAAAAGTAAATATCTGTCAAAAATATTAAAACATATTCGTCATATATTGGATATTTTAGTCAGCAGTTTAAATATCTATTTAAAATGTCGGACTCCTAGAATTTTATGATTTTTTAATTCTTTATATCCTTTATGAATCCTATAAGAACTATATTTTTGATATATTATTTTCTGTAACAAGAGTTATCATTCATTCTTTTTCTAACGCTTAACAGGAAAAGCTGCTCCAAATCCTATAGTTATTATTTACTAAAAAATTCTTTTATTTTATTTTCGGTTAGAAAAATAACCATTAAACAATTTAGCTACTTAATTTAAATAAGCAAAAAGTTCATTATTTCTGAGAGAGTTTAACATAAAACAGAGCATGCATAACACTACCTAACATCCAGCAAACCATTACCATTTAAAATGCTAGAATGTAAAAGAAAAAAAAAGAGTTATAATTCGATTACTCTTCAAATGCAAGCGAAATAAGATATCCAAAAAGCGCATTATGAAACTCAAATGTTTTAAATATGGTCGCTGAAATACAATAAAGTCACTGCTATTAATCAGACGATTCGTTCTGCTGGTAATTCGCAAAGCGTGAGATTAGATGTCGCATTCCTGAAACTTAGAGTATTATTGTTTTATGAATTGTAGTCAAAGTTCTTTGATTGATGATGTGAATTAAAATTTTGGTCGCTATACATTATGTAAGAATGCATCCGAAACCAAGAATATGCCATATTAGTATTATGTGGTATGACTTACTATTATCTTGATCACAACAAGCTCACATGTCGATCGACATGCTATGCAAAAAAAATCTATTCCCGTGGATTATACAATTACCAGGAATGTTGTCTTAATGCTCAAATGATATATCGTTTCCAACCTGAGTAGTATGTCATCAGTGTCTCATAAGCAGTAAACATAGTGAAATAATGGATGGGGGCTTTTATTATAGATAGATAGATAGATAGATAGATAGATAGATAGATAGATAGATAGATAGATAGATAGATAGATAGAAAGAATTGAATATTTATTTATGTATTCGAACCTTATACAATTTCACACCCATTGACGTGTTAGAATGAAATCTGATACGCGTTTCTTAGTACCTGTAAAGATTAACTACGCATTTAAAAAGTCTCTACGCTTCTCTAAAGAAGTTGAAAACAGAAAAAAAATTTACGTTTTCCCGCCATAACTTCAAATGATATCATTTTTTTTAAAAATATCCTTCTTAAAATTTAAAAAAAAAAAAATTATTTTCAGTGGCATTAGTGCCCTTTCCATAAAATTTTTCTTTGATTTTTAAATAATTTTTAAAAATGTTTATATTAAAAGTTTAGAATTATGATTGATTTGGAAAAATTAATAAATGTTTACGATTTTGAAACCTTTTCAAGAATTAAACGTGCACTGAAAATTATTCGTATTTTTCTATTTTATATTCATAAAAACAGAAAAACGCTAGTGGAACCGCGGGTATAATGGCTAGAATTAATGTAACATAAAACACCTTCAAAAGGCGTCTCATCTTTTTCTGAGAAATTCTTTTCATAGCATTTTTGTAGCGCATCTCTTATTCATAAGCTACTTCCTGCTTAGCAGACGTTCCATAACGATTAGATGAGTCAGTGCACATGAGATATTCTTTTGGGGGGAGGGGGAGAATTCTTTTTGCTAGATATTTATAAAAAAACGATATTCTTTAAGCAAAGTATTCCATTTCATTTCATTAATAATTGCAATTTCTAGTAAAGCTATACTTTCAGAGTAAATAAGATGTAACGAAATTGGATGCATCAGCATTTTCAGTTTTACTCAAATTTCAATATCATTCGAAAAAAACTATAAACGTATATATATATTTAACCATGCAAAAAAGATCGGCAAAAAGTAAAAAGTATTTAGACATGAATTTGATAAATATCCAACACGAAACAATTTTTTGAGTAATATATATATTCTCTGTTAATAATCATATGCACATAAAGAGAATTGTCTTGAATAAGTTGCTAGACAGTAATAGTTTTTCCTGGTGGTTTTGACTATTCTGCCTTGATCTCAATTAATATCTATTCATATTTTTTTAATTGGTCGTACGATTAAATGTTTAATTTTTCTCTCGCTAGTATATCATTTTGTTTTATTATCATTAGTTTCCGTTCAATATTTTTTAAAAAAAATATTCAATTGTTCAGTATTTTTTTCATCATTTTTGAGTATGGGCATTTGACAGTACACGTCTTCTTTAAGTTTCATTTGTTTTTGAATAAATAATTGAAAAGGAAATTATTGAATTATTTAATAATTACTCTTTGAAGAATTCAATGAAAGCAATTGAAATCTTTTTTCTGCTCTATAAACTTTCAAAAGGTTACTCTCATATTTGGCAACTTGAGTTATTTTCAGTTTTGTAAAAAATAGTTAACACCCAAATAAAGAATGTTACATATAGATGTAGGCATAATACGAATTACCATTTATCTTATTCTAACAATTACATATTACATAGAAGTACTATGTTTACGCCATTATTCGAGAGGAAGGTAATACATCTGTAATTATGAATTGCAAAAAGATCGGAATTTTTCAAATATATTTTCTGGCAATATAAACATGATATTCTAAAATGACTACAAAACATTATCAAAAATTTGAACAACACCATAATATTGTAAGGCTAAAGTAAGCTACATTTTGAACCAAATTTTGACGGAGCGTCGTTTGGAACAGTTTCTTTAGAGGTATATTAAAGAGGATTTTCTGTATTTTTAGTCAAGAAAAATTTGCAAATTTCAAGATCTTTTTGAAATAAAGACAAAAAGGGAACGAATCATAAAAGACTTTAGAAAATTTTCCAAGGTTGTGAATATTAATTAAAATAAATATTGATTTATTTTTAATTAAACGCTTTTATTTATCGTGATGTTTTAAATTTGCAATGATGGAATTATGTTATATATTTTTCCCTCAATTCTTCATCTATTAGAGTTCTGAAAGTGGGCTTTGTCATCAGTTTCTATAAGAGTACCATATTTCAATAATTTTAGATCTCTAAAATATCGTTTCATATATTAATTTAGCTAAAATTTTATTACGCTGATGTGATTTAATCTGAAACTTAATTTGCCAATATTGATTTTTAGATTTCGTAATATTTGTAATCATGAATTATGAAATAAATAAAGAATTGAAAAATAGAAAGTAATAAAAGATTTTATGTAGTTTTACGTGTGTAGTAAATAGTAGGTAATAATATATTTTTCCTCGAAAATCAAGGAAGATTATAAAGAAATTAAGAGGTCATATAATCATAAAGTATTCCTAAGGTGTCCATTCGCAGATAAAATATATTTAGCGATCAAAATTTTAATTTATCTAGAGTATTTAGATCGGAACATCACAAATTTTTAGTTTTGTTAAAACTATATTTTAGGGGTTATTTAAACTATATCTTAGAATAAGAATATTAGCTACGGCAACTAGAATTATTATAATTCTAATAGAATAGTAATTATATAAACAAGATCGAAATATAAAATGTACTAATTATTTTGATATAGTGGTCTGCTCACGGCATTGTAGGCTCGGCACAACCGCGTTCGAGTTGCAAATGAGACTTAGGTGTTGTTGTTTTTTAAGTCACATTTGATTATCATGAGAAATAAGAATAAAATATTAGGATATAATAAATTTAGAAAAGAACATTAAAATACTTTTATTAGTGTTAAATAGAAAAAAAAAATTTTATTTAAAAATTGAAAATCAAATAAAAATCGCAAAAAACAAGATATATGAAAATAACAGAAAAACGCTGAAAAACCACAATGAACATGATAAAAAAATTCGAAATATTCATTATGTAAGAGATAAAATACTTTATAATTATGATTACGATTCCAATTTACGTAAAGAATTTTTAGCTGCAATTCTCTTTTCCAATTTTTGTTTAGACCACCAGAATTGTTCTTAAAAAATTTACTTTTTACACTGATTGAAGCTTTTTTTAAAGTTATTTATTATTACAAAGTATTTTCGGATGCTTACTTCCCAATGAATGCTTGAAATTTACTTGTCTGTTGAGCAATCGAAGCTGTCTTTGGTATTTTTTCTTCTGTTCAAGCAAATATTCAGCATCATGCTTTGAGTCTCCTTTGGAAGCAGATGATTCATGCCTGTAAAAGAGATACGCAATACTTTAAAATTAGAGATAAGTCAGCTTCATTCAGTTTTCATTATTTGTAAGATATAGAAGGTTAACAATACAATAAGGAAAGATAAGATATTTTTTTGCAATTGTGAATAATATGTAATAAAAATACAAAACTAAATATAGGAAAATCTTTTTTCAGAAATCTGGGCATAAAAAAATCATAACATGATGCTCTGATAAAAAAAATTTAAAAAAATTAAAATTAAAATCTCATTCATAATTTTTAAAAAGATTTCATGAATATTTAGGGCATTCCTTATGACATTGTTCCCAGTGTATCACGTTTCTATTATCTTGCAATTAGTAGAGAAAGAGTATAGAGGTAACGGCTAAGGTTATTTTTATGTAATATTTATTAAAGCATGAAATATATACAAATTCAACATTAAACTCTCTTTATTAAATCTGAATATATACGTATTCAGATTTAATACATATAAACTTAGAAACTAATGCCTTTTATCCAAAAACAGTTAAATCTTGAATTTGTACTTCCCTATCCTTAATTTATGTTTTTTCGTGTTCTTATCCTTAAGTACACTTTATCCTCGCAGTTATTGCTAACTAATATTCACCCACACCCACCCAAAAAATGAGGTTTTTTTTTCGTAATTGGATGCGCTGGTGTTTCTCAATCCTTTCGCATACAATGGTGAGTCTGACTCTCAAATCGAATTACTAAATTTCTAATGTTAAATCTGCAATTAAATAAAAGTATTTAGTAATTTAAAATGTAAAAAACGCTTCGATATCTTCAATACTTAAGATGTTATTCTAGGAATTAACAATAATCTCAAATAAGTGTCAGCTAATTAGGAGATTACCTAAATTTATGTATCAAGGAGTTAATGTTATATATGAATATTCTGTGAATAACTATTTTAATCGTCATTTCATCAAGACACTAAAGATTATTAAAAAATTTAAAGCAATTGACATAATATAGTTTTTGCCGTGAAGTGTCATTAAAAGAAAAAATGAACGAAAAAAATTGTTCCCTGATTGCATAGTTACAATACTGAAGGTAAAAATCCGAAAAATTTAGGCACTGATTTATTTAAGAAGCTTAATACTTATTTGATAAGATTTTTTAGAGTAGTTATAAAGCTACCATATCGCATAAATCTATTTTTTGTTTTTGGCTGCAACTTACCAGCTTATTTATTTGAAGTATAATAGAAATAATAAGCTAAATGAACGATATTTGATCCAAACATCTGGAAATCTGCGGACTTAACATCGTCGACTTCCTACCAAAAATTATTGGCAAAATGCAACATCTTATTAACTTGCTACCTTATCAGTAATGCAGTCAAACCGTTTAAACTGCTATTTAGATATTTCGATTGTTTGCAGTATGTTAAGTTTAAGAGAGTTTTGAAATTAATATAGTCATTAAGGCCCAATTCTCTATAATTGTCCTTAGGCGTTGTAAAATTTTGCCGACGAAGCTCTCAATTTTTCACCGATGAGGTGGGGGTTGTCGACAAGGAACAATTGTCCTCCTGTTGAAGTAGCCTTTGAATGGAATCATTAATGTTTATAAATGCACTAATTCTTTTAGGGCAGATAATTTGATTTCTGACAGTGTGTTGATAAGTGCAAACATTTGTGCAAATACACATAGTATTTTTATCATTTGGTTATAAATAAATTTATACCCCTCATTTCGTCATTGTCTTCTTGCGAAACCCTTGGAACCCTGTTTATAGATTAAATTTTATGAAACAATATGAATTTTTTACTCCATTACTTAAAATAAAATTTAAAAAAAAACTCAATTTTTAGTTTATAAGTAGTCGTTTTCTTACCTCCGAAGCGCCACTTGGGACGCCATTATTTTCTGTCTCTCTACCACGAAAAGGCAGCTGTGACATTGACATTCTTTCCAGCGGCAGAAACGCTTGTGTCCTTTGATGCACGAAACCACGCCATGATTTTTGCACTTGGAGCACTTTGGTTTTCTGGATTGTCTGCGGCACTTTTCACTTTCAGTGGTAAGCATCGCTTCCATCCACTAAAAACCAAGAGTCGATAATTTTAACAGGCACTTTGCATAAAAATATTAGAATCGTATCTAAAGTTTTATCTCGCTTCGATAATTTATACTTTTTTCATTTCCAGGAAAATTTAAAAAAACACAAAAAAACTGCTCAGTATATAAACAGGATTTAAACTAATAGTTACAAATGACTTCCGAATTTATAGTAACATTTTGGCACTACAACGTTGCTATATTAAAATTTACACATTTTAGGCAGCTACTTATTTTTAATTTGTGATTTGAACATCAGAACTATTATATGAAAGTTAAAAACCGTTTTAGAGCCTTATGGTTAGATAGTGGAGGGGTCCAAGTTCGAGACCTTATTCCCCCGAAGAACTGATGTGTAATTAGGTCTGGTACAATTTAAATTCGTTAGTGTCAAACATCCTCCGCCGATATGATGTGGAAGGTTGGAGAAATGGGGGGGAGGGAGAGTCAACTCTGGTATCCTCTATTTCCGTTTCAAAAATGACATTTGTCTCAATAATAGACTTATTGTTGCTTCTAAAAGGGACGTTCATGCAATAAAACTAACAAAGGATAAGCCTTTTTAAATTCAAAACATTACCTATTCAATCGTAAACAATTTTTGATTACAGTCTTATCAAATGGATACTCATTAATAATTTAATATCTTTTCTGCAATTTCTACATAATTACAATTCCCGCAGCGGTGTCAATGTACTTATGATTGAACAAAAAAATTAAGATTATTTATTATTTTTTGATATATTTGATTTATAATTTTGAAACTCAGACAACATCACATAAAACCTTGATGAATTTTAGAAAACAATCATATCAATTTCATTAGCACAGGATTAAAAATAAGTTTGATGCAAATCATTTCATGAAAACGCAGCACAATTTATATTTTTTGTTCTTAGAGATAATGTTAGCTAATCTTTTATTCACTTTCTAATGAGGCTAAAAAAAATGTTGTTTTCTTGAAGTAGAGAGTTTTTAACATCAGGAGTAATAGTAAAGATATTGTCTGTAAATCATTAAAACTTTAGAAGGATTTCTCTTAAATTAAATATTCTAGATATTTTAGATTTGAAAAACGAACAATGAATAATATTTTATCATGCATTGCTATAACTTTGAACCTCCAAAATTTCAAATAAAATGTGTTTCCATTAGTTAGAAATTAGTTTGATTTTTTTTTTCTTAAATATGTTTTGTTATAAATTCATTTGATCCACGATGTTTTACGTCTCGGTTTCAGGACTAAACATTTGCGGAATGGTGAAAGTTCCACAGACTGGTGTTCACTCAATCTGTCGTTGGTCAAATATCTTTCCGCCTGCCTGAAGTAGATATTTGATGAGAAGAAGATTGTTCATATATAGTTTTCATTATCTGACCACCATTCTAAATAATGAGGTTCGTTCCCAAATAACCTTTGAGGAGATTCAAAACGGGATTTTAATGCAACTGAAACTAAGTCACGAAGTCCTTAAAAATGAATACCATACTACTGTTCCTTTTTGAATAAAAAGAAAGCACCAATCAGATTTCTATATAGATAACTTGCAATTATTACGGAATATTTGTAACAGTATTCATCTCATTATCCATCGATTTATCTTGGAGGGGGGAGTGCTAAATTTGGTTTTGTGATATTCTTAGACTATGATTTGTCTCAACCAAATAAAGTTACTTTTGATAGCCCTTAAATGTCCTTTGTATATGCTTTTCTCAAATTCTTAAGTAGTAAGAGAAATAATTAAAAAAGACAACTTGAATTTTAAATTTTATGATATTCTGGCAAACACATTAAATAAAATAAACATAATTTTTTTTATTTTTAATTGACCGCTTAACTGTTTTGCCCGAGTGCCATTCGTGCATCGATTTATAGAATTTTGATGGTTGTAAGTTAAAAATAAAGCATTTATAACGATTATAATTCAAAATTAAAAGTGCTTCGAATACATATAAAAGTCAATTATTCAATGGATTTCCGTTTGAATCAAAATAAAAAAATATATTCTCGTAATAGAAGATGTCATCTTATTAGATAATAAATAAATTAAAACAGTTAAGTGGTTAATCCGATTACTCATATTTTATATTCCTGAAAAGGTTTTTCATTATATTTTCGACAAGAATTTAGAGTAGCAAATTCCTATAATTTAAAAAATACTTGTGAACTCTGCAATATGTATTGAATGAATTAATTAAGTCTAATTATGCTTTATTCTGTATAAAATAGATAATAGTGGTTTTATTGACACAATTTATTGAGGTAATTGTTCAAAATAGACTAAGTTTGCGCCCAGAGTGGTTGAGGGGAGTGGAAGTTTTTACTCTTGTTTTTCGAGTTCAAATATGTATTAACTCCAAAGGAAAACTTTAAATTAAGAAGTAGTAAATATCAAAACTGAGACAAAATTGTGAATTCAAATTTAATTTTTACTACTTTTTAAAAATCCATCGTTATGATAACATTTGAGATAGCTGTGTAACAACGTAGTGTTTTAGAATATGATTTTTGTTTCAGTTCGCAAATGCTGAGTACTTACAGATTTTATTGATGGGGCCTGTCCCCCCCACAATAAAATATATTTTTTGGCAGCAATAATACCTATATTGACATGAATATTTTACCACCTATTATCCTTATATATAAAAAGTCACTTTTATATATTACAAAATTTTGCTCAGATTGAAAAATATTTTTCCAAAATTAGTTTTTATAAAAAATTATTCCTGATTTGTAATTAAGCTGTTATACCGTTTTAGAATTCCTATTATTGCATCTTTTTAATATCTCTTTGATAATATCTTTCTCTCAGATCAATAGTTTCTTCTTTAAATGCAAAAAGCCGGAGTTATAACTCTCACCCTCTCATTCTCTTATCCGGCAACATATTCTGGTACAAAATTACAAACCCATTTCAGCCAATAAAATTGTTGTATGTATTTTTGATAATTTAGTATTTTCATGAAAGTTTTACTTAGTTAAATGCTGTAAAATAGTAAATTTGATAGAGAAAAATGGTCAAGTAATTTGATACTGCAAAATGATAAAAGTTGTTCCAAAATAAAATCCATTTTTGAATCTTCTAAACATATGATATGGTTGCAGTAGTTTCTATGAACTCCTTTAATAATAATAAAAAAAACTTTATCTATAATGCATTATTGAGCTCAAAAGACATGATTTAATGTAACAGGGTTTATATTTATTTACTTCTTTTTAAGCTGCAGAAAAGCGAAGTTTCTCCTTTAGTTGATTATCAGAAATTTTACTTGGACTTGATAAATTACTTCCTAAATTCGGTCGAATTTAAAGTAAACAAAATCCGACCCAATAATTCATCTGTTCTATTGAGTTTTCAATGATTTCAGTCTCACTCTGAATTTTCTCTCGGATATCATAGTTTTTCAGATATAAATCAAAAGAAATTTGGCATTATAATGTTTTAGCCTGGATTGATGAATTTTGATAACAAATTTCCCGAAATTTCATGTTGGAAAATTAGAAATGTGAAACATTGATGAGTTTGTATATAAGTAGAAGTAATTCCATCCTTAGTATGAGTTCACCACTGAAGATTTATAGATTAATGACTAAATGGAATAAGTGCCTAGTTTCATTTATAACATATGCTTCCTTTTTGTCTATTTGGCGCAGCATCACCAGAGATCGGTTTTAATGTATTGTCTACTGCTCAGTAAATCTTATATTCATTTTTAAATATCATCTTATAATGATATTAATTTACGCTAGCGCTTATTAATGACAAGATTTTTCAAATTTGCAAATGTATCAGTTTTATTCATAATTTATTGAACACATATTGTAAGAAATAAGTCTATTACAAAAAGGTTAAAAAGCTGCATTTTCAAGGAAGTGAATACGCTTTAATTTACAAGCGAGATGAAGGAATTTCTATTAAGATTAATTCTCAAATTAAAGTTTATAAATTGTTTAATGAATTGAATAGGTATATAAACCAATATTAATATTTGTTTGGAAACTAGGTACGATGAAGAGATTCCCGAATATATGTTACTGGCAAAGTATGAAATCCAGAATTCTATAGAATGCTTTGGTATTGTGTATAATGCCTAAAACAATCTGGCAATGCATTTTTCGCACGTTTCCTAGCATTCTATAGATTGTCCCATGAGAAATCGGCAAAGTGTGAAATATCTCCATCTTATCATTCTGGGATCCAAAACCCCTATACGAAGTTCCGTTTGGCTGCAAACCTAAAGTAGGGCTCACAAATCTTTTCTACCCGAAGATGTTTTAAAAGATGTAAATACAGAGAAGCACCTAGAAAAAGTATTAGAAAATTGTTGCTGTTGTTTCTTATTGCACTTGCCATGGACAAGCTCGCTGAGATAGTCAGCGATTTAAGCCTAATTAGCGTCTCTTGTTTTGTAGTAGCACCAACTAGGGCCAAGGGTATAACTTTTGCTACTCATTCTTCACATTCGCTTGCACAGCCCTTTTTTAAAGGGGAGGGGGTGGCAGATTCATTCACCTTACAGATAAAACACAGAAGAAAATCCATGCCCGAACCGGGACTCGAACCTGGGACGTCAAGATCATGGAGAAGACGCGCTACCCCTATGCCGGCAATATTAGAAAGTGTCCAAATAATGATAAGAAGATGAAACTTATCAGATTATTCAAGAAAAAGATCTTGCTTCAAAAAGTATGGATGAGATTTATCTTGTGTGTGTTTAAAGGGAGCGAACGATGATGCACTTGCATGCCAAAAGTGTGCCAAAAAATTCCTTCTATCTGTGGCAATGCTAGTAAAGAAAATGAAGTGGATATTCTGTTCACCCTTTGTGCCAGAACTAAAAATGCTATAGAAGGTCAAATAAATTCTAAAATAAATTTGAAAATGCGAGCCAAACAATTGAAAATAAATGCGGAAAAAAATCCCACTACTTCTTTGAGAATTATTGTGCAAATTTCTATTCTTCTCTTTAACGAGGAGCGAAATGATTCGCGTAATATATTTAAAGTTGTAATAAGTGTGATAGAAGAGGGTTTTAACAACTTGAGACTTCTGAAGGAATTTTAAAGCTAGTATATGTGAGATCAAATTCACTTTATGCTCTAAAAATTTGCTTATCATTCAAGATATTCCTGACTTCAAAATTCCTTTCCGGTCAATTGAAATTGCACAATCCAGAGGAAATGGTTAAGGATTCTTCAAATGTTTGTGCAAAACAAACAGGAAATGTCTTTGCGTGAAAAATGGACTGAAAAGTCATTCAAAATATCATACAATCATAATATATTGCAACAAATAGGTTAATTATTATTTTTTTATATGAAAATTTTGTTTTCCTTGTTAGAAAGGCATAAATTTAGTTTTGTTCATGTTTCGTTTATCTTTATCTATTATGAATAATTTTTTAATGGAACTCTTATTATGTTTATATATATATATATATATATATATATATATATATATATATATATAT
>JAOUZG010016587.1:12510836-12531289 GCA_026289955.1 Argiope argentata | reverse complement strand
TATATATATATATATATATATATATATATATATATATATATATATATATATATATGCATACTTTTGCGAAATTAAAAACCAAATTATAAAAGATAATTCAAAATGAACCTACTAAACGAAATATAAATTACTTCATTATTTGATGCTGTAAAACTCAAAGAATAAAACAGATGAATGTGTTAGAGATCTCATTATCCCTTGGTTATATTTACTAAAAATATTTATCTAGCAAATATCGACGAAAATCAAATAGAAACTTTCAAATAGTTTTACTTGTAAATAATGAAGGGTCATTGAAAAAAGCGTTGTGACAATTTTCATGACTCCTACATTTTTATGTTGCATACAATTTGGATTGAATTCGCCATTCTCTCTAGAATAAATAATGATTTATATCGTGACAATTTTCAAGTTTGATAAATAATAGTTATGCAGAAGTTTGGCAAGATAAAAATTTGTTTCAAAGATGTTTTATTTATTTTTGTAAGAAACGGAGAAGAAATGTGAATTTAAAGAGACTTGTAAAAATAATATCAAAAAACATTTAACTCTTCTTGTCACAAAGTTAACAAATAAAAATTCAACTTGGTGCAAAATAAATTTTAATTGCGGATATAGTTAAATATTTTTTGGATACTAAAGATCATGCAAAATCTAAATTCTAAAAGTACCTTAATTGTTTCAATTCTTTTAAGGTATAAAAAGATATTGTGGAATTTCTGTTACCTCGTAAATGATAAAAATTTGATTTCCATGAAACCACTTAACTGTTTTGTAAGGTATTAATAAATATGATTCCTTGGTATAATGTAAAAGATAATTATCTAAAATAGTCGAATATCTTTGCATAGTAGTAAATAGTTGTTTTAAACTTTTTTTCTTGTATTTGTGCATTTAATGATAAACTTATTTGTTACTCAGCAAAGATGATAAAAAGAAAAAGTTTTATAAAAATAATAGAATATGCTCTGGAATAGGAAACCAATTTTTCAATTCCTACTATTAGTTCACACTCTCCCTATATATATATTCTGTTCAAATTTTCAATCGTTAATAAAATACTTTGTATTCATCTAATCAAGTTCAAGTAAATTTTTTAAAGTTTGTAGTGGATAACATTTGATGCAAATACAGTTTTTCAAATATTAATTCATTAACTTTTTATTAATTAATTAAAAGCTAACTTCCTTGGCAAAAATTTTCATCCCCCTTCCCCACGCCAAATAAGTAAGGAATTCAGTTTGTTTCTTCCAACACTAATGGGGTTAGGCTAAACATGTTTTTTGCTCGCTTATTTTAAACGATTCTGTTTATTTTCATAATGTTTGATAGGTTTAAAATTAATCATTGTTAATTAATTGATTTTTTGGACTCATTTTGAAGTACTTTCAAATTAAAATAATACAAAATAATAAAAAAAAATAGAAATTTCTAATATGTATTGCGTTTCCCAACTGGTGTAGAAAAATCACATTTTGCGTTGTCACAATTGGCTTTGAATTCTCAAATGGCGTTGAAAACTCAACACTAGTATAATTTTTTGATAAATCATTTATAGAAAGAGTTATTATTTGGTTAGGATATCATGATTGGTAGGGCGTTGGATTCACACCCTTTGTACTGCGAGTTCGAACCCGCACGCCGAAGATTGTGTGTGGGTGTATGTGTGGTGAACGCTAAATCTGTCATGGAAGACTTCTGCCTTCGGGTGTTCATGGGTAATATCCTCAGATACTACTGCACCCCCCCCCCGATGTGTTGTAAACCGGAACTCGAGAACAGCAACAATTGTAATTATTTAATAAAAAGTAGCTAAAATAAAAATTTTCCTAATTACCTAAGTAGGAATCGATTTAAAAAATTGTTTTTTATATTGATTGTTTATAATTAAAGATTAAATGTTCCTTGAAATAATTTTTATTTCCTATCAATAAAATCATATTCATAATGTATTTAATGTATCATTCCTTCCATGTTTCTCATATAATTAAATCAATTTGAGTTTAAATTTATAAAATAAGGAAACATTGGTCCTCTTCTTACAGAACAAAATTTGGCGTATAAGAAGCAGGTCACATTCAATTTTGTTACGTTCAATGACATCTCTGCGTAAGAATAATTACCAAATGCCATTGGTAGCCTGTTCCTCTAATATAAAAGATAGGAAAACAGGAAACCTATATATCCTTTGAAGGACTTGGTCTAAAGTTTGATACACATCTAAAGATGTTGCAATACTCCAAATTTTATTTATGCAGCTTGTTGAGCATTTGAGTTAACGTAGTTACTTGGAACTGAAAGGGACTAACTTACTGGAGAGATATTCTGCAAGGCTGACTCGAGAGGGTTCAGCGTGTTGACATATAAACAAACAGATATACCTTCAAAAATATTTTAAAGAGGTTCAGAGAGGTTTAAAACATGGGCATTCATCAAAATATTGAAATTTTTTTGGTAATTGCAGTACTTTTTCTTTATATATTTAGTGTACGAGAAAGTAATAAAAAGAAGGGGAAAGCTTGATTAAAATATGATTTTATTGATGCGTGCTCATAATGCATGAAGTTGAGATCCTCCTCCTTTTTATTTGTGGTTATTGAAGAATTACTCGCATCGTAAACCCCCTTTCTTTTTAAATCAAAAACTACACTTAATCATTTCATCACTAGTTACAATGTTTTTCGTGGTAAAAATTTCACTTTAGCACATTTTAGTAAATAATGTTGAAAGAAAACTATTAATAAGCCATAGTTAGACTCTCCGATCCGCCACGAAGGCACACGGATTTAAACCATAAAACTGAATATCCGGATCGTCGCAGCAGCAGCACTGGCGGGAACTGTGGTTGAGTCCTAATGGCCATCACCGACCACGGTACAATCCTCCCCATAGGAAGTACGTCCCATCATCGATGGGAGGAGTCTAATCCCCCCCCTATTACCGTACTCTCCAAGGGTGGTGAGATCCAACAACCATTCCGGAAGCATCATATTCTCATTTAGAGGTGCCCCCCCTGCACTAATAATAAATCAAATCAAACTGAGCATAAAATCCCCGAAATCCATCTAGTAGAGCAGTTGTTTGAAGTTATGAATACAGGAATACTAAATTAGCATCTGACAGAGAGCAGTTGTACTTTGAAAAGAAATAATAACTTGAAGCAGAAAAATTTCCATAACACAATTTGAAATTCAAAGCATTCAAAATAAGAACACTTAACAAAATCATGATTGGATAATTATTACGTAAACAAAACTGAAAGGATAAATTTAATATAGTTTTTAAAAATATTTTTTTTCAGTGCACTAAAAATTTGACTTTCTTATTTCAGTTATTTTCCACTTTTAAATATTTAATTTATACTTTATTATAAACATAATGATTTTTTTTAAAAAAAATAGGCCAATTCCGTAACATGGTTCCATAAAATTGGAAATAATATTTAACTAAACATTCGATTATTTATTATTTAATTCTGAAAATATTAAAATAATGGATTGTTATCGAAAATGTATCACAAAAGAAAACTACCTGATCCTAATATATTAGTAAGTTTAAAAAATCCCATTTCTACAAGTGTTAAACAAATGAAATTAAAGTATTAAGTAAAGTAAAGTAAATAATTATAGGTACTATTGCTGTCCAACTATTATGTTATTTGTGACAATTAACTTAATTAACTTAATATTGACTCATTTTTGACATCTTGCATTCTTTTATTTATAAGTATGTGCACTAGTGTCTGCTATCCAATATAAACATTAGCTGCCTAGGATGGGCGATAAAAAGTCAGTAATTGAAAATTCTTTGCACTAAAACATAATAAATTCCGTATTAATACCTCTGATGATTGCTTATAGTTCAAGATAAAAAATTGATTCTTTTGAATAAGTTTGTGATAAATTGTACTTTTTGCCAATCGGTGTTTTTTAGTTACTAATTCACAATATTTTATGAAAAGTATCCTATCTGTACTTTCCTCTAGCTGCTTAATGTGTCTAGAGGCCAATTCAATAGCATTTAATGCTCTTTCTTAAATTATTTCAATACAAAAAGACTTCAAAAAATTAGTGAACAATTAGTAGTGACGTTTAATCAGTTTTTAGTGTCCTTCAAATTTAACAGTAAGGTCCCCTGATTTTGACACTATTATTAAAGAAATAAACACTTTTCTAAACATCGGACCATGTGGCGATTTGCAAACAATTATAAACATTTTTCATTCTATATCTTTTAATCTTTTCATTAGTTCTTAAGCGTTTCTCTCCACGTTTTGAAAAGAATCGCTTCATCTTCAAATGGTATCGTGGAAAAAGTGCAAAATATGATTCTTGAAATCATATATTTACTAGGTTACTGTTAAATTTTTTTCAATGTTTTTTTTCTGGTTTTTTAATTTCCGATTGGTTAATGTTTTATTTGACAATTTCTTATCTCAAAACAAGAAATCTTTATCAAGAGGATCGCTTGCATAGAATAGTAAAAAAGATTGAAGAATTTAAGCATACTTATATTTGACTAGGCATGTTTTAAGTTTATATTGATGATAATTCGAACACGATTTTTCATTCATTTCTTCGCACGTAATAATTTTAAATTATTTTTTTATACTTACGCATTTTTCATGACCATATACTAATTTATAATTTTCAGAAATTAGCTATCAATTAATCGATTATTATATTGAAGAAGAAAAATTGAATTCACGATTTCATAATTATCATAATTATAATTACAAATAAGATTTTCAAAATTAGGAAATAACTGGATTACAAAAATTAACCTTTTTAATAAACTAAATACAAATGCGTTTTAAAACTATTTTTATTATTAATCCAGTTCATATTATTAAGCATTTTTTTATTGTTAAACTCTCACACTCTACTAAAATATGAGCCATTTTTATAAATTTCGGCGTTTATTCCACAGGGAAAGTCGCATGTATAATTTTTATATCATTTCATGGCATACATAAATTTTGTAGAACTTTTAATTGATCCATGGATATCTGCGTTCAGTTTTTTAAAGAATTATTATTAAAGAAATTTTTTTTAATGTGGTTGAAATGAATCTTGATTTTTGAGAGTACTTTTAAGCTTTTGATAAATAATAACTATATAAGATTAAAAAAAGATTTGACAAAAAGTCTGAATATTTCAGCTCTTTAAATAGCAAAAACATAAATTTAATTCATATACGGAAATTTACTCCTGAACTCCTCAGATACTCCAGGTGATCGGCTGTTATTTTAATTAATTTATTTTGGTTGATTTAAGCCTTTTTAAAGAATTTAAATATTATTACTGATTTGGAAGATGATTATGAATACAAATAAACGTATTCTGCCAGCAAATTTTCAATTGCGATTGGTCTATTCAAGTTATATGAACATTATAGTTCAAAATAACAAAACATTAGATGATTGAAATATGGCTCATGGTCGTTACAGGAAAAATGTATATTCACATCAAATTTCCCACTAATTTATTCGAAATTATGAAAAAAAAACATAGTTACAAAACTAATGCTTGATTTTTTAGAATAATAGAACGGTACTTATTACAAAATGTGTTATATTATAAAAGCCAAAAACATTCCCGATGTTTGTTTTAATAATAAGTGCAGAAAAGTTCATAGGATAGTTGTCATTAGTTTGAATCGTAATTTGATCCCTATTTTTCAAGATGGTTGTATCCGAAATAAAAACTTTTTTTCCTATCTACCTTTTCTAAAAAAAATTATGTACCAGAAGTAATGACAGGAACTCTTCCTAATAAATTCTGAAATTTCTGTAAATATAAGATATTCTAACTGATTATTACAGTTGCTCTAAATTTACTTAAACGTAGTATAATGCCTGTCAAGATAAATATATAAAAAATTTTAAATTATGTCATAACAATTTAATAAAAAAAGACTATTAAAATGAAAAGAACAGTATCTAAATGCGATTTTAAAGTATGAATTATGACTTAAAATATGTATGACGGAATAGTGTATTCCTGATGTGAAGTAACTCTTCAAATTTGACATATGACTTCAAAATATAACTTTTTCTCCTTTCCTCGCCCAAATGTAGAAGATATATATGAGCTTGCATAAATTATGTATTGTTTGTATAACAATACATGTCTGTAAATATTCGCCTATATCTTAAAAACCGAGACGGATAAAGGTGTCATGTGTGCGTATCTGAAATTTTATTGAAATGGCGTCGCATTCGAAAAAATAATAATAAAACAAAAAAAATGGAAAATGTGGAAAAACTTTAGAAATTTTTACAAAAAGAATATCAAACGGCTAGATGCAGAAAAGCGTGAATTCGCATATCCGTTGTTATGGTGCATCGGCCTGCATAGTAAAATGTTAAAAAATTCTAAAACAATTGTAAAGTAAACTGTGTAAAAACTGCAAAGTAAAGCAAAAAAGATAAAGAAAAATAAAATGTTTTAATAGCACTTTTATCACCTTTCCTCTAAATTGACTCTCCACACATATTACATTAGATTGATGTTACTCTCTCTACGCATAGTGAAAATTTAGAAGGAAAATTTATGATAAACCTTTATTTTAAGTATGACTTCACAAATCCCTTATTTTTGTATACAGATAAATTATATTTTTGTATAAATACCTGTTTATAAGTAAAAGTCTGGACAATTTTTGTCATGTGATTCAAAACTGAGAATTTTCTAAAATACGAAATAAAAATCAACCCGGTTATGAATTGCCAAGAATCCAAGGCATCTGGCCACTACAGTAAAAAAATCTAGGTAAATCCGGTATCCTTATCCGGTAATTTAATGTTTTTGAATAAATATTAAGACTATCTGATCGATGAACCAAAAAAATTGTTGAAGAGTAATAAATACTTAAGTCCAATAAATCTGAAAGAATAAACAGAAATGAATACGACATCGTCTAAGGTAATTGACTCAGATAATTGTTAATAATATAAAAAGATTTTTTTTTTATATTTTGAAACGCAAGATTTTTCTACTAATAATTTTATTAATGAAAATACTTGATGGGGAAATTAAATCTGGGTTTTTAAATATTTTTGTATTTATTAAACATCTATGTAATCGTAACAGAAATCTTTAAAAGTGAATTGAATATATATTTTGTAGCATAATTCAGTTTATTCAGACATGAGCTGCTTATTTATAAAAGTACAAAAATTAGTACAATAATACATAAATAATATATATTGCCATATATTTTTAATTTATCAGGTAAAGTAATTTATATGCCTGCTTATGAACAGATTGACAGTAAATTTTCTAACAGATAGATATCGCCAATTATTTTATGAATGCATACAATTACACTTGCTGCGATAAATGTTATTTGCTCAAAAAATAATAACAAATATTTTGCAAATACAATATATAAATGTATATAATAAATGTTTACTGTAATTACGAAATATTTTCAAAAAAAAAATTAGAACGATTTTCAGTGTTTTTTTTATTTTATAGAATATCCCTTCAAATCTTCCCTAAAATAAAATAAATATTCTTCCTCCAGAAATTGGTCGCTGTGTATTTCACTGAAAAAGACTTCGAAGTAACAAATGAGAAAAAAATAATAACAAGCTAATTTTTTTGTTTAAAGTAAATCGATATATTATCAAGTAAAATGAAAAAAGGCATATATAGGCATTGTATCTATTCAGAAGGTTTCTAGTAAATATTAAGTAAGTACAAGTAAACATAGATATGACGAATATTTGAAAATAGTAAAACGATTTGCTTGAAATAAGCCTTCTATTGATTTGTTTTATCATTTTTTGTGAATAATAATGCGTCATTAAGGGAAAAAAAGTTTTACTCCGGTCGAAATTTGTAACAAGGCTTTATAGACATATGGAAGCAAGATAAGAAATATAATTCGTTATTTATTTATTTTAAAAAAATCATACAGGTGTTTAAAAAAATTAATAAAAGATGTCATGCATTAATTCACTTATACAGTTTTCAATGAAATCTTTCGCTCGTTTTACTTAATTTTTCATGTTCCTTTGCCTCTAGAAACTAATTAGATACTTATGAAGCTTTACTGGTCATATTTTCTGATTTAAATCTTTAAAAGACAACGCAATTATTTTGGTTTAGTAACTAAAATTAGTAGTTTCGATCTCAGTAAAAGTATGTCTAGCGTTTGAAGTTTTTAAAAATTATTTTGTGTATTTAAAACCTTATGTAAGCATAGAACCAAATGTTTCCGTTAACGTTCCAGTGAAATACTATATTTTTACATCAGCAGAACTCATACATTATAATGTAGATTATCTCGTTTTCATGGAAGACTGAAGTCTAAGGTATGCTTTCAGGGTCCGACCTAGTTGTCTATCAATATTTTTAAATTAAATTATTAAAGATGCGCTCCACGTAATTGCGTACTGCATAACTTTAAAGCGAGACGTTAATCTAATAATCAAATGGAATTATCTTTGAACATGTTTTAGGTCAAGCTTTGACGCGAATCTGAATTTTCTTTTACTATTTTTTCAATAAAAATCTCATCATGCATTACATCTACTCTATCAAATAATCCTCTTTTACTGGAATTGATTAACTGAGTTTTGCTTCAGTTATATCATATTAAATATGATGATTACTTTTATAAACGCCGGCTTGCTGGCACAGAGGTAGCGCGTCTTCCTCGTGTTCTGGATGTCCCGGGTTCTAGTCCCGGTTCGGACATGGTTGTTATTCTGTGTGCTATCTGTGAGATGTGTGAATGTGCCCCCCTGTAAAAAGGGGTTGTGCAAGCGAAAGTGGTGAGTGTGCAGCAAAGTCGAACTCTTGGCCCTAGTTGGCGCTACTCAAATACAAGAGACGCTTCATTCGGCGTAATCTGCTGCTGGGCTCAGCAGCGGGCTTGTCCAGGGCAAGTGCCATTTGACACAACAACAACAACTTTTATAAACACAATATGAGTAGTTTAAGTGGTTGTAATTTAAAATTAAAAGTTCTAAATAATTTGAAAGGAGATATGAAATAAGTTTTAAAAATATCAAACCACATCGGTTTACAATTAAATCGCTGCATTATCAAATATTTTCAAAAAATATATATATCTCTAAATAACAATTTTCATTTCAGTGCTTTTATACATATATTTTATTGTAATAAGAAACTTAGGTAAGTAATTTAATTTAATCTATTTGTAATCAAATTATAAGAACATCTAACGATATATATGAAAATGTTCAAAGTAGAAAATGATTTCAAAGGTATGAAAATCAAATTTATTGTTTATTACTAAATCAGTAGGATATTATTTTTGTCATCAAATTTTGATAATGTTATTTAACAAGTTCAAGTAAAGTAAATATTTTAACTGCTCTATAAAAATGCAGTTGATCCGTGGAGATTGAAAACCGAATCCGATCCGTGGAGATTGAAAACTACAGCATCTATGCCCTTTTATATCACAATGAAAATTAATGCTTCATGCTCACAAATATTATTAGAAAAATAAATAAAAATTAATTAATTAAAACTTAAAAAATTCAATTAAATATTTTAAGGGGATAGTGGACTTTGAAATAAGCAAAAATGGGTAGAAACATAAAAACATTTCATCCCCAAAATATTAGTTTATATTCAACTAAAATAATGTTATAAGAAATATTTTTCAATAAAAAGAATATTTCAAAGGCCCTAAGAGAGAAAAAGCTCATTTTAATTACTTTCCTCAAAATAATATGGTAATTAGATTTAAATATCTGTGAAATACTCCAGGTGCCTTAATTTTTGAAGAAATAAAATAAAATCAATAATGATTTGGGTTAAATATTAAGAGAAAATAGGGTGGCTTTTTATATTTCGAGTATTTTTAAACTTTTCCAAGTCAATTTTAATTCGGAAAAGCATAAGATTCTTATGAAAATTCATAAGTGTGCATAAAACTATTTCTAAAATTTAGCATTTAATTGGAATTGTAAAATCATGCACAGTTTTATACCAGATAAACTTACATTGGGTAATAAAGAAAAAACAATGGTAAAAATTAAAAATTTAGTCGCATTGAGTATTTTGAAATTTTAAAAAAATTACATATCATTTAAGTTTTTTTAAAAATAATATTTCGTTTTTGAAAGTTCATTAAAAAGAAATGTAACGATTTTATATTTTAATATATATACATAAAATAGTTCATAAATTTAAGTGAATATTTCGCAAAAATGCCTTATATAGTCCACCATCCCCTTAAAAATAAGATAAAGAATTGGAATTTTCATTCATAAAACTTACATGTCTCTTTCAAAAATATGCTGTTATGAACTGAATAATCAATTTACTATAATATTTTTTATCACTTAGTGTATTAAAAACAACGCTTTATATATCAGTCTCAAAACAGGTGTTCGGATAAGCTTCGAAAAATTACCGTGGGCCCCACAACTCGAAAAGTACTTCCGTAGAGCGTGTTCACCGTTCAGAGCAAATTATCAACAAGGCCGACTGCTCGTCGGCTTATCCCGAATCGGATTCGGGTAAAATGAACACTCACTTTCCATTCTCTTTTACTTCGAAAATAATTTTTTTGATCCCATGTATGGATATATAATAATAAGAGTACGAAAATATTAAAATATAAACTATGGTAAGTAAAATTAGAAAATGAATTTGATATATATGAATTTTTAATAATGTGTTTCTCACGGATACATCTACTATGCAGTATATAGAATATTCAAATTGTTTAAGAATATCTGTAAGTAAAGCAGAAACTTATTTAATGAATGAAAAAGTTTCCGAAAAAAAAGTAATTTTCTATGAGATTTTTAAATTCAAATTAATCAAAATAGATTCGAATTACAAATGATATAAAATTTTATTAATATCTGAATGCTCAAATTCTCACCAACCATTATAGTCCAATCGAAGAATGCTCTTTCTCTCTTACTTTTCTTGTTTTCAAAGTCTTTATTATATACCACCTTTAATATATAGTTTAGTTTTAAGCATATCTTGAGAACACTTTTTTTTTAAAAATATTTTTCCATTTTCATTCTCTCAAACTCATCTGCCTATTCTTTTCTGAAGAGCATTGGGAACAGTAGCATAAATATACAATATGGCTTTCCATGTAGATTTTCTTTATGAGGTTTCATTTTTTTTTTTCATTTTGGTGAGAGGGAAAGTAGAAGTTTCTCTAAATTGTAACAACATGAGTGAAATCCCCACCTTCCAATTTTATGGACACATATCCCAGAAAGTATTTATACAATCCTGTTGCCTTATAGTTACATTATTTCCATTGATTTATCATGGATCAGCAATGACCATCCGATAACAAAGGAATACGAAGAATATCAACTTAGAATTTTTGGACTAACAATTCACAATATTTTGTACACAGTTGCCCAAATCGGTATATAAAATGAAGCAATTAAGTGGCACTCCGATGTAATTTCTTCAGATTGAGCATTAGAATATAGTGAAGAAAAAAGTTTAAATATTTTTATTTTAAAATTGAAAAACTACTCTCACCAGACTAGCAAGAATCAAATAGTGTCTCAGACTGTAAACAATTAAGAGTGTTCCTTTCTTGAAAAACCTTTCCTCACAATTTTTCTAATGCAACTTGTGATTTGACTATCGTTGTAGTAGGAAGACATACCGATGGCTACCAATAAACCATCTAAAAACTAGGAAGGGTAAGCCGAATAACAAAAAATTCAGAGAGTTTGGAGTTCTATGAACTCATTTCTTTTCTAATATCAGAAGACAAAGTTTTTATATCAAAACTCACTATTATAGTACGCATTTTATCATTTCTTATAGAGTAATAATCCCTTCATCTATCTCAAGTCCTGTAAAACGCAGCGGCGGCCCGTTGAATCATATAAGCAGTTGCTAGTAACGTGCCAAGTTAAAATAGAAGGTTCTGAACTGTTAGTTTATAAATTGCAACTGCATGTTTCAAGAATGTATTAGATAAAAAGTAACTTAAAGAATATGAACTGTTCACATTTTAATTTAAATTTTGTACAACCTAACTTAAATGCAAGAAACATAAAATATTAAAGTAAATAGTAGACCAAATTCTTAAGAAAATTGAATCAAACCGAATTTATTTTTCATTAATAAATGAATTCACAGATATAAAAAGGCAACCCTAAGATAAGAATCAAAACTTACAGTTTTTAATTTTTGAAAAAGTCCTTTAACACAGACTAAATATGACATTTCCCTCCTTAGGTCCATTACGTACTGATGAAGCAATCAACTACGAACAGAGTGCTGCTCTTTTAGTGTCACAACTTGTAATTTGCACATGGCATATAGGAGAATCACAGAAAATTCCCGCTTTCAATGCCTTGACAATGTTGCTAATGCAACGCTTTGCTTACCTCACTTAATAGAGATAAAATAAAACTAGTCCGGATAGTCGAGAATCGGATACTCAGGAGTGTACTGTACTTTAAAACTTATAAAGAAAATTCCCAGATTCCATGTGTACTCTGTTATCTCGTCTTTCTATACTTCACTTTGAATACTCAAATCGTTTAAGAATAATTATGTTGAAAAGTTCCGAATAATTTAATTAATTAAAGAATAAATTCCCTAAATAAAAACCATCCCCTTATCCTTCGGTTTTGAAATCAAATCAATCAAAATAAATTCAAATTACTGATGATTGCTTGACTTTATATTAATAGATTAATAGGAAAAGCAAAAGATAGAAATAACAGAAAAAAATCAGTCAGTTTGGAATTCAAAGTTCTAATTAGCTAAATTCATCATAGAGCTAAACTTCCTAGAATTATATCAATGATTTTTTTAAAGTTACGGCTAGTAGAATGTTGGTTCAGTTTACAAAGTTGTGGGTTATGGCTGAGCACGCTTCCACTACGCCAGTAAACTCATAAAGCATTAGGTTTTTGCGGTTTTCACATCTAGTTTTTAATCGAAATATTTTGTAAGAGCTAAAAACTCTTACTTAAGAAGATTGCTTTAATAAATTTGTATTAAAGCTTACATTCGTTTGAACTGAGTATTAGGATAAAAACTTTTATTCTAGAAAAATTTGAACACGTGAAAAATGTATTAGTAAAAATTAAAATACTATATAATTATTTTTTAAATCATTTTTTATTCTCTATTTCACTGTAAAATATTCTTTTCTAACAAATTTTCCCCAAAAGATTAAAACACGTTTTAATTTTTAATCTATTAGAGAAAAGCAGACACCTTAAATTGCGTAATTTTTTATATACAATTTAAGTATATAAAAATTTAAAAATTATTCTAGATTAACAAAATATTCTTATTAATTTTCAAAATGTTATTATTATTATTATTATTTTGAAATTTCTGTAGGATTTTCCAAGACAAGATCAGTCATTTAAAAAAATTCTTTTTTTTTACTACTTTATCATTATAGAAAATTGTATACCTGCATTTTTAAAAGTGACTGAGTTTTGCTTAACTGAAATCTACTGATATATTAAATTAATTAAATGGCTTAACTGAAAATTATTGATTATTAAGAATTAGAAACACTTATTCTAATTCTGCTTATGCTCACAGTGCATTTGGAATATTCTGTTCTATCACATTGAGGTATAATATTTTTTAAATACATGTTTGTACTTCGTCTGAAAATCGATACAAATTTCTTCAACTGAGTTATTAAAGGGAGAATTCTTTGACGATTTCTTTTCTTTTAAATATAACATGCTTATATGATAAGCGTAATATGTCTAGCGATGAAACCGATTTAGAAATCTTATGAAATTTAAAGTAATAAAAAAGAATTTAGAGATAGAAATAATAATTTATTTTTTCATTTCTGTTATCTTTGATAATTTAATTGTTTTGGATATTTAATTTTAATAAGAATTTTAACATTAACTTTTGTGGATATGTATTAATTTTCAAACTTGGTCCAAGTTTTTTAGATATGAATTTTCTGTTTATTTTGGAATATTTTGCTTCCTTCGCATTATTATAATAAGTCAAACTATATTCGTATTGTCTCAATTAATAATATGTTTAATTCGATTTACTTAAACTTTTAACAAACTACTCTTTAATTTTAAAAATTAATTAATAATTATGCATTCCAATGTGTTAGTTATAAAATTGGAGTTAGATGTTACAAAGCGCTGTTCACAAAGTATTGTAAGTTTAGGAATTTTTTTCCCGAAATTTCACAATCCTTGTTAAGTTAGGATTTTAGAGAGGGAAAAAATATATATAAAAAAATTCGTAAAGTAATTGTTTTTTTTTTCTTTCACATTATTGAATTCAAATTCCGAAAACAGAAAACGTATTTTTCTACTCAAAATGTTATTAGAAATTCGTGTGTTTTTAAATCAAATTGGTGAAAATATACACATTTGGACTAATCAATTTGGATGTATTTACTAACACTCACGCAACCAAATTCTTCATGACATAGTGACATCACATTAGTTAACTATATTTAGTGCCATTTCAAATATCCATAGCAAACGTTTTTTGAATTAAATTTCTCTCTGCAAACAATGAATTTTATCAAAAGAAATTTGTTTATTCACTTTTTTGCTTTTCCTCTGAAGAACACATCTTTCAATAAGATAACTTTTTTTTAAAGTGAAGACTATGTGAATCAATAAGCACGAAGTAAACCTTTATTAGCTTGTCTTATTCGGAAGATATTTGAATTTCCCTTGCAACATTTTATTTGCAACATCTTCTTTTGAATCAATTCTTGTTTACGGTAGATAAAGCAGTCATAATCCATAAAAATCATCATTGGAATATCACAGACCTTTTTGCACGCAATGCCCCATCAAAAGAAAAATTTCTGTTTTCGTGTAACGCGATGCTTGAAATAAAATGTTCATTGCTCCAAACATTTATAAAGGCAATTTTTCAGCTGAAAAAATGTTCAAATTTTAAATTGTCGTGTAATTGATAAAATGAATGCAATTATTGATTTGTGTATCGTTTTTGTTTTTATTATTTGAGATGGAAAACGAAAGTCCTTTCATTTGCTTCTTTATAATTAAAACAATTTTAAAGTTACGAGTGTGCATTTTTTTATAATGATTTAGTACAAGGAATAGAAAGATTTTTTTATTGGCTAAATTTGAAATTAGAGATTGTATACAATTTTAAAAAGCATGACATTTTGTAAATTAATAGCACGCTATTTTAATAATCTGTATTAATTTGTTACCTTATTTTGAACACTTTTCATTTTAGAGTGCGTACTTATCTCCAGTAGGTAAAACATTAAAGCATGTTTTAATTTTTTTGGAGCGTCCTATATAGTGATAAATGCTAGCAACAGCCTAATAAAATTGATCATAATTTAAGGAACTCAAATCACCTATAGAAACAAGAATGTGAACAAAAGTGAGTGTTACGTATATCTGTCAAAAGAAGAAATTAAAGATAATAATCAAACCGAAAACTGGAGTGAAGTGAAATAATAATGGAAAAGGTGTTACAAATTATTTATTGGTACTTAATTGTTCCAATATATAAAATATTTCAGAAATATATTCAGAAATATTTTATATATATTTTATATTATAAATCGCTCATAAATTGGCCTTTAATTGTAGAATAAACGCCATAGTTAAAAAATAGCCAGATGTTTTTATTTAAAAAAATCCTAGGCAAATCAGTTTTAAAAACTAATTCGTTACTTAATAGATTTACCAGCGAATTCACGTTTTAAACAAATGAGGAATAATGCGACAAGCAAACAATAAAGAAAGATCGTTTACGAATTACATATTCACATGCTTCAGAATCTCAAGATCTACATAAATCAAGAATCGAAAGACAACTGTTACATCCTTCTGTTCACATGTATCAGAATCAAAAAACCAACAAGTGGCAAGAATCAAGAATTAAACTTAACGGGAAGTCGATTAGAAATGTGATCATTCCACGTATTACCATTATTTCCACCGACATGTCTTTTGATTTCAAAAGACAGCAGTTCTCCATTTGACTCTTAGCTATTCACAAAACACCACACCTCCATTTCTAGAGCTCAAGTGATCCCTTTCCAGTTTGGTATAGATGCAGAAGAACTTTATTTAAAAAAAAGAAGAATTTATGCAGCAATCAATTTCACTCTACTTCTTGGTGATCATCAACAAGGTGTAGGGTCATTCACTTGAAGCGTGAGGATTGGACCGAGAAAATCAATGTTTTCATATGACCAGTTGTAGGCTGGATGCTTAAGAGTCAGACAGCCAAGAAATTTATTTGTTTTTAAGGAAGACGGAAAACAAAACAAAAAAATATATCTTAAAGCACTTGAATAAAAAGTTTAAAAAAAAATAGAATAAATATTATTTATAATTCTTCTTTATATATTATTCAATTTCAATTAATATAATCATTATCTACTAGAAAATGAATATTATTCTTTCTATCATTCTAAATTAAACAAAACAGCTATTTCAAATTACAAACGATATTTCCAAAATTATTTTTGTTGCGGCAGCAAAGCGCAGTGTACTAACTAGCATATAATAAAAACTACATATACATTTAATTTAAAGTCTAATTAGCTTTTAAAAATACATGTTATTAATTCTTTTCAATTGCTTAATCATTTTAAGAAAATTGTTTTACATTTTTTTGATATATATAATAAATTCTTCTTCTAAATAAAGATTTATTACAACTGATCATACAAAATATTATTTAAAAGAATTTTTTAAAAAATCGAATATTTTGGAATTCTAGATGCTGTTAACAATCTAACAATATAATTAAATTGTAAACTATATCGTTTACAGTTTGAATCACTCATTTACTTAGGCGCGGGGATTACAGGCTAAGAACTCAAAATAAAACTTTTTTTAAAAAATTTGCAATAGTTTTTTTTAAATCGAAGGATCTGTTTGCATGTCCAATTTTATTCAAAAAGCTAACCCTCTCAACGATAGCAAAGCTAATTCTAGCAACAACAGCAAAATAAATGAATAAAAATTAAAATAAATTATCCTACAAGAAACCAGCAATCTGTGATTGTTGAAAATTATTTTACTCAAGATTTTCACTTAAATGATAATTCTTTCCAGTCTTTTGGCTTAAAAGATATTGCTAATTTACTAATATCATTCCTAAATTTCTCTATTTTTGATATTATTTATTGAATTGATTATTTCCTTCTATGTTTTCTTTCGTTGGAATTTATTTCTGCTGTGTTTCACTTGGTTCTTTTCATTCATTGATTTCATTCTTTTTTTTAAGTGGAAAATAGGGTGATTTTTTTTTTTGAACAAGGCCTTTATTGCTGTCAAAATAAGTTGCGAGATTTTAAGAGAAATACAAGCACTGAGATATAAACTGAATAGATTTTAAGGTTCTTAAGTCTTATTCATTCGAAGTCTTAATTCAAAAATTGAGGTGTATTTTGCACAATCGTTTGAAAACAAATTTTTCGGAATAGAAACAATAAGGTAAGTTTTACTCATTATATCATTATAGATTTAGGTAGTATTTAACCAAAAATATTTCATGCATTTACTTTTCTAAATTTGCAGCTTTCTCTGAGCTCCAAATAGAGCAAATTTCCTAAAAATTTTAAATATTTTCTTACAAGCGAATTTAGCACTATTCACGATTTAAATCGATTGCAAAACAATAGTTTCACTGATTTTATTTAAATTCAAAATAAAGCTTCTTTAATATTTAAAATAAAGAGAAACTCGCAATATTTGATTTTTTTGGCATTGATTGTGATAAAAGATTGCTGAATGATTTCCAACTATTAATGGGAATATGTTTGGTAATAATTTCAATGAAAATAAAGTACTAAATCTATGAAATATATTTCTTTTGATTTCTATGCAAGAGCATTTTTTTTTAAAGTAGACATAAGAATTAAATTTTATAGAGAGCAAAACAACGCAAAACATGAAACATGGAAACTTGGAAGATCACGTATACAGACCTAATGGGAGTTTTATTCTTAGCACTGATCATTCTTGAAATTTTGTCTGCAACTTTTCTGCAGAGAGCTGTAATATAACATTTCAATAATTTTTGTTCAAAAGTTGTTTGTCTTTTTCATTTGCATCTGCACATTCTTTGCTAATATTAAATAAAAGCATAGAGAATTGAGATAATTCACTTACTTTTAAGAAGTTATAGAAGACTAGATGGTCCAGAAGGATTGATACAATGTTTCCTTGAAAAATTGCAAAATTCAAAATAATAGCTTTATCAGAAATGAAAACATCAGCAGCAAAGAAAAAAAAATCCAGCTCAAGCTATAGATTAATTCGAGAAAATGTTTAAATATGAAACGGAACCCATATTAGCAATCTGGAAGACCATTTTTAGGAGAATAAATGGAAAAATAAAATTATAAAATAATCAATTGAAAACACAATTTTTCAAGAAGTTTCTTTATTAAAATTATTAGAAAATTTAGTTGGGCTGTTGGGAAATTAGTTTGAAATGTAGAAGAACAAGCTAATTCCCTAACAACGCTAATTTGAAGGCACATATTCATCAAAGACATGAGCGAAAAAGAAATTTCATTGAAATTAAATTTAATTTCATGAAAAATCCATTTACAATATTTTAAAAGTAATTTGTGACAATTTAACGCTCCAGAATAAACGAAAAAAAAGTAATTCGGAAATTTTTAATATATATATTGAAATTAGGGACACTTTTGAAAATTTTTGTTTTCTAATTTTGTATGCTTATAGAAAATGTACCGTTTCACAAAATACAAACTCTTAAAAATCATTTTAAAGAGAATTTTACACTGACTGTAATATGAAGTTCGAAATTCAAATATTTTTTAAACAAAAAAGTTGAGTGACAATAATTATTGATATATATTAGATGCTGATGACTGTAATAAGTTATCAATATTTAGTAGAGTAGCCTTTATTTTTTTATTACAGCTTCACACTGATGTTTCATAGAACTGACTAGAGTTTTAAGCTCTTTCTTCATTATTAAATGATGCCAGGAAATAATTATAGCCTCAATTAATTCTCTTTTATTTGATGCACGCTTCATACGTACAAGAATTTTCAAACGGTTTCCTAAATTCTCAATAGTTTTGAGACCAGGACTGTTTCCTGGCCGTAAAAACAATTAAATGCACTTTGAATAAAACCATTCTTTCGTCATTTTTACTGCGCGGCAAGGAACTGAATACTGCAAAAAAGTAAATGAAGCGTTGTTGAGGAAAAAATCACTGATGAAAAGAGGAAGTTTTGGCTCTAATATATTTTCAAGTATATTTTCTTGCATTTAATGTCCCATCGATAACATGGAAGAGATCAATACCGTCAGCTGACATGCATGATCAAATAATAAAACTAAATGAGTTCTTCATAGTTGCCTGAATGAAGTCAAGTTGCAGCTCTTTGCCTATTTTAAGCCTTACATATTTTCGCCATCATTATCGAATAATAATATCTTTGTTTTCTCACTCCATATAACTTGTGACCAATGATCATATGCCCATTTAAATCAGTCTTTTGCCCACCGTAATCTTTTTATCCGCTGATGTAAATTTATATTAGGTTTATTTCGTTGAGTTCTACCTTTTAGCCCAACATCTAATAATCTTCTCCTGATTTTTCTTGAACTAACATAAATGCCAGCAACACTCAATTGAATTCTTATAGTCGCTGATAGCCTTCATCTATCTTGAAGACATAGTTATTTTTATCCTTCTGTCATCAACAGAATAATAAAAAAAATATACTAACTAAAAGAACTAAAACTAGACATCTTTTTAAGCCACTTTTTTCTTTGTTTTTTACTGAATTTGTCTCCTGATACTGGAAACAAAACTTTCGGACTCTCGATGTAGTCCCTGAACCCCTCAATTGCTTTGCAATTTCAGCATAGGAAAGACCATATTCATGGAATATTTTACTTGATGTCATTGTTTCTTGACTAAATTTGAGAAATATTTACAGAAATTCCAAATATATAATAAAAAGTTTAACAAATTTTTAACTTGCAATTTGATTACATTAAAAAACAGTCTTCCTTCTACAGAAAAAAGCGCAGTAAGGACTTTTTTCAACTTTAAACATAATGTCAGCTTCTGTTATCAGTTATTAACAATTGAGTGATTCCCAGAATAATAGCTGCGATTTTTCAGAAAAATTATACATTGCAATCCTCTTCATCATTGTCTTTGTTATTCAAATTTAAGTAAGGATAACTTTTTTGTATTACAAATATCCGAATTTTTCTTTTTGTATTGAAAAGAGCATTAAATTCTCTAAAATAATAGGCAAGAGTCAACATTTTGTAAAATGTAACATTTTCTTTAAGAATGCAAAGCTAGAAAACTTAACGATTTTCAGAAGTGTCCACAATTTCTGACACCACTGTGTGTGTGTGTGTGTGTGTGTGTGTGTGTGTGTGTGTGTGTGTGTGTGTGTGGGTGTGTGTGTGTGTGTGTGTGTGTGTGTGTGTGTGTGTGTGTGTGTG
>JAOUZG010016587.1:12495109-12510826 GCA_026289955.1 Argiope argentata | reverse complement strand
TGTGTGTGTGTGTGTGTGTGTGTGTGTGTGTGTGTGTGTGTGTGTGTTATTTTGATATTTCTAGAGCAGAAAAGAGCGCTTCTCTTGATAAACTAAAAGATATTTATCTGAGTGATGTAGATGCTACAGTATTTAATGACAAATTAGAACAGTTATTTTTGCTGTAAAAGGCGATACATATTTTTTATTGAAATGCATGAAGACTCGAAAATAAAATCATCAGCATTTTCCAGTGCTGAAAAAATTTAACATTTTGTTAATTTTCTTTGTAACGTTCTTAGCTAAAATTTTAATTGCAGAAGTTCATTTTCAAATGATAAAATAAAGAAAATGCCTTTATAGTATAAGTAACAACAACAATTAAACAGCATTTACATATCTGAAATAATTAAAGTATTTTCTACAAAAAAATCCAGAAAAAAATTAGTATTTCTTCCAAGTATTGGGCATTGGTTTTGCAAGATTTTAAATATCGTTATATAGTATCGCTTTCAACAGTGTTTCAAAAACTGAAAGGTAATTTTTGTATTGATTATAACTAAACTATTCCAATTATTCTAAATGTATAAGAGTATCATTTTATTCAATAATTAAAATCAGCAAAGGTTTTTTGAAAGAAACTTATTTCCTTATATAACAAAATTCGATTTCATTTATCACGTACTATTTAAATGGTTCTTTGGGTCAAATTTTAAAAGCAATGTTTTAAGTATATGAAAATGTATTAGCTTATCATGATTAGTTGAACAAAGTAATCTAGTTTCCCTCTCTTTTTGGTAATAATCTGATTTCAGTATGATCCGAATTTGCTTTCAAAATTCGGAAATAAAACTTAAAATACTTTATAGAATACTTTTTCGAAACATTTTTAATATTATTATGAGCTAAAATGTGGGAAATTAATTTCAAAAATTATACCTTTTAAATCGAAATTAATAATTTCGTATGATTGATTCTTTTAGGGGACTCCCAAGAACTTTAGTGCCAGTGGCCCTGAACATGCTTGATCCGTTCCTGAATTTTCTTTTTAAACTTGGCTAAGTTTGGAAAGCAAGTCTGAATACTTCGATCAAAAAGTAAAGAATTATTTCACTTTTTAAATAAAATTCTTTTGTAAGCCTCAAAATTGGCATAATTTGCAACAATTTCAAAAGAAAAAAAAGTAAAAGTAAAAAGAAAAATCTATAAATTAAATTTATAAATAATATTAATAATAATTAATGTAATTTGTATTGATGTATTATTTGAAGATGAGGCTGGATTTCAAAGCGCATTTTATTGTATATTAGTGAGAGATCTTTGGATAATTTTTAGTTTTAGTATATTTATTTTTGGATGTTGAAGAGAATTAAAACTATTACGAACTGAAAAAGTTTTAAAGAATTAAAATAATTATGTCTTCGAAATTTTTTAAATTGATAACCCAAGAAAGGATTCGAATTGATTATTTAAAACTCAGTAGTAAGAAATGATGATGATCCTGTGTCCTCTTTACAACGAAAAGAGGGTGCAGTAGCTTCTGAGGGTATGGACCCCTGATCACCCGATGGCAGAAGCCTGACTTCTAGCTCATATGAGGATGACACACACTAATTCGCTTGCACAGCTCTTTCTTACAGTGGGGGGGGGACATTCACACTCCTCACAGATGGTACACAGAAGAATAACCATGTCCTAACCGGGATTCGAACCCGGGACTCTCAGATTACGAGGAAGACGCGCCTTATCTGTGCCAGGACGCCGGCAGTAGTAACAAATGAGACTAATAGTTGGAACCGCGAAGAGACAAAAAGTCAAGAATCAACATTTTGCTTGAATTAACACAAGTCTCTTTTTTTAATTGCTACCCTTTTAGAATAGGAAGCTTTCATTTTTCACATATTGAGATTTTCAGTTTATATTTAAGTTGGGATCGAAGCGGCCCGGTTTCGAGATCCAATTTCTCTAAATACACGCCAACTGGTCTGATAGCTACACATTGCATTTTTCCGTGATAAACGTCCTTCTCCTGATGTAGATGGAAGTTTGAATTTACCAGATCAGGTATCGTCCACGTCATCTTACATAAAATTATTAGTAAGAGTTATGGTCTAAGATATCCTTGTGTAATTTTAAAACGGAACGTTACTCTAATTTAGCTAAATAGCCTTAAAATAATCCTAATAATAGGCTATAGAAAGATATTTCGTAATAATGCTAGGGAAATGCACTCTAATAAACGGGTAATCTTCTTTCTCTCGAATAAAAATGGGAATCTTGGAAAATGCCGCGAATATCACGAACGCCAAGAGTTTTATTTTCAAAGACCCACGTGAGAGATGTATGCTTCGTAGTATAATAAAGGAAACCAATGCTTGTGTATTAACCTCATGCCATTGGCGAGCAGCAATTACTGAAAAAACCTATAAGAGGGCAATCTTTGATTTTTTTTTTCTTTTTGCGAATAATGACTTTTATGCGGTTAATACACAAGTACCGAAGAATAGAATATATATTTTGGTGTTTTTATTTCAATCAATTTATTCAGAACTACAATCATAGTCAAAAGATAATATAGAAAACTTCATTTATTTAGTCATTGCGTTTTTGAATTATGCATTTATAATCATGGGAAAGCACAGTCTAACCGACGCTTTAACTTTTTGTCAGATTTAATTCAAAATATGATAGGGATCTACGTTTCAACTATTAAAACTGTGACCCAAATTGTATTTACCTAACTAGCAACGTTTGTAAATTATCGTGTTTGCATGTATGCAAAAACAAGGACAGTCAGAGTGTCAATCCCTTCAAGGATTTGGTTCCAACATGCATGTAGAAATATATTTTAAATGCTAAGCTTGTGAACTAAGTTTTATTTATCTAACATTTTATATTTTAAAATTATCTTGTATTCGGACAGATTTCTGAATGGATTTGATTTAAAACCAGATAGAAATCTATAAATTTGATTTAAAATCCACATACCAAATTTCACCTACCTAGCTCAAAGGGTTTTTGATTTATTGTGATCACAGACAAATGACGTATTTCAAAAATGTGTTTTTCGAAGTATAATCGATATTAAAGCATATACATTCTCGTTGTACATTTCGCAAACGAGAAAGTAAAGAAGAAGAAGAAAAGGGGGGGATATAATTGTGAGAAATATTTTGCAATTAGTTTTCTTTAACATTGCTGATAAATTATTGAAATCGATATATATACATTTGAAATTCAGTTTTCGAATCATATATGCCAAAAAGTAATATACTAATGGGTACTTTTATAATTTAGTCTTTAAAAATTTACAAAGGATTTTTTGATTGAAATATAACACAATTAGTCAATGAAACGCACTTTCTACCCAAATAGTAATCAAAAATAGTGATTAGTCACTTCTTAAATACTATTGAATGCTTAAAAATAAAACAAAAATTAAATGGTTCCTAGATTTCTGATGAAAAATGGAACAGGAAAGCGCTATCTTTTAAATATATCTATTTTATTTTCAGTTAAACTACTGACTGGATTGGCATTAAAAAAATCATTGGCTGCGAGAGCTCGTGTGTGTTTTATTTACAACAAAGCGCTTACATATGAATACAATTAACAATTTATTTTTCATTTTAACTGCTTAACTGTGAAATTTATTGGACAGATGTGTCATAATATTGAACCATGGGCAAATGATATTGACAATGTACAAACCGCTACCCAATACCGTAATTAAGACGAAATTAAATACATTTATATCATATGTGAACGAGTGCTTTCTACTTATTTTCTGCTATCTAAAACTTGTAAACAGTTTATAAAATACAAAATGCCTTTCTGAAGGAGGACGGCAATTTTATTATTATCTTTGACATGCATTGCATTTTACGAGTACTCCTTTTCTTTTAATTCATTTAAGGACTTTGCAGTTCTTATTTTCATTTATTTATCTCTTATTTAAATTTCAGTATACATTATCGCAGTTTATAATTTATGCTTTTAGATAGATAATTTTTGTTTGGTAAAAAAGATTCACATTTTTCAAAAAAATTATTTGAAAATGTTGAAAATAGATAAACGAGAAAAAGGTTCATTTTCAATGAAAATAATTTTCATGTAATTTGTTGATTCCCCCTTAATACATTAATGTTCTAATTTTGAATATATAATGCATTCACCACCATGTTGTTTTTATTTCCGTTTAGACCCCTCAAAAACAGAATTTGCTGTCTTAGATATACAATGAATATTCAACGCAACCTAAAGAGAAAATTTCTTCGGCAACTGATTCATGATATACAATTTATGAATAAAGTAGAATAAATATTTTAAAATAAGTACAATTTCTAATAATTCGCATTTTATTACAACCAGGAATGTCTGTCTTTAATTCACAATACATAGTATTAAAACAATACTAGCACAAAAGGTGATTTATTTCAAATATTAAAAGCTATTCACATGATCCCAAGAAATAGGTAGCGTTTCTTGCACACTTCCTTAAAAATCCACGTTTTAAGTGTGAGTTCGTCGTACAGTGTAAGTTAATATTTTGTGGTAATATTTCCTCGCTTTCACATATTTCATTTAAAATGTGAAGAGTAAAAATGGATAGATCGAAATGTAGAGACTCATTTATCATTTCTGTTTCATATGCACACTATAAGTAATAAAGAGAGTATCTTAAAAAATATTATAATTGCGAAATTAATACTATCATTTTAATTAAAAATATTTCTACAATAGACTAATCAAAAGGTATGTCTAGTTAAAGCATTTATTTTATTAATCTAAAAGTTTATCAATAAAAGAATGTTGTGTCAACAATTAAAAACCAATATTAAAATTTCGATGAAATTTATAAAACATTTTAATAATCACGTGATTTGATTGCAGGTATTGATTTCTAATTAATAAAAACGAAATAATTTTATTTTCTTCTAATAATTTGATTTCTAAGTATTACAATTCAAGACCTACAGAAACACATGTTTAATTAAAAAGAATTCACACAAAATTTCTGAGCACAATTCAGAGGCTAATGATCGGAAACATCCCCTCGTATTCTTTTTACTGTCCGAAAGATCATGATCAGTAAAGGGTTTTTATTAAACAGAAATACAATCGATATTAATTTGATAATATTTTGTAAATTCAAACGTTAATCTCCGTTGATTTGATAAAACTTCAGAAAGCAAAATATGCTCGTATATTAATCTGATATTACGTTATTAATTCAATTATAAATTCATTTCTAACCTTTTCCATAAACGAAAAAAATTAATCAATCTTTAAAATAACTATTCGGACTTTTAAAAAACACTTTCACTTAAAGATAACTTCCATTAAAGATATTTTTTAAAACTTTTTTCAAATACTAATAACAAATTTTAAAAATATTGACTTACCGTCGTTAATTTGCTTTTATCCAATGTTTTCTGGATATTGTACTAAACTTAAATAATTTCATAGATAGATTTCTTCCTCAAAGGCTGGCTAAGGCCTATGGAAGGCGGAGTTTAGAAGTGAGAAGAGGGGATTACCTGCATGCCATTCGCCAATTACCACATCGGAGGAGGAACCCAAGTCTTAAGTTTTCGCTCCCCGTAAGTTTAATTTTGTTCCCCTCATCTTTAAAACACGATCCATCAAAGTCACGTTTCGTATATTCACAACACTAAGCTTCCTCTGTCAAATAAATTATTCAGCTTGTTTTACATAGGACTCGAATTAAGACTTCAGTTTTCTGATGATCAGCACTTTTTTCTTTTTTTCCCTGTTTTTGCTGATACTTTAGCAGACAGAATTCACATCTTTACAGAAGCTGAAAAATAATCCGAAAGATGATTCTGGAAACATTTTTTTTACCTCCATTAATCACAAGTCTCGAGTTCTTTTAAGAATTAACGAAAGGAAACTGAATATCTAAAACAGCAGAGTTGACAATGCAAGAATTTAAATGATCATTGTTATCTTACATTTAAATTGTGCTAATCAAACCTGTGCTGATCTTACTATAAATAAATGTTGTTATATTTGGCCGATCTCAATCAGACTTTGCACACTTATTCATATAGACAAGAGAAAAAATACTGTCAACCTTTCAAAGTGCAAAAGGTGATTAAATATTCAATTAACTAGAAATTATACGGAATTTTACCGTTTCTTCCCCCCCCATTAACTTCAGAACAAATAATATTACAATTATCAATAAATCTTACTAATTTTAATAAGATCTTAAGACACGATATATCCAAGTTCTTAACATCAATTTCAGTTTTGCATAATAAAATTCCTATTGTTCTATTATCTATTGTTTTACATTTTTTAAAAATTGAACACAATAAAATTAAAGTTAACCTTAAATTATCATTTTTTTTTAATTTCTGTTATATATATAACAAAATTTTGCTCTCTTCCACAGAAACTTTGGAGGAAATTAATCAGTTTACTGGGTTAGGGATATCTACAAATAAGCTTTGAAATTCTTTGAAAATGATAAGAAATATTTGAGTGAAAAAATTAAGTAACATCTCCAACATACATATTATGAACAAAAATAATAAAGTATATAGCTAAAAGTGTAATATTATAACATTTTTTATCTATCCTTTATTAACTATTGAATGAAAATGAAAAGAATAACTGAAACGTAAGGAGAAATAAACATAAATTAAAACGCAAAATAAAGCAACAATAAAAATAATACCCAGATCAATAAATCATTTCAAAAGCAGTGATAATCGAAACATTTCTAATTCATAAAAATTTATAAAATATTAAAATAATAATAATAAATTGAGACCACTTGTTCTAAATAAGTTTCAATATGATAAACAATATTGAATTAGCAATATTGAGTACTAATATTACTCTAGGAACATACCGAGTACCATGTACCGAGACGATGATCCAAATGCTTTTCTTTCTTCAGAACCAAATAAGCAATTTATTTTAATTCACAAGGATACCATATTCTAAATCAAATCAAATTTTATTCGAATTTCAGAATAATTTCTTAAGGATTTATTCATGTCAGATTTGTTTGCGAATCAAAGAAAGATAAATTTGTTTGCAATTTACTTTCGTTCACTAACCGATTCACAATTCGAAAATTTTTGCCTGTCAAAATATAGAAAGAGGAGGGGGGACCTTCCTTTGCAAGACAGGACGATATTCCATCTTTTTAACTTTTTATGTAGAAAAGTGGGTTATAATAACCATCTCCTCCCTTTACGTTTTGCCGAAAGAATGACACTGTTCGGACATTTTTGTTTGTTTTCGTTTCCTGTTTTCTTTTTATTCTCATAAGATAGTGGCTTTCATTCTTTCTTTATTTATTTGTTGAATTTTTATGGATAGTCAGGTTTTTTGCAATTATTAAACTGTGAAGACAAACAAATACAGTTTCTAAAAATTAAAATTGCAATTTTTCCTGATATCCTAAATGTTTACTAATTTTCAGTTTCGAATTATTTAAAGAGAATTCATTGGATAGTTTTCTACATATTTTAAATTTTTTGAAGAAACCTGAATATAATTTAATACAAAATATAATGAATGTTTGTCAAAAGATGAAATATTAATTTTAATACTGATATTTGTCATCTATTTATTTTTGTATTAATTAAAAAAGTTTTAATAAAAAAATACGAGTTTTAAAAAAATAATAAGCGAGGAATTTACACTTATTCAAATGTTGAAAGTATGAAGTCCCAGTAAAAATAAGAAAATTTGAGACTTGAAAAAATCTTGAGAATAAGAAATCTTTCTTACTTATTTCATGGATTCTTAGAATTATTTCCAACTTTAAAAAGAAACCCTCAAGGATGGTATTTATTATTTAACAGAAAAAGAATAACTATCAGCTAAATAGCTAAGATTTCAATCAAGTGAACCTATTTATGGAAATATTAGCATTTGTTGAAATCAAATTATTTATATTTATAAATCATTCAATTAACCATTTCTATTTTGTACTTTTTTGTTGAATATTTTAGTTAATTTGGTTCTCAGCCTCTAATTTATGAATTTTTTCCTTTATTTTCTGCCAAATATATTTAGATTCAGAAAAAAAAATGGCAAGACTTATATTTCCAATCAAATTATATTTTAAAAGCGAAACACGTTATTTCTGGATATTTTGAAGTAATAGTATTTTTAAATAACGATATGCATTTCAAATCAATGCATGTTTTAATTACAATCTTCAAATCCTAAATTGTTTCGGCAAATTTAAGAATTGTCCCATAATTGGGTGCGACATTTCATTCCTTGAAAACACACACGCACTGAAATGCGGAACTTTTTAAATCCTTTTTTATGTTGAGGAAAATACGCTTTTTAAAATTTTTTGTCAGCAAAAAATATTTTGAAAACACACTGAACACTTCATAGAAATCGCCTTTTAATTTTTAAAAAAAAGGTTGAATATTCTTAAAGAAATATTTTTATAAATCATTCTGCGCCACAATTTATTGATTTTCTTTTGGCATGCATAGCTCTAGAAGTAAATATTTAGCTCTAACTTTATTCCTCGTAAGTTTAATCTGGCGCTGAGGTTTAACGTTTATCATCGTAAGTAGAATTGGCTCATATCTTGAATAAAATCTTGATAATTATTTTCATATTTATTGATTAATAATAAGGACCACAGAGGCAAAAAGAGCAGTTTCTTCTTCTTACACTGGGACGAGCTGGAAGGGTATTGTATTTTGATGATACTTCCATATCTATAAAAAAAGGGGTTAAAGTAAGTTTACCCACAAAGAAAGACTCTCTCTCATGCATTTATGTCCGTGAAAAATGTAGTTCTTTTTATATCCCTCTACCCCTCCAACTATCATTGGTCAGGTTTCTCTAACTGTTACCAATTGATCAAGGCAGGAATAACAACAATTTTTTTTCATCCTACAGACACCTTTCTTTTTCATTCAGAGTATATATATATTTATAAAATGTAAACATAGCTTTTAAGCAGAGTTGTGGCCAAAGAGATAAAAAAAAAAACTTTGAATCCTTAGTTTCACTTTTATTTCATCAAGTTAGGCAGATTTTATGTACAAGCAAAATATGACGAGGTACGCCAGTCTACATTGCGACACAAGAGCGAAAAGAGAGTAGAGAGACAGAAATATTTTCCCTGTTATTTATCTACCATGAAATTCTGATAGGGATTTCTTTGCACTTGTCCATATATAGGTAAAGGGGAAATAGGTATATTTTAAAAGAATTTTCTTAGCTGTACAGATTTTTATCCTTTGACTCAGGGTGTGATCACCACTGATGTAAGCCTTTTTACAGAGCTTCTGTAGCATTAATTTAATTTTTAATAAAAGGTGGAATTGGATCGGGAAATAAGAGAACATTTTGGAAAGAAGTTAATAGCGGCTAAATTACAATAAAAATGTAAAAGTTAGTTAGGATTCAAATTATATGTATATATATATATAAGAAACCTGTGAAATATATAGCTTCCCCAAGCGTTAAAGCAAATCTGAAACAGAATTGGTATAATGTAAATTTTTGGTAGAAGTTACCTTTGAGTAATCCCATTGCACCCCCCCCATATGTGAGTAAGCGAGCCTTATAGACGATTTTTTAGCTTTCAAACTTTTGCTAAAATTTGTATGTTATATTCCTTCATAACTTGAATCTACACTTTCCTTGCAAATATAAGCTGAGCTTATAATACATTTCAACTTAAAAGTAGTCTTAAAAAGGTATTCTTTTAATCCTCATACAAATATATAAAATATTTTTACAAAAAATTTTCGAAATATTTATAAAATAAAATTATATAAAAATTTGAAATATATAAACGACTTTATTTCTTTGAAATTCTACAACTTAGAAATTTTTTTAATTCAAATTTTTAAAGCAATTCATAACCAACCTTAGATTGAAGTATTTATAGATTTCGAAGCAACTTTTCCATTTCTTAATTCAGAAATTCATTTTACGTAAACATTATTATAGGTGAAAAATTATGAAGTTCCAAAGAATTAAAATTTATTCAGGAATAATATATCGATTTAAATAACATTTTAACTTCTGAAAGCAGCAAGTGCACGATATAAAAAAGAAACGTATCCTCAAAGTGTTAAAAGTTGATATTTATTTGAGACATGTTAAGGTTCCAGACGTTTGACAATCAAGAATAATATTTCACTTATTTCGCAAAATGGTTGGCTGAGAAAAAAGAATCATAATGCTTTCTCTTTCCTTCCCGTTTAACAATTCCACCTTTCGTCGCGTGACGGAAGAGTGATACTCTCCCGCGGATGTCGCGAACGGTTCCCAAGGGAGCAATGGAAATAAGATCTCAGAATCGCTCATCCAAAATATAAGCCGGTGTTCTTGATGTTCTTACATAAGCTTTTAAGCAATGATCAAAGGATCTTCTGACAGCCACACTTTTCTCCGGAAGCTAAGTACCGCTTCCTCCCTTTTTGTCCCCTTTAATAGCAGTAACCGTACCCCGAGCACAAACTAGAGAAATGCCTGACATACATAAGAATCAGGGATCTCTTTGGCGGCTGTAGCCTTCTTTTGAACCAAGCGTGCACCGCTTTTGACACATGGCACGTCGAGATTCCAGTCCCTGTTTGCAACCCCTCATTAATTTCTGAACACGGGGGGGATTGTTCCCTTCGCCGTTTTCATCCTGCTTCCCTCAACCCTCTAGGAGGCTGCTTAATTGTTCTGATTAAACCATTCAAAACGATTAAGAGTCTGGCTCGAGAATTTGAGAGGCAGATATTCTCAGCGATTTGGAATGACGGAAACGACAAAGGATCTCAGGAGAAAAAAAAAAGTTTGATACCGAAGACAGGAAAACATTATGAATATTTTGATTCAGTTATGCAGTTAAGAACCAACTTTCATTTTATTAATTACAGGTTCATTCTCAAAAACTGTAACTGAAATATCTTGTAACTGACAGGATCATTTATATTCCTTTGCAGTATATATTACTTTTACAGCAAAAAAAAAAATGAAGAAATAAGCGTTAGGATATTTTGTAAGAATGGAATCGGTTCACTGTTTCATAATTGCGTTCACTTGAAATAAAGTAATTATTTAAATAAATGAAAATTTCTAAACCATTTATTGCAATGAACATAAAACACTTTATTTAAATCTACACAGAACTGTGATTCCCATTTTTCTGCGACGCTGTACATTTTTCAAAATTAATAAATCTGTTAATTTTGGATAATTTAGATACTAACTAATAAAATTATTTACTCGGTATCATTATAAATTAATAAAATTACTAATTCTTTATATAAATTATTTTAATAATATTTTTAATTATTTAATTATTTTTAATTATTTTAATAAATTATTTTTTATAAATTTTTAAAATTATTTACTCGGTATCGTTATAAATTAATAAAAATACTTATTCTTTATATAAAATATAAATAAATTATATAGATTCGTTCATTCTAACATTCTCCAGGCCCCTGTAACTTTCATGTCTCATTTTAATTTATCGACATTTTACAAAATAATTATAGTTTTTTTTTTCATGAGGTGGCGCATAAATCTAAACTCTATGACGTTGCAAACGCAACCAGTACTAGTATTCATGATCATTGCTAGGCTCATCGACCCGAAATAGCAAAATAATTGCTGAGCAAACTGTTGGCAGTAAAATTATGCGAAACCATTTGATCTAATTGAAATTATCTGCGCTTTTGTCAGTGATAACCAAACTATGTTTATGGGTACATGTACATTTATGCCTTACACCAAATGCAAATTGTTTTATGGACTTTGACATATGATCCATAATTCACAGAAGTGCAAATTTTATAGGCCGGTGTGTCTTGAAAGTCACATAAAGATAATACGCAATAAAATTGTTTAAACACAAAAATTTGTTTTCATTTGCATATATAAGTTTATAATTTCTGGTTTTTCTTCCCCACATTTTTTTTGAGTTAAAACAAAAATTGGGCCCATAGAGTGTTAAATCAGGAAATGAAGATACAATTGTTTTGTTTCAATAAAAAAGGATGAGATTCAATTGCTTTGTGGATAAATAATAAGTAAATATGATTTCTATTACATTTTTTGAAATAACTTTTCGTCATATTCGTTGTTCGTCATATTCTTTCTGAAGGTTGTAAAAATCACATAGCAAACGATCATCTTTGAAAAAAATAAATAATTTATTTCAATCCATAGTGTGAAATTTTAAATCAAAATTTTTCTTTTAACCTTAATGTATAAAAATGGCTCTTTCATAATTAAGAAAATTTTCTGTTGCCTTCATTACTTACAGCAAGGTGCATATTGCAAATATATTATGAGAAACTAAATTTTCCATGTTCATTATTAATTAACGTTTATGAATTCCAAAACTTTCTTAATTACAGCTCAAATGTATATGAACCATTAGGTCTGTAATTAAGAAAGTTTTGGTTTAGCTTTATGATTCTCTTCTCAATAATTTTGCATTATTTTCTATGTGATTATATGGAATATGATAATGAATCCCAAATATTCATTGTATTCTGCAAATCACTTATAACTTCATAAACAAACATGCCTAACCGCGCAGTGTGGTATATATATATATATATATATATATATAGCAAAAATTCAAAATAGTACTGTATTGAAGCAAGTATGCTGATACTTTCAATAGTTTTAGTTTGGAAGCAAAATCAATTTTAGAAACCAGTTTCAGTTAAATTTTCACTACATTTAATGTTGGAAGCTGTACTCAGCATTGTATATATCGGTAGGTTCAAACGCTTCGATGGAAAAAAATGCACTGGGCTTGACAAACTATCAAACATCAATTTGTCTCATTAGCTAGCACCAATCAATCAATAACATAAGAGGATAAGAGATACCTGAGATATGCGATTTTTTTTTCCTACAATAACCAGAGAGTTAGAAAGAGTAAATAGAGACTGGAATACGAATTATTTCCCTTCACTCTTATGATACTTTTGAAAAATGACATAAATACACTAATGTTTATTCCCCATGGCACCCTGGGCATCTGTACTATTCCCTTGTCCCAGGCTGCTGTGCCACTACAAAGAGCTCTTTAGATAGTTTCATTTAATGAATATACTCTGCAAATATACAAATGAATATCCAATTCTATTTACATTTATAATTACAGAGAATCTAGGCTCCATTGCTTGACGATTTATGTGAACAACTAAGAATTTTAGTGCACTAACGCCCTTCTTAAAGCTGTTGTGAATGCTCAATATTATAGAAAGAAAAACGAGCCGACGTCCCGGCATAGGGGTAGCTCGTCTTCCCCGAGAACTGGTTATCCCGGGCTCGAGCCCAGGTTCCGGCATGGTTGTTCTGTGTTCAATCTGTAAGGTATGAATGTGCCCCCCTGTAAAAAGGGGCTGTGCAAGCAGCTATCATGAATGAGTAGTTAAGTCGTACTCTTGGTTCTAATTGGCGCTAATGCAAAACAAGAGACGCTTCTTTCGGCTTAAAACTAGCTTTTTCATGGCAAATGCCACTAATAGCAGCAACAACAAGAAAAATGATCATATCAATAAACAAACGCTTCAGACGAGGGAAGATCAAGAAGTCCTAGACATCGCTCAGGAAACGTGTTATAAGGTATATTATCGTGATGCCAAATAAAACTATATTATGGTCATTAAATTTGTGCAAGGTTGTGTTGATAGTAACAGTGAGTCCCATTTTCATTTTTCATTAATCTTAATTCCAGTTTTCTCATATTTTCTTACTTTACTTATAGCTAATACACTATTGAAAGACCATGATTCTGCAAAAAAAAAAAAAAAAAAAAAAAAAAAAAATCATAGGTTACAGGAATGTGACGCGATTTTAACTAAAGCTCGTTCTCTAAATTTCCCCCTCAGACTACCGCTGTGGTACTAATGCACAAAGTACATGTATGCGCATAGAAAAATAAATATTTTTTTGTACAAACCAGACTATTTCACTTATAGCCACAAAATTTTGCAAATATATAATTTGAAGGATCGATCCTTTTAAACTTTTAATTAGAATTTTAATTAATAAAAAATGGGGATAAATGCTGTTTTTTGAGATAATTTCTGGAAATAATGCAGTAATTAAGTAAAGCTATTTTAGAGGCGCCGGCGTCCTGGCACAGAGGAAGCGTGTCGTCCTCGTGATCTGGGCGTCCCGGGCTCGAATCTCGGTCAGGACATGGTTATTCTTCTGTGTACTATCTGTGAAGTGAGTGAATGTGCCCCCCTGTAAAAAAGGGTTGTGCTAGCGAATGTGATGAGTGTGTAACAAAGTCGTATTCTTGACTCTAGTTGGCGCTGCTTCAAAAACAACAGACGCTCATTCGGCTTAAAATCACTGACAGCCGTCAACGCGCTTGTCCATGGCACGTGCCGTCAGTAACAACAGTAACAATTTTACATTCAGTTTAATTGTTTTACATTTTGAAGAAAATAAAATATCTTTTGCAGCATCTTAAAATTCAAAACATTATCTTTTTATTCATACTGAATTTTGGACTATATAATTTTTCTTTCTGTATTTAATTAATTTTTAAAAATAGTTAAAACGATTTTTAAATTAATATGTTTCATTGTTGAAGTGAAACCTTTCTCATTATTGCTTCTAATATTTCATTTTGAGTTTTTTTCCTATCTATGTTACAAAGATGTGAAGATGAGTTTCATTTTTCTATGTTGAGTTGATTTCAGTATTAGGTATGTCTTTAGTAATTTTTTTTTCAAATGGACTTCAGAATCGAACAATGTTGGAAAATTTTTAAAGTTCCTCCATTTTAAAATATCGCTTCTTTTTCTAATTATATAAATGAGTGTATAAACATGTTGATAGAAAATTAAGGGAATCAAAACTCAATGAAAAAACAAGCAAACAAACAATGTAAGACTTTTGAAGTGGGATAGTGAAACTTGCGCTCACTCATTAGCTACAACTACTTACGCTCACTTTGTAGGTTTACTGGAGCTTTATTACCTTTTGGCCAAAAAGCAAGGGGTGCATTTTAGAAAGTGTAGATTATGCCTATTTCTTATTCGGATAAAAAAAAAGGATTGATTTTTTAGGTTTATTTCTCTTGGAACAATCATCTTTTTCCGTCGGGGAAACTTATTAAGTTTCTTAAAGAACGCGAAGAACATCTTAAAAATTTTACCTCTTGATTTAGTGTTCGTTTTGTATGTTGTTGTTTTCTTCTGAGTTGTTTTGAAATGATTTTAAATATGGAAAACACTATTGAAAATTTCGAAACATCAAAAGTAAAAACATCATCTGTGTGTAGTAAATATCAATATCAAAAATATCGTAGTAGCCTTAATCTAATTAGATGCTTATGCTTTGACGAAAAATCTGAAAAGTAAAGAGAACGTTTGAATACAAAATACAGTAGTATTCTTTCCAAAATCACTCATTATTGTAACCGGGATAAAGTTAAGATCGGCGTCAAGAAACATGTAGCAAAAACAACAAGGAAAGTTTGTGAGACTGATGCATCCGTCCTAAAAATGTAGCAAGAGGAAATATCTCTTCTTTTTTAAAGCCAATATTTACAAATTATAAACTGAAGAACCATTTCTAATTTTAAAGTTATTTATTTTAAGATAGTCTATAAATATTTCAATTGCAAAAAATACTTCCAATATCGAAATTATAATATAAAGTGAATAACTGAATACCGATTTTTATAATTTGAAAAATACTGTCTTCAACGGAAAATGGAACAATCTTATATAT
>JAOUZG010016587.1:12482089-12495009 GCA_026289955.1 Argiope argentata | reverse complement strand
ATATATATATATATATATATATATATATATTCTTTACTTAAAAAAAGAGAGAAATAGTATTTCAATTATTTAGGAAATTAAATATTTTAATATTTAGGACAATACTAAGAGGCAATAATAGGAGGCAAAGTAAATTCAATTATTATTTTTTCAAAATGAAATTCTTTTCTTTATGAAAAATCATGTGCGATTGATGTTATATATATTGTAGCAGCTAAATAATAGATTTTTAAGCATCTACATTTTTAAGTTATGCATTACCATAACACCCCCCCCCTAATTTTCATTATATTTTTATAAAGAATATTTTTAAACAAATGCTTTAAATCTTATGAATTACAATCAAGTAATCAATAGCGCTACTACATCAAAAAATGTCTTATTATTTGTAATGCATAATGTGTATTTCATGAAAATAATAGTAAAGGTGTAAAGAACATAGAGTTCTAAAGAGGACATTTACAAATATGGAATTTGTATTTGTTTTAGAACATAGCATTTTAAATAGAATACTGAATTTTTACGCTCTGACAGGGCTTAAGTCATGGCTTTAAATCCTGGTTTTATCTGTACAACCATATAAATTAATATAAAAGTCTTACTTAAATATCAGTAAATAGAAGGATTAGAACATTCTTCGCATTTATCATTCGATAAAACATCCCCCCCCCCAGTTTTGTATTTTGTGAATGGTTCTGAATATTTTCAAAGGAAAAATAGCTTGTTGCATTAGAAATGTCTGATTTAAAGCAGTATAAGATTTTCATAGTTTTTATTTAAAAATTGAATAAACTTTTCGAGAAACTTATTTTAAAGTAGAATGAAACACAACTTATTAAAACTCTGTGATTAGCTCAATCACAGAAAAGGATTCTTCATATGACATCACCAAGTTCTTTAAGCTCAAAAAGAAAATATTCTTTGATTTTCATATTCATATAAGGTTTGAATTCAAGTTTGAAATTTTAGAAACGGTATCATTTTTTAAAAATGTACTTTTTTCTTCTTCAAATCTGATACAAAAACATACAATCTCAGATTTTGTTTTATTTAAATCAATTTTTCCTAGTCTTTAATATCTCTTTATTGTGTCTTTTTGCTCTAGCTTATTTCAGTTAAAGGTCCCCTGGATTGGTTGTTTTTAAAGCTGCTTTTCGAGCAGAATAATAGTCTTTTTAATTTCATTATCAAATTCAAACATTGTTTTGAGGTCTAATATAAGCAACTTTTCAACAAAATCCAAATTATTCGTGTTGTTGTTTCTTACGGCACTTGTCATAGAAAAGATGCTAATAAATTAGGCGAATTCAAGCGGAGAGAGTGTTTATTTTCTCAGTAGCGTCATATAGGGCCAAGAGTATAACTTAGCTACTCATGAGTCACATTTTTTTAAGGGGTGGACTTCACTCATGCATTTCATTAACATATCGTAATTTAGACCGGAATCAGAGAACGATCACCTCTGAATCGTCTCGGCATGGAGGAAATCATAGCCACAACAAATTTATGCTTGCACCAGCACCACATACACGGGTAGTCTTCGGTCGGCGGGGATCTAGCTCAAAACCCAAAGGATGCGAATCCAACTCCTTACCAACCAGGGTATCCCAGCCCCGACCAAATTATTCACTTAGCCTTATTTTTAAAGTATTTGAATAAAATTATTATAGCCAATTGGAGCTCCTTAAAAATTACCACTCCTTAGATTGGCAGGTTTTACTACTTACTTTTGATGAAAAGTAACTGTTTGGAAGTATAGCTTAAGTACTATCATTTCTTTCTAAGAATAACAGGGCGCTTTTTTTAAAAAAACTGATGGTACTGTGATACCTCTGTAACTCGAACAATTAGCCACAAAGCCATCAAATTTTCTACTGGAAAAAAAAAGGAAACCGCAAAAAAAAAACTTAATTCGAAAAGTTGCCGATTGGGAAAATGTGCCATTTTTTTTAAAAAAATCTAAATTTTAAGCTTAACTGCACGATAAAATTTTAAAAACGCTGCAGTAAACGGATAAATGAATAACAAAGAATTAATTTTTCCCCAAATGTGCTTTATTCAAAAAAAAAATAATAATAACTTCGGCACATGGTTACAAATTTAAAAAAAGAGAGAAAGAGAGACTTTAACTTCCTTTTTAATCTTTGTTCTTCGGGTTTTATTCAATAAAATCGCTTTCCCGGGGAAGATGTCGGATATGGATTAAGCATTGCATAATAATATGCTTGGATATATATTAAGCATTGCATTCTGTATAAAGAACATTTGAAAACTGAATGCAATATTTCAGGAGGCATGCTCATAACAGACCGTGTTATGTTTTCCTTTAAAACTGATAAGTTCGAGATTCCACTAAGACAAGCCTTCTATTTTAAAAAAACCCCACAGAAAAAGACATAAGGGGGACCGAAGAGGCCATGCAATACAAAAACAGCTACTAATGATTCTTTCTTTTGAAAAGTGAGGGTGTAATGCTGATGTACTGATGTACCAATATGTGGTGGTGCTTCATCCTGCATAAATATAATTTTATCTATGCATTGCCTTTGCTGAAGCTGTGGGTTAACAAAACTACTCAGCGTATCATGATATCTTTCGGCGTTTATGGAATAGGTTTGTGGTCCTGCTTGGATAATAGGCTGAAAAAAGCATGGTCCGATTATAAAAGCTACTTTGCAGCCACATCAAACAGTTACTTTTCGAGAATGAATTGGGATTTCTTGAAATGTATGGGGTTGTTCAGAAGCCCAAATTCTTGAATTATAAGTGTTAATTGTTCTATTCAAATAAAAATGGGCCTCATCACTCCTGAGAATTGTCCAAGGCAAAGCTTCTTTGACCTCAATCTTGGCGAAAAATATCAAAGCAAGGGTTTATCGAAGATCATAATCTGCAGGTTTTAATTCATGCAAAATGGCTAATTTTATACGGATAAAATTAGAAAGATTTTTTTGTAAAAACTTCCATATTGAAATAACATCCAATTGTCTGGCAACTCCACATGTGCTGCTATTACCTGCAATGCTCTTCTGATTTTTTTGAACGATTGCAGTCTTAACACCTGTGATCGCATCCTCCAATATTGGTTTCAGTCCTCTACCAGACCGAGTTGCGAGAGAACCTTTTTTTTTCATATTTTTTTAATCATTGCTTTCACTGTTTTAATTGATAGAGGTCCTCTACTAACATTGTTTCAAATTCAAAATTCGCGAAGAGTGGCCGCTGCACTGGAATTATTAAGATAAAAGAGCTTCACGAATAATGAAACGCATTTTACAAATCAACTGATACTTGAAATCATTTTCAATGCCCGGATTCTTTTTTACAACTCAAAATACTGGCGCAGGTGTGGACGACTACGTAATCAGGATTTTACATTTTGAAACTGTCCCCCTTGATTTTTTCAAAATTTTAGCTGTCTTAAAGTGTAAAGCGCTATATTTCACCTATCGGCAACTTTTGGAACTAAACTTTTTTTGCAGATTCCTTTATTTAATGTCGTTATTAGTTTCCGCTCAAAACTTGGTGGCTTTGCGGCTGATAGTTCAAGTGACAAAGGTCTGTGAGTACCGTTGATTTAAAAAAGACGCCAGGTGTCCTAGGGGACAATTACATAGATTCTTACTGTTATAATGGCAGGTTATCAAGATTGAAGTGATTTTTAACGGTGACTAATTGATATTGCACGAGAGAGGTGTACCTAAGTAGAGATGAAATTTAGATTTTCACTCACGACAATTTCTAGGGTGTACCGCTAATACCAGGGTTCCGACAAAACTTCAAATCTTCAACAGAGATGCTGTTTGAAAAAGGCCTTAATAGAACGGGATCATCGATGTCTGAAAAGAATCATTAAACGACATAGTCTAGATCTCTGATAGACGTTCAACATTTCCCAAATTGCCATGGATTTGAATGCAGGCCCATCAACAAGTGTCAGTGTATACACTTTGAAAAATAGCCTTATTGATCAGGGTTTTCGCAACCTCAAACCATCTCGTGTACAATTGGTGATTCAGCGACACAAAGTTCTGCTCCTTACTTGTACCCTCCAGCGTCACAATTGGACTCTTAATGAGCGTAAAAATGTTGTCTCCTCTGATAAGTCGTTTCCAAGTTTATCACGTGTATAGCTGCGTATGAGTGTGGAGAAAACCAAATACCCACCATCCCTTGTGCCTACAAGGAACTGTTCAAGCTGTTGGAGGTTCTGTGAGGATAAAGGGCATGTGCAGTTAGCATGAAATGGGACCATTGATGTGTGTAGACTCGACCACGACAAGCCAGCATTACTTTAATATCCTTTCTGACCCTCTACATGCATTCATATACTGTATGCATTCTGATGGACTTGGGAATTCCAGCAGGACAATGCGAAACCCCACCCTTCCAGAATTGCTACTGAGTGGCTCCAGGAATATTCTTCTAGCTTTAAACATTCTAGCCTACTTGGGCCCCTAAACCCCAGAGATGAGCATTATTGAGCATATCTGGGATTTCTTGCAACGTGCTTTTCAAAGATCTCTACCACTTCGTAACCTTACGGACAACCTTGCAGGATTCATGATGCTAGTTATCTCAGGCACTACTTCAGACTTTAGTTCATGACACTTCATGTTGGGGCATTTATACGTGCTTGTGGGAGTCCTACACGATATTAAACAGGCGTACCGGTTTTTTTTGGGGGGGAGAGGGGCTCGTCAGTGTATAAACTAAACTTAAGTCACATTATTAAAAAAAATCCAGTCAAACTTTTATTAACATCTTGTATTGAAATTTTGTCAATTTCTATTGGCAAATAATGATATCAGAAATCAGTCCTTGTCACCTTCATATGTCATTACCTCCCCCCCTCCTCACACAATAATCAAAGCAGGAAAACATGTCCTTCCTTCATCTTTCCTTTCTTTTCTTTTTGAGCAGTTATTTTTCGTTTCACTGCAGCAACACTTGTTTGAAAAATTTCAAACTTAGTTCCTGTGGACACCTCGATTCCCTGTAATAATGTAAGAAATTTCATTAGATTCAGGAGAAACGTAGTTACGAGACTGATTACCCTCTGTTTCATTTTTATCTACCCTCCCTTTATGTATATATATTTCCTACGATAAAAATGAATCATCGGGGCAATCAGCACTCACACAACTCTACACCACACCACTGCGGCACTGCGTCTGACAGTTCTGCATCCTGCATCCTTTTATCTCATTCTTCTCTTATGTCTCTCGATTTTTCCCATACCAGTTTATATCGCTACTATATGATTCTTAGGTTCATTCCTCTATTAAGGGTACATTTTCAGAAAGAAAAATTTATGTTTGTATCCACGTTTGAAGATTCAATGGGCTTTTTTCCTGTAGCAGAGACTTATCGGAAATTTTGTGAGCTGTGCTTCCATTATAACCGGCATTTTAAATCCCATTACTCATATTTTATTGTTGTAACCGGTCTGTGAGTTAAATTCATTGACTGGTGAATTATATTGAAATATTTATATATCATATTGAAACGCCTTTATTAATATAATACTTTAACCTTATGAGTTATTTTTCTTCTTTTGATAGTGAATTAGTTTTATGGTTTATTAGATCGACTGCCATACCATGAAGCTCACTGTGCCCCTTTATTTTACTATTGATTGACTTATGGTTTCATAAAAATTCTTTAACGAATAGCTTCAGGGATTTCCATTTTTAAGGTGATCATCTAGACGCTACAATTATGCTATCGTAATACTTATGTACGCTCCGTTTTCGAAAATTTAACGTGGGTCAGCTATGGGTGACATCAGAATTAATTTGTGTATTGCCAATGGAAAAAGATTTGTGCATGAGACTTTATGATATCTCTTAAATATTTCTATTAAAGCACTGGACAGAGTTTGTGAAAATTGACATTTATTTTAAAGACTCGGGCTAAGCTTTTATCAGTAGTTATAAACAATATTAATTTTCAATAAAAATTATACTAGTTTATATAACATAATTATAACATTTTTATCCCTTCTATTTTGGAGTAATAATAGCTGTTTATTTTTCCGATTTATTTCAAATTATACTATCTGAATGCCTATTATACTTTTTTTCGCCCTTTCTCACTGTTTTAAAAGTTTTCTTTTCATTCATTGTTCATTTGCTTATATTTTTGTACAGACTTAATTTGACTTATTTTGAAATTGCAAATAATTTAAATTAAAGATTTTTGTAGAATTAGTTTATTTTTAAAATAAAGATTGTTAGTAGTAACTTCTTATTTTATGATTGCCTTTTATGTAACTCATTTTTTATACTTTCAATTTTATAACTCTAAAAAAATTATTAATTTTAATACCTTCTATACCTAAATGGTGAATTAACAACTGGAAACGGTATTAATATTCAGAAGCATAAGCATTTTATTGGAGTGTTGTTTATTAGTTCAGATTACTAATGTATAATTAGTAATCTTTTTAGTAAATTTTCTTTCCTTTTTCCATGTTGTTTCTGAATTGCATGAAAATTGTAAGAGCTTTTCAAACAGTTTTAATGTGTTATTCTTTCAGAGTTGTTGTTTATAGTGTTATTTCAATAAATAAATAAAATCACAATGCATTGAAAAATAGTGATTTAAGTTGGTGTGTATTTTGACTGTGAAGCTTGGTCATCATTCAGCCTTTATTGTTCCTTTGTCATATAGAGCTATTTCCAGACACTTTTTTGTTAAAGTTCTTTTAATCTTCCGGTAAGAAAAAAATGGATATTTCTTGTGATTCAGCTTGTTTCAAATCATCTTAATGCAATAGAAAAAAAAGAATTTCAGTTTCATTAGTTGAAGGTGTCTTTAAATCCAAAACTTGTAAGCAAGTAGTCATTTACATGCATTATTTCTAGCTGAATTCAATTAAGCGTCTAACCAAAATAAGCTAAAGAATATATATATATATATATATATATATATATATATATATATATATATATATATATATATTTGTACAATTCAAGACTGACAATTCTCTATACAGCAAAATCCATTTTCTCTATACAAAATTATTCTCATTGGTAGAAAGATTCTGTTACAAAAGGCTTTGAATGTTGGTTTGTTAAAGCCCTTGTTGGGAAGTTACATAAACTTATTAATGAAATTGCTGCTTTAATTATCTTTGATAAGAGTTTCTAAGCTCTTCTCAGATTTTCTTAGTTGGAAATTAGCTCCTCTAGATTCTCCTTTCATGCTTAACAGAAATGTAAAAATTGTTACCTGAAGTATCATCCCTAGTTTTCATTCATCTTTCTTATATTTGGTATGTGAATATAATATTACCAGATAAGAAAAAAGTATGTTTATTATTAAAACTCAGATTTAAAAAATTCCACCAGATTATATAATAGTATTATTTTGAGCTACTAAAGTGCTCAAATTTCATTATTTGTGTAAATGTTTTAAAAAATTATCAGAAGAAAAATTTTAACTTTAAAGCCTGGCATAGCTATTACTTTTGCCTGTTCATTGATTTTTAATATATTGAATTGAATACACTCATGCAATCAATAATGGAAATTGAGTTTTGTTTTCTATAAGTGATTTTATTCTTCCTGTGTTATTTTAAAAGATGATGTAATCTTTATATCTGGTCTGTAGTAATTTTCATACTGGTAGTTACAAGGTGTCCTATATGAATTCTGTTTTGAAACAAAATATTAAGCTCTTTTTAATTATTTGTTGTTTAATGTATATATTTTTGCTTTTATTTCAAAATGTATTAAAAACTATAATCATCTTAAAATTGAATTTCAAAATTTTGAGGAATATCCATATTTGATATTTTTTGAGTATAAAAAGTGTAAAAAATATCCACATTTGATATTTTTTGAGTTATAATATTTGAGTATATTATCCAGACGTACATTACGATGACTGTAACTCAAAAGCTAGAAGACTTTGAATTAGTGAAGTTTAATGTGTTTATTTACACACTAATTGTAAATCAAATTTTATTTTAAATATATAAACGAGAAGACTAATTTTTTTTTTAAATGCAGATGTAGGTATAATATTGCAAAAGTGCAGTGAGCTACCTGAAAGAACATGGTGCTTACATTAAAACTATTTATCTCTAAAATGTTTGGCCTTTTTTCATTAAAATATTGATAGTTTATTTGTTCATGTGTGTATGAATACAATATCCCTAAATAGCTTTAAGCTAAATGAGAAATTTACTATGTGATTTATACTTCAAATGTTTCTTACAAAAAAAAATCCATTTTGTTTTAAGATGAATATTTAAAAAATGGAAGGAAGGAAAAGCATCTTCCATTTTCTCTATTATTATCTATTGCTCTTCTATTTCTATTATTATTGTATTCTATTTGAAATGCAACTTTAAATTAGGTGAAGCCAGTTCCTGTTTTGAAACTTTAAAATCACAATTTCTTTTTTCTAGATCATTTTATTTTTACATTATGTAAATTCAAGTTTTCTGTATGTGTTTTAATATTTATTGCCAGATCATGTGAAATTAATATGATAATTATTAAGTTCTTTGATTGGATTATACATTGTGTATAATGCTCCTAAACATTTGATCTTAGCCTTCAAAAAATTAGACAAACAATATTTTTTTTGTTCTATCATTGTTTATTTTTTTTCCACCATGTAATTTTCCTATAAAAAATTTATTCTTTCATTTTCCTCTCTTCTAAAATCACCTAAAAGATAGCTGCTGACATGATATATTATCTGGAAACCTAGATTTTAGTGTTTTCTGAGTTATTCTTTCTCATTCTCCTGATTCATTAATTTTTTTTATGCAATAGTTTTACAATATTTAAATACCTCAAATATTTATATAAATTTGTTTATTTTATTATTCAGTTTATCACAGCTGTTTTACTTCTTTTTATTTGTATTTGGCACATTTCAGCTCTCTTTATTCCTATTCTATATCATGTTGTTAACACTAGGTTGTCATATTTGATTTGTTTGTAGTCAAGTTGTTATCACTTTTAGCATATGCATTTCTAAATAGTTTAATTTAAAAAAAAAAAACAGTTCTGATTTGTAAAACACTTTATTTTGTGCTGTAGATAACATTTCTCTTATGTCTACTTATAATAATCTGATTGGAAAAAGGTGTTTCTCTTTATTTCATTTGGACAAAATTTTGTAAATTATTGTAAAGAGTTTTTATCGTGTTGGATTAGCTTATCAAACTGAAGTAATTGATCATCTTAATTTTGCATACAATTGTTGTATTTTAAACTAAACATTAATTGAAAAGAATCTTTTTGTTTGAATATTAGAAGTGGTCTATTTTAATTTTAATGGGAAGGTAGTAAAAGTCGTTTTCAGAAAATGGATTTTGAACTTTAATGTGGCTAAATAAGTGATGATCCTAATTGTACAATTTCAAACTTCTAAGATTTTAAGAAAAAACTTAATTAATTGTGTTTTATTACTAAAATATATTTGGATTTTTTTATAATATCAGTTTATAAGTAGTAGTATCAGTTTATAAGTTGATGTAATCCTTTGTGCCATGGACTTTTGTTTTGGCATGTTTACATTATCTTTTTTCAAATACTATTTCACAGTTTTGAAAATACTAAACAAAATTTTGAATTAAAGTATCTGTTTTATGTTTTAGCATGATTCCATTCAACCACATTATTATTAGTTTCCATATATTGACCATATTTATTTTATAAGGCATTTGCATATCATACTATGATATATATATATATATATAAAAACTAATTAAGATTTTTCAACCAATTTTCTTTTTACATATAAATGAAATGAATGAAATTATTTTAATTGCAACAATATTTTAAATTTATTAGATGAAGATGAAGGTAAATTCTACATACATTCATAAATTTTTAAAAATAAGAGCAATCCATCAAAAAATTAAAATGAATATAGTTTATTGTTATTACTGAAATCATTTTAGTCAAATTTTGATGTAGCTTCAACTTTTTTTAAGTAACTTCTAAAATGTACTTTACTATGTTATAGAAAAAAATTCTTAAGTGTAAGGATTTTTAAAATTTGAAGATATATTAATTTAAATTTGTTTCATTTCCCATTGTGCCATTTAGATCCCTGGCACTCTTCACATAAGAAGGGAATCTCCCTTCAAAATTATGAACGATTTCCATATCAAAGTGAGATTTTCACTATGTGAAACATTTTGTTACTCCATATGCAGATATATGATTATGACATTTATGAAATTCTTTTAACATGTATTTTTTCAGTTGCATTTACTTTTTGTAAATCATGAGTTTTCTCTCTTGAGTTGTATATATATATATATATATATATATATATATATATATATATATATATATATATATATATATATATTAAGAATTTTTAAGATAAACAAACTAACTGTAGAATTCCCACCCTTAAAATAACATTTTCTTTATACAGCAATTTAATTAACATTATTTATAACATTGATAAATATAATTAATAGAGACAAAACCAGGCAATTTGCTTAAGTATCAACCATTAAAAAATTGTTTGCTTTTCTAATTGAAAAATTGAATTAGCTTTTCTAATAAAAAATTTCCCAATTCAAGAAATATGCAATCGTTTTATTTATTTATGTTTTTGCCATATGTTCAGCATGAAAATTGAAGTAAGCAATGATGATGGTATATATATATATATATATATAATATAGGCTGAAAATATTTAGGCAATATTTATTTTGTTAGGCTGAAAATATTTAGTTAAATTTTTCCAAACATTTAAATGCATTTCATTTCATGTTCTGCTAATATTTATTGAAGAATAAGATTGGTATTAGAGCTCCAACAAATATCAACTTAATGATTTTTTTTTGGAAGAATGAAAGATAATAATTTTAATCCTATTATTTGATATAATATATATTTTGAGAATCTTCTGGTTGCAAAATATTTTTTTAAAAATTTAATTAACATATTAATCATTAAAGGGCTTAAAAAGTTGCTGTTTTATTTTAATTTTATATGAAAATATTAGAGATATATTTTAATTCTTATTTAAATGATTTATTGAATTTTTATTGAATGTGTTTATAAATCTAATTACTGTTTATTTTATTGTGAAACTTAGTTTTTTTTATCTAAATGTCTTTTGTTAGCATTAGAAATAATGCTATTAAAAAGAGTGTTTATTTATTAATTTTCTATTACCTAATTGAAATGATTTCTATTAATATGATTGATATTATTTATGGTGACATAATCCTAAATTTTTAACTTACATTTTTTTCTTATAAAATTTTAAAACATATTCTGCTTTCTTCTTTGTGATAGTATAGTTAAGTATTTAAAAGCGTGTTATTAAAATAAAAGATTCATTGTATAAAAAAATTAACTTTATATTTCTTAATGATATTACTTTGATTAAATTATCACCTAAATAACTGTTCTATACTGCCAGTTTGAAAAGTCAAAGCAATAGTTCAATATTTATTTTAATAAATGATTTTTTAAAAAAAGATACGAATCACTAAACCAGTATAGTAAATGCATATTTTCCTTTTCTTCAATGTCAACCTCCCCCCATTTCTGCTTAAAGGATTAGATCTCTGATCTTTCTTTTTTAAAATCTCTAACTGAAAATTAAAGCAATTTTTAGGAAACTAACTTAAAAGTAAATAATTCCTGAATCAAAATTATTAAAAAGAAGATACATTGTATTTAAAGCATTTTAATGCTGCTACATCTGAAACACAAATGAATTTAAACCAATTTAAAATCTCAAGGATTCACTATTTCTTTCTTTTTTTTGCATTTAAACTTAATATTTATTTTCATTTGTTTTCTTAAAAACAATTTTTTTAATTTAATTTATTTTGCTTTTAAAAAAAGCATTTTGTGAAGTACTTTAAACTTAGGATTTAAATGAATCAAGATTTTCTTGTTAAACTTGCATTTCCTTGGAATTTGGTTATTCAGGTTATTCTATAATTTAAAAAAGTTATATGTTACTTTAATCAAAGTACTAATAAATTAATTCATTATCCAATCCTAAAAAAATGTTGATAAACTTTTAAATAATTCATGATTTAGATCAAAATGCATGTGTTCTGAACTGCAGGCCTATAAAGTTTGTCTGACTGTTTTATTTAGTAAATAACATGTTTTCTATTATATTTAGAAAAATTAAAATAATTATATGAAGTTACAATTACTTAATTTTTTTTAAAAAAAATACCGGTTGTTCAAAATAATGTAAAACAGTGTTCAAACTTAATAAAAAAATTATATGCAATTCTTCAAAGAAAATCTATTATAAATATTTATAAGCTAATTATAAATAATGTAAAACTGTGCATAGGTTGGAAAAGTGTTCTTTCCTTTCCTAATTATACAAAAATATTTAAAATTCAAGATTTCTAAATAATATTTTTTTATTGGTTTCTTCTGAAAAATTCTGTGATTAAATTTTCAGAAATAACTCTAAAAGTATTACAAATGATATTTAGTTGAGAGAAATATTTAAGTCATTTTGAGAGAAAATATGACATTAATTGTGTAAACAACATATTTGTGGCCAAGATTTTTTAGCATATCAAAATATGAGAAAGAGGGATGTTTAAACAAGATTTTAAAAAATGATTCAAAATTCTATCTCTGAATGATTTTTTTTTATATTTGTGTTTATTTAAAACTGATTTAAAACTTGATTACTTGCTTTTAACAGTTCATGAAGATGTGAATATTCTGTTAAGATGACTGCCTGCATTTTCTACACTGGGATTTGTATTTCTCTCTCCTTTTTTTTTCTACTTTATACAAATTTTGCATCAATCTTAAAAAATTATTAACTTTTTTAAATGAAAAGTGGATGTTTTTTAGAAATTAGTTTGGATACATTCTGAACTTTTTTCAGAACCTACACATTTTAAAATTTTTTAGTCATTAATTTTCCCATTTTAATTA
>JAOUZG010016587.1:12393264-12482079 GCA_026289955.1 Argiope argentata | reverse complement strand
CTACACATTTTAAAATTTTTTAGTCATTAATTTTCCCATTTTAATTATAAATAAAATTGCATCCAAATGAAGAATTTTGATTTGGGAACCTGTTGAGTGCTAAACTGACTTTTACTGTCTCACATATGAGGTTTGCAACTAATGTCTTTCAACAGCTGGCTCAATATGTATTAACTTTAAGCTTTGAAATAAACTATTGCTTGTTAATTATTGTATTTCTTGAGATAATTTTTTCTTTGGTTGTGTTTCTTTCTCCAGTCAAGGAAGAAGAATAGCTAACCGTCTGGGCACAACCTGAGTTTGGCATTTACACATCTGAACAAATTAGGCAATGGTTTTTAGAATTTATTTGAATAAAGCTTGTAATCATTTGAAAACCAACAAGATTTAAAAGTTTTTTTTTTGAAGAAATTGGTTTTTGCATTAATTAAAATAAAGATTTGAATAGAAATAAAATGGTAGATGTTAGAAAGATTGTTTTGGAATTCCATTGAGTACTAAATTTGTATGCATTTTTAATTCCTCACATAAAACATACGTAATTTGGAATGGCTGACTTCATGTATACTTTCACTTTTGCTACATGTATTTGTGATTTTATGAGTACTTTTTCCTCTAGATACTTCAATGTGAGGAAAGTTTCATAACAAATTAGTAAATAAATTTTTATCCCTGAAAAGCATAGCATGGCAAGAAATTGATTTCAACATGTATCTTGTAAACCAGCTAATCTTGAATAATAAAGAATTTTTTTAAAAATTGGAAAATTGTCTTTGAATTTAAATGAGAGCAGTGAAATTATTATTCTGTACTTAATTTAATAAAACTATGGATGTGGTGCTGAATTTGTATGTATGAAATATGAAGAATAATCAGGATTTTATTTCTTTCTTGTATCTCTGTGAAATTATGCAATTGTAGAATAGTAATTTTATGAAATATTAACCTCAAATATTACCCAACTGTATAATGATGTATTAGATAAAACTTGCCTTTATTTCTTGTAGGATAGAAATTAACATATATCTCACCCTTTTTGAAACTGGATAAAAGATTCTGTAAAAGATATATCTGTAAAAATGTACATTTACGATTCAGAAATATAGAAGTCGAATTGCACTATGTGATCAACACTTTGTACTTCCACAGACAGAAAATGTTTCCCATTTTAATACAATGTAGAAGCAATATATAATATATTGATGAAGGTTACCATGCTCAAGCTCCTGAATTGCAATAGTAAATTAGTGGTGTATATAGCTAAAGCAAAGGTCTAAAAGGTAGCTTCATCTATAGTGTGAATGAGAAATATTTGGGCATTGGATTCAAAGATATTTCAGCCCAAAATTGAAATAGGTATCTTATCTACTTAAGTAATCCATTATTCTAATAATTGCTGATATTCACTGAATAGAAAAACAGATTGTTCTTCTTTAGTTTTGACATGGTGACTTCATGAATTTTTTTTTCTATATTGATTATGATTCTTTTGCAAGCTTTAGAAAGACAATAAAGCCTTGTAAAATGTTACTTGAATTAAACTTTTATACTTGAGTTGTCCTTTGGACATCCTGTTAAATAGGTCAAATTATTAGAAAAGTGTTACGAAAGTGATTAATTACACGATGTGCATTGATAGCAGTTGGGTACTGCACATAATTCTAACATGATGTTGAAAAATAATTAACTTCCAATTCACAGGATTTTCTCAAGTAAGCAATAAAAGTTCTGTACTGGCAATCAAGAATTTCAGTATGTATGTGTTATTTATGTGCAATACCGAAAAGAATTAATGTTTCAGAGCAAATTATTGGCATTTTCAGCAATGATTATTCATATAAATAAACAGGTAGTTTATTAATTTTAAGAAATATTTTTAATAAGAAGAATTTTTATTTTTAATCTTATAAAATTTGACTTAATTTTTTATGTTAATAGTTTTTTATTTTTATTATCCTTTTTGTTTTTGTGTTATCCAAAAAGACATAATTTGTTTAACAGAAAATGATGTGCAAAATTCGATCAAATGCAGAAATAAATACTAAAATTTTTAAAAAATGTGCATTTAAAATTGATTAAAAGCATTCGCTAAAAACTGTGCATTATTATAAAATAGAAAATATGTCTAGACAATACGGCGATTTATATAAGTGTACATGTACAAAGGTGCTTAAAAATATTTACTTTTTGCTCCAGTTTCTTACTATCTTCCCTATTATTTCAGCTTGATATTTTGAAAATGAGTGTTAAAGTTATTAGAAATGTTCCATAGAAAGTGAGATTGTGTCTTGTTTGGTGAGTTATTTTGTATTACTTATTTCTGCATGGAATTTTGAAAATGAATGTTAAAATTGTTAGAAATGTACAATAGAAAGTGAGATTGTGTCTTGTTTGGTGAGTTATTTTGTATTACTTATTTCTGCATGATATTTTGAAAATGAATGCTAAAATTATTAGTAATCTTCTTACCAAAGTTAGGATATACAATATTTTCAGGTGAGTTATTTTTTACTGCTTATTTCTCCTTGGTATTTTGAAAATGAATGTTCATTTTACTTTGAAATTTTCAAAGTGAAAAGTCATATATTTATTGGTAAGTTATTTTATATTACTTATTCGTGCTTGGAATTTTGAAGATAGGTGCTGCATTCTATTGAAAATTTAAAATAAATTTATCAGATTCTTTTCAATGTACAGTCGGGCCCCGATTTAAAAAAAGTATTCATTCAAGTGGAGAAATACAATAAGCAACTACAGAAAATTATCTTTAATTAGAAATTGTACACTGAATTCATGTTTTTTTTTTTAAATTCATTAAAGACGCGTTCTTGCTTTCGTTTTAATTGGGGAAAAGGGACAATTCGCTCAATTTTGATTCAGTAAATAGGGGTTTTTAAATCGCGCCTGGACTGTATATTTCTCAATAAATTTTGATGTTAATTTTGGGTCCAGAAGGACCAGACTTTGCATTCTTAATTCTAAAAGAGAACATATTTTTAAGTCACAAGCTCCCGTTTTGAGGAAAGAGGAGTGAGGGATTATCTAGTGAGTAATTTTCAATTATTTATTTATGCTTAGTATTTCTAGTAAGACAGTTAAATTTGTCAAAAATTATGATAGAATGTGTCAAATTTTTTTTAGTGTATATTTTTTAAAATATAGTAAAATGCAGGGATTTTTCATAGAGGGAGAGAAGGGAGCTTTATTATAACGATTATATACTAGTAAAAAAATTGATATTTGTTTAATTTAAACTGTGATTTTATTAAAAAAATATTATATTCTTTTTATTACATTTTTTCTTGAAATCAATGCAGTGTAATATATGCACAATATCCTAAATTAGAAATCATTGAACAATTTATGCTGTCATGAGAGAACATCATTATATGCGACGTTTTATTAGTTTTTTTTAAAAAAAATTAAACAATAAAAATATTTGGAATAATATTAAGATGTAAAATTTTTTATAGAAATTCTTGTTTATTCATGTCGACTTAATTTTTTTTCCCAAATAAGTTATTACAATTTTTATTGCCATTTTAGAGGTACAAACAAAAAAATATTGTTTGAAATTCGAAATAAATGATAATTTTTCTTCTTCTTTTCTAACTATGGAAAGAAAAGGAAGGACTCTCAACAATATTTTTTTTGGTGAGTTCTTTTGTATTTATTTATTTTTCTTGATATTTTGTTGTCAAAATGTGTGTTGTTATCTATATTATGAATTTGTTTTGAGGTATGTATAGCTTTTCAGTATTGCACAAAAATTACCTGTGTGTATTTAAAGTCTTCTCTGTATGTGCATATATGTTATGGTTTCCTAAAGAATATGTTGAAAGAAATTGCCGCTGAAAATTTTATCTGTATTGCTTGAGAATTATGTGCAGTACCCATCTGCTATTGATGCACTTTCTGTATCTAATTACTTTTGCAGCACTTAGATGCTAATAATTTGACCTATTAAAACTGGATGTTTCCAAAAGACCTACACAAATATAAAAGTCTAATTCATTCTGTATTTTCTTTCTCAAGCTCGTGAAAGAATCATAGTAGAGAAAAATTCTCTCTTGAAGTTTTCGTTTCAAAACAAAAGAAGAAAAATGGATCATTTTAACATATTATATATGTAAATTGATATGGATATTAAATATAATATCCATTTTGGGATTAAAATATCTTTGAATCTGATGTCCAAGTATTTCTCATTCACACCATTCTGGCCTTTATTTTAGATTTATGCACCACTATTTTACTATTGCAATTTGGGGTGCTTGATTATAGCAAATCTTGTCAATATCAGAATGCTTTTACATTGTATTGAAATAGCAAAATTTTCTGCTTTATGGAACTACAAAACATTTATTACCCCATGCAGTCCAATGCTCTTTATATTTCTAGAAGATGAAAAAATAGACGTTGCAGAATCTGTGATCTGGTTTCATCAGGAAGAGTTATGTACATTTTATGTATTGGCTTTTTTTATAACTTCACTCCCTCAAAGAATAGATAGGTAAATTTTCTAATATATAATTATAGAGTTGTGTAATATTTATATTGAATATTTCATGGAGTTGCTTATCTGCATTTGCACAATCTCATTCCACTCTAAGGAAGAAATGAAACCAAGTTATTTCTAAGAAATTCTTTATATTTCATTTACACAAATTTAGCATTAAATTCAAAGTTATATTAATTAATTACAGCATAATGAGTTTTTTTTTGTGAGAAAAACACAATATAAAGAAAATAATTCTCTGAAGAAACTTACATCTATATGTTTAGAATGAAGGATTCATACTTGTTTCTTTTAATTAGCTATCAATTTTCATTAATAATAATAGTTCACTTCAGTAGATATGATCCCTATTTTGTTTTTAAGGCTAAAAGTCTTTCACTTTTGATGTCTTATAATTTCAGCCCAAATTCAGTCACAGTTCAGCCAAAATCTCTTTAACTGCTGTTTGAGAATTCTCTTCTGCTTTTTAAATCACTGTTTTGTTTGCTGATTATGGGAGTCTGAACATATGAAATCTCCTTAGAAATGTCCCAATGCTCCTTCATTGTGTAAAGGTGGGCAAGTTTTGTTTTATGGAAGTTCAAGACATTTATATACCTTACTATTTGTTGCTTTTTGTACCACTGGAAGATGATGAAATGCTCTTGGAAGAATTACAGATCTGGTTTCATCAGAAAGAGTGACATTTCATCTTCATGAAATCTTAAAAACGAATAATCATGTTTTAAATTAAAAACAAACCTTAAAATAATGGTAAATATAAAAACGATTTTTTGATACAAAAAACTTAATTTAAATATCTTTTTCATAATTTGGCTATTTTAAATACAATTAGTTAAATGTTCACTGCCAAATTTTTTTTCGCTCTTTGTCACTTGCTGTACCCAGCCCAGCCACTGCAAACATCCCCCCCCCACACAAATCCTTCATAATACTTAATTCTATTATTTCTGATGACTTAATCGTAGAACTTTCTAGAAAAAAAACGACAAAAAGGAACATTATAAAGAAATCTTTATATATGTTGATTTTAATATATTGGGAGAAATTAAAGAATACTTTTGTAAGAAATTTATAGTGTGTAATAAATAGGGATGTAGGTAATACAGTACAATAAATATGACAGTACAGTATACAGAAATTTTTAAGTATAAACCTCCTTAGAAGATACCTGAATGGAATTTTTGAAGATGGCCTTTTCTGAAAGATACTTCATTGGGAATTTTAAGGATATTTGATAGAAGATATGTAAATGGATGTATTGAATGTAAAGATTATGTAAGTGATACACTTATGGAACATTTTGAAATGAGATCCCATTACAAATGCAATTTTAAATGTTAGCCTTCATATGAAATCTTATAAAATTTTTATTAAGTTGGTTTCAATGTTCATATTTCTATGAAATTTCATTTTGTAGATACTTAAAATTACTAAAAATAAATATATTTTGAATGAAATTAGGTATTTCAGTAATTTATAAAATAATAAGAAATTTTCCATACATTCTTTTAATCAGTGGAAGAAAAGTAATTTATTTTTTAAAAAAATTATTTCTTCTTTTAATCGTTGTTCAATAAATACTTGTGCCCGTAAAGGAGTATTGAATTTTGGAACTGTAAAAATTATTTTCTAGCATTTGATAAATAAGAATTTATACTTGTGAACATTAAGTTTTGCTGTAGCCGCAGGTTTTAAATCTCGTTTCAATAATTGTGTGGATATGGTATATAAGGTTTGAATTGGTACGAATGAAATGTAGAATTCAGGTAAGCATTTACATGTTTAAAAAAATGAAAAACAGAATCGAGCAGTTTTTCATTTTTAACACATTTAAGTTGAATTTCTCATTTTTTTTTCATTGTAAAGAAAAGTAGCTAATTCAGTTAGTTACATGTACACAGTATTTTGAAAATTTAATTTCGTGTTTTATTCATTCTGTGTCTTGACATGTGGAGAATTTAGCTGATGTATGGCATGAGGAACGCCATATGCGGCTATTCTTTGTGTTCACAGTACCATCTAAGTGAGTACCATCTAAGCCACGGTACCATCTAAGCCACGTCTGTCCATAAGATATCCGATAGCCATGATTCCGCTTGTATCCTTGTTAGAAAATGCAAGGCAAAACCAAAACATTCAACTATTGCAAATGCATGATTATTCTACATGAAGTGCCTCTTGTAAGGGTGTATTTTCAGAATTTTACGTAAAATCGTTCTCACAATTGCCCATAGAATTTATAGTTCTTGTGCTATTGATTGATTACCTATAGTGGGGAACATTTGAAGAAGTTGCAGATTCTTCAGAAGCTGTAGATGTAACTTCTTCCACAGTTTCCCGCTCCCTTGCACATCACCCTTTTCCATCATTCTGATTCTTCTAACAACGCATCATGCCTTTAACTGCATTTTCAGACATTGGTCTTTAACTTGAATTTTTCATCCGTCCGTAATCTCGAAGTTTTGTTTAAGCATTGCTCATATTCTGATAAATGTTATGATTAGTTCTTTGCTCTTTCTTTCTCAGCCACGTATTTACTGGGGACGAATGAGCTCTTCAATTCATACGTGCTTTTCAAATTTAACGAACTACTCATTATTTTTTAGCCTTAAGCGGCTCAAATCCATCATTGGACCATCTTGAGCGTCCGACAGAAACCTTTGTCCCATGATATAATAAATATATGAAGTTTCATTCGGATATTTCTAGTCGAAATGAAGCGACGAGCTGTCAATTTAATTTTTTACTAACCCTTATTAATACAAATGAGGCGGAAATTAATTCAACATGTCTGATAGTTATTCGGATGGCAATATTTTCACGAATGACTAACGATTTATTGTTAAAGGAATTGATGTTTTGTTCTTGTCATTTTCGTGTCTTAGATGTTGACGGAACTTTACTTTTCGAGGGTTTTAATTTAACGAATTACATTTTAATTCTAGAAATTTTAAATTACTTGTCACGTTAAATGTACGTGTTATAATTAATTTATGTTGTGAGTAACATGCTAGTTATGTATGTTGCATTAATATTTACAATAATGAAATTGTAAATTGTTTTGGAGAATTTAAGAACTGTCAGTCTTATGATTTAAAGCAAGCAGTTCATTCCTCGAATAAGAAAATAAAAGTTTGGGAATTTTTCAAAATCCTTTTGTTATCGTTGAAAATATGCTTTTTTTAAAAGTTGGCAACACATATTTTGAAAGCATGCTGAATGTTTGAGAAATAATAGCATCTTTGAAAAGGAAGGCTAGGTACTTTTAAAACGCTCTCTCTTATTTAAAACAAAATCACCATGTTTCAAAATTTAATACTTTATATTTTAATTTAATGCTATATAACCCTAAAAATATATGCAGCTTTGACTTTTCTGTGTGTTTGTCTTTCTAAGTAGAATGTGAGCATGACGCGAACAAAATCTTTAACAATATTCAAAAGCATTGATAGTAAACGAAGCTGAGTCAATATGAGTGATTTCTTAAACTGAGCACATTTAGTAGTCGGAGGGGTCTTGTAATCTGACAATGCCTCCACATCTGTGAAAAAGGGGGTTAAAGTAGGGTGACTCTTAATAAATATATGTCGGAGAAGGATGCAGCTGTCTTTATAACACCTCTATCTTTTCAACTCCAACTGGCCAGTTATCTATAACTTAACAGCAGTTCAAGAAAGGGGCAAGAACAAAGGTGATTATTTTATTCTGAAGTTGTGAGACGTTGAAAATTACTGCACCCTGTACAGGTTGAACTGCTTTAAAGGAGGTAAGCAAAATTCTTAACTTATTATCTTACGTTTTGTTGTATTAAATATTTATTTATAAAACTTTTTTTTTTGCATATTTCTATGAAAGTTCTGCAAATATAAACTATTAATTAAAGTCCATGATGGAATAAAAAAGAGCATTCTATTTGACTGTCGTTAAATTTATAATAAGAAAAAGGAATTCATTTCGAGTTGGAATACAAAGAAGTTTTCTATTTATGGCGAGATGTAGCAATTTTGATTGCCAAAAAGTAATAGGATTTTAGTCTTTTCCGCATGGGCATTAAAACATTGGAAGTGAATCAGCAAAATATTTATGCATTAATCATATATTTGATACGCTTCAACGCTTTCTAAAATATTAAATTCCAGTAAATCTTTTAAAAACGATTAATTTAGAAATCAGAGAACAATAGATTGCTAATAAGACAATAAGAGCCTTAAATTATTTAACATTTTGCAAGTGGAAGTTTTGTTAGCTTATGTAAAATTCCAACTCTCCAAATATATCTTGTATATTATGTGGTCCAAATAACTTGCTGATGATAGTTTTACTCTGTTACCTCTAAGGGTAATCACTTTTAAATGTTCTATTTTATTGATCTTTTTTAATTGACAGCTGTAGATCATGGCATAACCATGTAAGCAGATTAATCAAATTTTAACGCCAGTCATTTTAATTTCAATATTTCTATAATCAGAAATATTTATGAAAGTGTGCCCGATTTTTTAAAAATCGTTTTGTTCCATCAAAGTGGTCGATATACTGATAAAGAATAGAATACTTACTTCTGAGGGGAGAATTCGTGATGTAATGATAAGTAGCAAAACTTGGATTGGTGTATTAATATTGCTAGAAATGCTAAGTAATAAAATAAAAACTATAAACATTCCGAAAATTGTAGAAAGGTAGATATTGTACGTAAATGAAGGGGAAAAACTAAGTGCTTTAACAAAATTTACTGATATTCTACTCTCAGAACTTCAATGACGTTTTGAAGCGCATTGTAAGGTTTATTCAATATTTGATCAATTTTCAAAAAAGGAGGAATATCGAAATTAAGAAGCTGCACACTAATTTAAAGAGCATTGTGTTCCTAGAATATGGAATCTGAATTGGGCAATGGAATGGTGCATTTTAACCCTTAGCACTCCGAAAAATAATTAGATGCAAAATTATTCACCTAATACAAAGATTTATTTATTGCTATGAAAAATAAATATAAATAATTCTTTTAAGTCGAATTTATTTGAAAAATTAATCTACATCTCTTAACCATTATGTAGTTGCTTTTAACAATTGAATTTGAAAAATAAATAAATAAATAAAACGTCAAAATAATGTGCAATCTTGAATGGTGAGTCAGATACACCATCGGAGTGCAAAATATTAAATTCTACACTTCAGAACTTCTCGAAATAAATGGATAAAAAAATGGTACCCGCAAAGAATTCTTATAAAGTTATATAATCAACTATATGATATAATCAACTTTCCTAAATGTAATGGCTGTGTTGGAAATTTACAAATGTTTAAAGGCCAGAAATGTAAGTAGTTTCTCGAAAGCTGTTAAAAAATTGCTATAATTTGTCAATTCTTGAACTTTCTGGCTATCATGGCCAATAAATAATGTATGGAAAAATTTGATTTCTAAAATAGTTTTAATGAATATGTATAAAACAAAATGAGTCAGGTTACAATTGTGCATAATATAATAGGTTTTATAATTCTACAACATATTGTTTTTAATTTCAAAAACATTCAATCATGTAAGTAAATTGTTTAGGCAGGTTTTTATCAAATGTCATATTTTGATTTTGGCACCTTTACTGAAACAAAATATTTCGATTTATTCTAACATTTTTTTACTAGAAAATGTTTAATATAATTTAGTATATTAAAAAATTTGCTTGTTTAAAGACAATTTTAAACTTAGAATTTTCTAACACCATTAAGTTCATAGGACAAAGAACGTTGGCACTGTTTATTCCAGTTTGAATAGAATTACTTTCCCTCAATAGTTCTCAGTTTGTAATAAAATTCTTAATAGTTATAGTCAATTTTTGTAGTTGAATACATTTCTTGAAAAATAAGAAGTAAACTGATGTATTTGTCAAGAAAATTTTTTTTCGGTTTCATGATTTGAATGCTTGGAAGCACAGATTAGTTAACATTACTTTCTAATCATCATACAATCTAACTAAAAGGAAGGCTTATAATAATTGAACGCCTGTGGTTTCAAGTTGTCAGTTGCGGTCAAGATCCGCCACTGATTTCCGGTATTATATTTTGGCAATGGGAATCTCCAAAATTTCAACACTCTATTAGATGTTAGTGAAAATTTAATATTGAGGGTTACGTTAAAAAACGTTAAATTTCATGTTTTTGTTATGGTATCTTGCTATCTTTCTGTACAGCGTGGCTCTTATTTTAAATAAAGGCTGTTATAATTATTTATCCCTCTTTTTATCGACTTGAAAAATATGTGCAAAGCAATTAAACGAATTACAATAGTTTGCCAGTTTTACCTTTTTTTTATTTTTGTGTGTGTGTGTCACTACTTCGTTTATATTTCCACCTTTTTATTTCATTTGAATAGTAATTGGAATCTTTCAAATGTGATTATTTTTATACTATTAATTCCTAGTAATTGTTTTTTCTCTCCCTTTATATGTATTGAATGCTGCTTCCCAAAGAAAGGTTTGTGAACAGCTCACTTTGCGAGGCCAGAGATTCCCTGATCTGTTTGATGATCAAATTTAAAATAATGAAAAAATTAGGCCTGAAATTTCTTTCAGAGATATACTATGGGTATGAATTTTGCTTCTTTATATTCATATGATGAAAAAAGATTTAACTTAAGAGTATTTGCGTTTTTTACTGCATATTTAAATTTCAAATGAACATGAAGGAAGCGAATTGTATTATGTGATAATCTGAAGTAACACCCAAAAAGAATAATCGAGTAAAGAAAACCGGATGTCAATTGATATTAAATATTATCTGTTATTAATTACTATTTTATAATAATCATTATAAAAGCATTGTCATGTTTACTGATGAGTCAAGATTTGTTATGCAACCAGATAACAAGCTTATAAGTATTTGGCTTGAACAAGGAGCACGCAATCAGCCCCAAAACATCACGCATTCCAAGGCGGAAGCATTATGGTGTGGGCAGGGATTTCATTAGGATACCGCACCGACCTGCACATCTTTAAACGGATTTCTGTTATGGCTGCCCGGTATCGAGATGAAGTCCTAGAACCCATTGTGAGATTGTACCCTATAGCAGTTGGCCCTACTTTTGTTTTAATGGACAATAACGCACGTCCCCACATCGTCGATGACTACCTGGAGAGTGAAGGGATTGCGCGTATGGCGTGGCCAGCATATTCACACGACCTTAATACTATTGAAAATCTGGGATGCTCTCGGCCTTGCTGTATCTTTGCGTTTCCCATCTCCAACCACTTTTATTGAGCTGGAAACTGCTCTACAAGAAGAATGGCGTTTGCTTAATTCTGCGGTGGTTGCCCACCTAATTAAAAGCATGGTCACAAAGTGTAAAGTTTGTGTACAGAAGAGGGGAGGATCACATACCCTATTAATGTCCTTATCTGATAACTTTAAAATTTTAATATTGTTTTCATTTCTGTGTATAATTGATTTTGTTTTATGCATAAATATATATGCTACTTTCCTGCCGAATTTTGTGTCAATCAAAGCAGTATTTGTTGATTTTTTGCATTTTACATCTTCGTGCCTAACTTTTGGAAGTGAGTGTAGATTGCTACCTTATAATTTTATTATTTACTTCCTTTTAGGGCGGGTGCTTATAAATGGCAGCTTTGCTTGTTGTTGAGTTTGTGTAGCAGAAAACAAGATCCTGCCTAAACTCTGTTTCCTTTGTTCATGGGCTGTTACAAAAAAGCATGTAAGTGCAATTAAAATTGAATACTTTCTTAAGAAAACTAATTATAATTATGAGTACATATCATTTCAAATTTATTAGAACCATTATAAAAATCATACATGCAAAATTTTTTAATTTCAAGTGAATAAATATTTTAAAATGTTATTTACAGAGCATTTGTAGAATTTTATTGTTAGAATTTTTATCTTTTCACATTCAGTTATTTGGAAAATCTGTTTGCAAAATATTCACGTAACGTTAAATAGATGTTTCTAAATTATTGGTGCTTAATCATATTTTCTCGTTAGCAATGCACAATGCAGCTAAAACTCTCGAGAATAACCAGTAGTTTGTCTTCAGTGGAAATATTAGCCGTATATATTTCTGAATTCTGTAAGACTTTATGCATCTTTATACAAGAAATATATAACTAATAATATCTCTGTTTGCGAGGTGTTTTCCCTTTTTCGTAACGGATAAAAATTGTAGTATTTTTAGTAGGGATTAATTCTTGAATTTCATCACTGAGACCATTAAGTATTGTTATCTCCTTATCAAAGGTCCATTCTTCAAACAAATTGTAAATGTCTAATTCCCTGTAGGATTAGAAGCAACTAAAATTCCAGGATGTTATGAAGTTTGTGTGAATATGTTGATGACTGGGCATCCAAGTTAAGTGCTCCGTTCACAAAAAAAAAAAAAAAAAAAAAAATTAGTATTAACAGTCTTTCTTTTCTTTAAAAGTTACTGCCCTCCAAAAATTCAAAACCTAAATCCTCATTCAACAAACCAAAGCACAATTTCATCAAAACTAGTAATAACTCATGGGGATGCTAGATTTTAGACTCGAGTTACACAAAGTCAAATGCAATAATCCATTAAAAATTTCTGTATTTATTAATTTTATGTAACATTGAAGTGCTTTATCATTTTGTAAAATCTTTTGCCTTTTACTATACATAATGTTAAAAATAAAAGATTTTTTCAACATTTAGGAAAAATAAGTCTGTTTGGCAAGCTACTTCCTTTTAGTTCTATTTCTTGAAATGCCACAATCCATAGCTATTAGAGAATTACAATGTATGTAAGCTTCACCTATGAAACTGTTACACTTTTTGTGCTTTTTCAGTCTATCTTATCAATCAACAGTTTTATACAGAGTTTGGTTTTCTATAAAGCTAAATAATGAAGGTTCATAATCAAGATTCTGGAGACCTTTCAAAGGTTGACCTGCACAAAATATTTTAAAGTTTATTCATTAACATACAATTCTTAATCTTATTAAAAAATCATTACAATATTTGAATACTCAAATGTAAAGATAACCCAGATGCTCCATGTAAAAATTGCAATGCATAAATTTTATTTACGACAATCATGGTATTTGCTTTTTCTACAAAATACAGGGTGGTCATAATTAATCTGACAGTGTGCTGTAGCGCGATCTATTTTCGAGAATGACACCACATTTTGTAGGAAGATTAAACAAGACGGGGGGCGAAGGATTGCGCGAAAACAAATAAATTCCAAAATTCACCCCTAGGGGAATATATGGCTCTGTGTAATAGAAAATAGAGTGTTAACAAATGCAAACCAATACGAAAATAAAATTAACTTTTATTTTGCACATTTGCTGATTTAGTTCAAGTGCAATATGGCAACACTTTTTAAAAAGCGAAAAATTTACATAAACACCGATAAAGTCTCTTTATCTGCAATTTCACTTGCTGGGTTACAGGGAACGCTGAGCAAAGAAATTCTTTTTATTCAAATTACATCCATTGGCACAATGCCAGATTCTTGGGCTTTAAAAGGCAATGAGTTACTTTTCGGAACAATCGGATTGAAAGTTTATGTGCAATGTCTCCATCTTTAGTCGAGCGTGTGTTACTGGTCAAATTCTTTTTCCTCAACCAGTGCAACGCGTCAGCCGCTCTTTGTGGTTTTAGAAAGCTCACACACACAAAAAAAATGCTTAAATGAAACGGTCCTTTGCCAGTTAATGGACTAAAAGCAGTGGTTGCGAAGTTTGAGAAAACAGGTTCTCTGAAGGTTCAGTCAGGTAGAGGACAAAACCCTGTACCACAGGATACAATCGAAGTGGTTGTCACGGCGATTGTCGACAGATGACAAGACAATATTGTTGCCACTTCTAGCTCTCGTGAAACCCAGAACTGCCAAATTTGGGATGACACATCACCACATGCAGACACAGCAATTCCCCAAAGGCAACAATTTGGTGTGGGTTCACGGCGGAATTTATCATAGGTCCATTCTTCCATGAGAACATTACCCCGATAGGACCGGTAACAGAACAGGTTACTGGTAACCTGTTCTGTTACCGGAGAGAAATATTGCCACATGTTGAACAGCTTTGTCATTCCGGCACTTCAGCAAGAACAATGCCTGAGGCAAATCATTTTCATGCAAGATGGAGCCCCTCCACACATTGTTTTACGGGTACAACAGCTGCTACGACAGAAATTCACAACAGAAAGATTCATTAGCCGCTGCTTTCCAACTGCGTGGCCAACTCAGTCTCCTGATGCTACCCCATCCGACTTCTGGCTATGGGGATAACCTAATTCCAAGGTCTAACAAGGCTAAGTTGAAGGATAACATATCACGGACTGTACGGAAGATTCCTGCAGACATGTTACTTTCTACTGTTGTGAATACTGTGCACAGAATGCAATATGTGGGCCACAAATACGGCAGCCTCATTAAACATGATTTGAATGTGCAAAATAAAAGGTAATTTTATTTCCGTATTGATTTGCATTTGTTAACACTCTATTTTCTATTACACAGCGCAACATATTCCCCTGCCGGTGACTTTTGGAACTAATTTTTTTCGCGGAACCCTTCGTCCCCCGTCTTGTTTAATCTTCCTACAAAATGTGGCGTCATTCTTGCTAATAGATCGCGCTACAGAATACTGAATTTAATTATGGCCACCCTGTATACCTTCAGACAAGAGTACAAGAGTTTAAAAAAAAAACTATTTGAATGCTAATTGTTCAATTTCCAAGTACTTACGAGTTTTGATTTCCAATTATCCGGTCGAACTCTAGCTTCTCATAGCTATTGGCATTTTTCGTCCCTTGGAATGCAAACATCTTTTAATTGTGGACAATGCATTAGTTCCACATCGCATGTTGCATCCTTAAGCTGCGCATGTAGATACATTATTATTACCTAGATTTAAGACAAAAGAATTTAATTTACTATATATATATATATATATATATATATATATATATATATATATAATGTATTCCATATTAATTTTTAATTGAAAGTATTGCATAATCATAGCCGAAAATCATGGAGAAAACACATGGTGACTTTTTATTCAAAGAGTGCATCACAAGAAAGCAAAAAGGCATAGAAAAAGCGACGAAACATTTCTGTCTGATGTTATATACTATGATATTCCCCATAAATCACACACGTGTAGATATTTGAAAGGAATTCTTATACTTATGACCTTATGTTGACCTTTAGACAAGGAAAACGGAGGACTTAAAAAAAAAAGAATCTATATAAGTGATTTATAATGCATCCACTTGGCACGTGAACTCAATTGCACATTATTTTTATAATATTTCGTTTGATGTAGTAAATAGGGAAAGTGGAATGGATCAGGAAATAACATTTTAAAAAGAAGTTACTATGGGCTAAATAAAGACAACACTTTGGGAATTTATTACATTTAAAATTAGAGATTAAAATTTCATTATATATATATATATATATATAATGAACTTGGCACTTTATAAAGGATCCAAATGGATTAGGGGCTTTTTTCATTCGGAGTGACATCGGAAACCAGTAAGGGATCTACAAAACGGAAGTTCAATTATCCTAATTTTTCATACTGAAAAATAAATTATTGCATAAAACTTTTAACAAAGTTGATGGAATATGCTATTGTCAAAATGTATTGGATGACTATTATGCAAATGAATTATCAAAGTTACTTAAGTATTGAAATTTCTTAAAACATTGTTCAGAATATTAAATTTTTATTGTCTTTGTGATACAGTAGATAATTCAAATATTTTATCTTAACAAATTCATCTCAGTTCAATTTTTTGAATTGTCCCGAAAATTCCGTATGTCAAATGATCACCTGAAAGTTGCTTCGATGTTAAAAAAGGGAAGATTTATTAGAAATATTACAGTTTTGAATTAAATTTACCTGAGCAAGCATTCTTTTACCCGCCGGATTTTCATGTGATAATGCCAGATCCCACACTTCTTACGCTTAATTTTTTCTAACTTCTTGAATTATATATTTAATACTATATACGTATAATTATATCAATGCTATCTTTTGGTCTTAAGGAGTTTTTTTTTTCTTTCACGCAGAAGGCGCAATGTTAAAACAGAGGCAGGAAGCTTCTGAGACATGCCAAAGAAAGGCTGGTTAAACAAAATAGCAAGAAAGCCAGTTTTGATATATTCTTGTATTTTTTTCGACTCTTAATAAATTATATGCTATTATAATGTACTATGTATTTCTTTCTCAAATATTCATTTCTTTAGCCTTTTTATTATGAATTGTTAAGTGAAATTGCATAAAGTATTTCATCTGCTTTTTACAAGGTTATCGTTGATATATAATTTAAAATGAAATAATTGCGCATCAATAATCTTCGATTACTACATATTACTCTAATAACGGTTTTTAATTGCAATTTTGAAAGTTATGTAAATTAAGTTCCATTCGTCAAGAGCGCAGTTAGAGGGAAGGGGAGAAAAAATTACGTTAAAAATTATATTAGTCCAATTTGATGTATAAATAAAAAATAATTTATTATTAAGCTAGCTTTTTATTTTGGATTAAACATTACGGGAATTGTTAAGTGGATTTACCACTTTTCTTGGTGGCAAATTAGTCCTTTCAGACATAAGACTATATGCCAGCATTACCAGGATGGCAATTAGAAACACAATGAACTTACGGGTCTTCATTAAAACAATGTTTTCTGTCTGTATAAACTTGTTCTATCATTATAAATGAAATATCTCTCGAGATTCTACTGTAATCTTCCAATGGTTTGAGAAGTCGGAAAAAACTGAATAATAACAATCAAACTACTTATTTCTGAATTTAAATGGGAAAAATTGTTTCAGCTTTAATCACTTTTGTTAAGTTCCAATGTGACTTATAGTTTTCTACCCGGTGAGGAAAAGGAAATTAGGCATTTTTAGCGTTTTGCGTATGTTATACGAAAATGGCACGTTCTATTCTTAGAATAATTGTTTAAAAACTGTAAAGCTTAAAATTCCGCCTGAAATGAATATTAGCTCTTATTAAATATCTATAATTTTCAAGAAAATTTCTACGAAAGACGAAGCGTATTTAAATAATTTAAATATGCAAAAATATTTATTTTATATGCACATAAGCAACTTTCTCAACCAAAGATAAAACGTTAATGTGGTTTGGAAAAGGCATTTCAAGGTAAGGTTGTGCTTTACACAGTTTAACTGACCATTTTTCAAAATTATGAATTCCATACCAAAATATCCTCCATGCAGCTTATTACTGGCCATTCATTATTTTAATCCAGTATTAGATAAAACCAACAAATGTATAAGTGTTATTCAATTTTAATAATAAAAAAAAGGATAGATGAAAATATGAAATTAGGAAACTTTTATAACGTTTTCAAACATCTACTAAATAAGTCAATACAGTTAATTTAAATAAAATAAAACAAGTAGGGCTCGTTGCTCCGAAGACTCGCATACAAACAGAAAAATCAAATATCTGTGAATTCAAAACGCTCTACTGAAGAAATCGGATTATGACTTAAAGGATTACTCATCAAACGAATTAGCATATTATTCATTAACACTCTTCAATGAAAGCATCTGGGAAAAATTTTAAATTTGCTTTTAAATGACTTATTTACCTCGATTTTGGGAAAAAAATCCATTACATGGCATAGCATATGTTATTGTGAGCTGATTACTACTGCTTCGTGTAATTTGGAAGTGATTGGTACTTGTTCAGAAATTTTAGACAACTGCATTGCGTGCAATAAAGAAAATTGAACTCTAAGAATCACTATTTTCTTTTTTTCATGGTCACCGATAAGATCTATAGCTGAAAATCACAAATCAGCTGAATGGCCTCAGATACACAAAATGACACACTTCACCATAAGTGATATTCAATGAGTTGGTGATAGTAACAATGGCTTTGAAAGCAATTCCTTCCGAAAGGTTGTGATACAAGAAGTGCTATAATGATGCTGAGTACTAAACTCAAAAACGCGTGCTTTTTAATCAAACAGAATGTGGATGATGCGGACCACTTCTGTGCAAAATGCTCAGTCACTGATGCTGAATAAATAAATGTGCTGCATTATTGAGGTAAATACATTGATTTCGTTATGTAGACAGAAACATCTTCAACCTATTCTTACAAATATTTTTCTTGAAATCATGAGAAAGAAAGTAACAGAAACTCTCTATTGGCAATTTCAGATCTCAATGCATAAAAAACATATATCTATTTTTTAAAGTTATCAGTGATTATAATACGACTTGCTCAATGCGCAAGTACAGAGGAAATTTATTTACTGATCTCTCATGTAAGGAAACACTTCCACAAACCATACATGCTTTCATGAATAAAAGCGTCCACCAAAACAATAATCTCTCAAGATAGTTTTTGCGAAATAAAAAAAAAGTTTAGGCCTTGGAGGATATAAGTTTTCTCCTGTTTGAAAAATCATTAAAAAAAATAATTTGAATTTATTTTCACTACCACTAACATTGGAAATCGAGACCAGTTTCAAACATGCTGCCACATTTAAATGCATTTTGGTAAGAAGTTGAACAGGTATCGGCACACTACCATGTATGGTTTCTCTTCTATCAACAACACTAAAGAGCTCTCCAGTATGTTTCATTTGATGGCTATCTATACTTTGCAAATATGCAAAAGATTATTTACTCTCACAGAAAATCAGAATTCATTGTTGAACAATTTACGTCCAGTGCGAAGGTCATTTGTGTACTAAAATGTTTCCAAGATACCAAAAAATTCGAGATGACGGTGAATAAAAGGAGAGCTAAGGTATTTTATTACTAAACAGGGTATAAGCTTTGGGCGGGGCAGTGTTTTTTATTTTGCCAATTTAATTGATTGTACTCTGATTTTTTTTCTTCAAAATTTTCTTACTTAGATGATATTTAATACGCAAAAATAACACCTAATGAATGAGAATAACCCAACAGAATAATGTTTCTAACTTTGCAGAAATGATTAAAAAGTTAAGATTGAGCCCCAGCCTTTTCCAAATTCCATATTATTTTAGAACTCTGATTCTAATTCACCAGCATTTGTGTATGCACATAAAAAATATTTTTGCATATCATATTTCTTTAGATGATTTCTTTGACTGTATATATATTTTGGAAGGAATGCGATTTTTTTATAAAGTCTTTATCAAGCCACTGAACCCATTACAAAATGAGAAAAGCAAAAAAATAATGGAATATGATTACCAAATGCGAAGGAATACCTCAAGCATCTTTTTAGTTTATGTATTGTGGGGTACTTATTTGATCAGGTTTACGAAATATAAGGGAACTCTACTCTTACTGAATTCTGTATTAACAAGAAATATAAAAAATAATTTTTAAGTGAATTCTTACTAAGGTCAACAAAGAAATTTTTTATTTTAGTTAATTTTTATTAACAAATTACAATCGTTCTTGTTATTCTCGTGTTCCGCTTTACAGCGAAAGGAGGGTGTAGTAGCTTTTGAGGGTATAGACACCTGAGAAGCCGAAGGAATAAGTCTGACTTCCAGCTCACACACACCACAAAACCCTTTTTACGGAGCGGACTTAATCATGCATTTTATTCATTCACCCACAGAGCGTAAATTTGATCTGGAATAGAGAACAATTACCTCTGAACCAGCACCCCAATGGTATTACTCTCGTCATGGAGGACTTTGTGAGTGCGCATATTTAACGTCCACACACACACGCGCGCTCGCGCGCGTAATTTCCGACTGCTGGGTTCGAACTCGAAACCCAATGGATGCGAATGCAACACCCTACCAACCAAGCTATCGCGGCCTAATAATTGCAGTTACTATAAATAATTGATCACAAAATTATACTAGCGTTGATTTTTCAACGTCAATTGAGACAACGCAAAATGCGTGAACTTTCTATACCAGTTGGTGTAACGCAATACAGATTAGAAATTTTTAATTTCCTTTATTCTGTATTATTTAATTCGAAAGCACATCAAAATAAATCCGAAGAATCGATTAATTAACAGTGTTTAATTTCAAATGCATCAAACCTTAAGAAAATAAACAGAATCGTTTGAAATAATCGTCCGAAAACATGTTAGGCTTAACGTCATTGGCATAGGGAAAAACACACTGAATTCGTTACTTATTTTGCTATGGGGAAATGAAGATTTTTAGCCAGAAAGTTAGTTTTTAATTAATTTATTAAAAATTAATGAATTAATATTTGAATAAACTGTATTAACATCAAATGTCATCCACTTTAAGTTTTAAAAAATTAAGTTTAACTTGATTGGATGAATCAAAAGTGTGCAGAAGTTGTGAAGCCCTTCACTCTTGAAGAAGATCTGTCCCTGAAGGATCTGTGTGCTGTTAATCTCTGAAGTAACGATCAAATATGTTGGTAAATTTGAAGCATTTTAATTAAAAATGTCTTGTTTGAAGAACTTATTTTTCGAAAATAGTTTAATATAAATATATCATTTTGCTTTACAGCACTTTTTAAAATAGAAATAAATATTTTATAGAATATTCAGATTTCAAGGGACGGTCAATTGGTCCGCTTAAAATATAATAATTGTATTCGACTTTTGAACCCCGATCTGTCATTTAGCAACGCGCATGTCCAAATTTTGATACTTTCGGGAGCATCTCTAGCCCTGCATATCTCCTTAATGATGATTCATTTTATGGGTCCTTTTTTTATTTCTGTTGTTTATAAAACACTAAAAATTTTAAAACAATAAATGTCTCACTAAAATTTAAAGAAAAAAAAACACTTTTAAAATAAAGTCAATAGTTTTGCTGATATATATACTATATACAAGTGGGCACTGAAACTACCACTAAACGAGTAAAATTGCTGCCTCCAATTAGAGCAATTGTTATTACATATTTTAGCAAGAATTCTTTTTAAGTATGAAGCTTAGGTATTCTTTAGAAAGTTTATTTTGATTTCAAGTTAAAAACAAATAGGGTTTATGAAACTTCCTGAACCTAAGTACTTGTTTAAATAAATAATCATAAATATGTTGGCACCGAACTCAATTCTTTAGAAAACAGAAATTGGAAATTTGAAATGAAGAAGGAAAGTGCAGGAGATGTTTTTCCTATGATTCCAAAAATCAGTTTACATTCAATAAATTGTGTAAAAGGAAACATCGTTTTGGAGTTACACATAACGATTTTTACATTAGAGAAGTCATTCGAACAGTGCTTTATGACGTCACAGAGTGCATTCATTCTCATGGTAGCTAACTGTAATTTTCTCACCACCACCACCACCATTTGAATATCTAGCCGAGAACAAATATAGAGTTGTACCACAAAGAAATAAAGAGATTGATATCTAATTTTTTTTATATAAAGGAGGAGTTATGGAGCATTTATTCATATCTAAGTAGTAATATTTAACCTTTAAAACATTAATAAAAATGAATATAACTCGGTTTCCATTAATTTAATTACAGTAAAATGTTTTTTTCTTTTTATAATTTTATAAAAGTTCACTCTCATTGAAAATTTAAAAAAAATCCTCTAGGAAGCCGGAATGGCAAAGATAGATTTCTTTTAATCTCTCATTAATCTCATTTCATGCAAAATTATAGCTTGAAAATCACTTTTAGCCCCTAACTTTTAACCCTTTGCACTCCAAAAAATAATTATATGCAAAATTATTCACCTAATACAAAGATTTGTTGATTGCTATGAAAAATAAATATGCATAATTTTTTTTAAGTTGAATTTCTTTGAAAAATTAATCTCCATCTTCTTAACCATTATGTAGACAGTTATTTTTAACAATTAAATTTGAAAAATAAATAAAACGTCAAAATGATGCACAATCTTATAGGGTGAGTCAGAGGCACCATCGGAGTGCAAAGGCTTGAGATATTGCAGTCATTTAAAAACTTTAAATTCAAAAGTTGTTCGTCTTAATGAGGCGCTAATTTGGCTAATTCGATTTATTTTTTCTGGTCCATTCTGAAATCACCCGGTGTTTTTACATTTCTAACAACATATTCCATTCTACCTAACAGGGATATAAGTGCGTTATTCATTTTCTGACTGCAAAAAAAAAAAAAAATATGTATAATACCAAATGAGGTTTTTTTTATAAAAAGACATATGTACATGTTTAACATTATCATCAAAATTTGGCATGCAACTACAATTGTTGTCCAAAAATCATATACCAATGATTTAAGTTATTGCATTTATGATTATTCCAGTTACATGCATCCGAAAGTTCAGACAGACAAACAATAAAACATTTGGCATATGTGGTTCAAATTTGATAAGAATCTACATTTTAAATGCTACAATCATGAACCAAATTTTATCTCTCTGGCTCTTTACGCTTAGGAATTACCTACTTTACTTATACTCGAACTACCAGATTTCGTTTAACCCTTTGCGGTTCGATGTCAAGTGTGACTTGGCATTCAAGACTGCGCATCATTTTGACGTTTTATTTATTTTTCAGATTTGCTAAAAACGCCTACATAATTGTTAAGGGATGCAGATTAATTTTTCAAAGACATTCAACTTAAAAGAAATATATATATTTATTGTTCATAGCAATAAGCAAATCTTTGTATAAGGTGAATAATTTTGCATCTAATTATTTTTCGGACTGCTAAGTATTAAATGATTTCGTTCAAAATTTGATAAAAATCTATCAATTCGGTCTTCAAGTCCATTTATGAAATTTCATCCGTTTAGCTCAAAGAACTTTGAATTATGCTCAGATACAAACAAATAAATATAATGCGAAAAATGTTTTTTTTTAAACTTAGGGAGATATGAAACGGGTTAATTCGTCAAAACCGAATTTAAATGTATTGATGATTCTCTTATGCGACGTGTACGGAAAATGTGGTAAAGTAAAAAGGAGTCACCTAGCTATATTTTGCTGTCCATCACTGAATACAAAAATTACAAAAAAAAAAAATGTTATTAATGTATGCTAAAAGAGGAGGGGTTCATGAGAATTTGTTTAGATATTTAAACAGTGTACAAGCTGTGAAACTTCCAATGACAACCCCATAGCAACACCCGGATTACAAATTTCGATTAATATACCATGATTTCATTGGGAAATATGACATCTTAGAGTAAAGGGGCTCTTTCATATTTAGATAACACTAACACTGAGATATTTTCTGCACATTGATAATATTTTCTATGTTTGTGACTCTTTGAAACCACATGGTAAAGTTATAATCTACATGTTAAAACTGATTGCTACCTGATACATGACGATATATTTACTGGTAAAAATTTGATTTCTTTCTACATAATTATATTCAGAAGCATTGAAAGCTCTGAATAAAGGGCACTTGAACCTCAATCATTATTATTTTTAAAAGCCCTATAAAGTGAAATTTTGTTTCAGGAGTGAAATAAAATTAAGAATATCATTTAATGATATATTTTATTAATTAAATTTATTTGGCAGAAATATTAGTTTTGGTATTATAGACTAAAGATTTAATTGATAGAATATTTTAAAGATTTTTATTTGATAGATATATTAATTTCGTCTCATCTATAGACAAAGATAAAAATTAACTTGTTTTTATTCTTTTTGCGTTTTATTCCTGCATTTCCTTATCAGTATGTACTATTTCTTTATCAGTATATTTTTATGCTTTCAACTCAAATATATATCATCACTTTATTTTACATACTTCTGAAGAAAAATAGATTCATTTCATTCACTGATAAAGGAAAATTAGTTTTTTATATTCCTTACTGGCAACTTAGTGTTAAATAAAATTTATATTTGATTTCAAAAGACCATATAAAAACATGTATTCAGATTATATGTATAGTTACAAATGTAAAACACAGATCTTAGATGGTTGGTTGATCGAAGTTTAATGGTGCAAGAGCTATGTTTGGCTAAACTGCGCCAATTAAATGGTAGAATTTAATGCATTTAGAAACTTATGAATAAAAGATCAATCGTATAAATGACATAAAATCGAAAATATGGAGACCTATATGCAAAGTTTGATAACAAGATAAAAATTTTAAGACGTTGTTAAAAATACTAAAAAATCAAAAAGACAAAAAATGATGTCGAAATTGGAGATAGTAAATCATTGTAGTCTTTTGACATGATATTTCTTTATCTACTAGTCATGGATAGTCTACATAGTCACCCGAGTGTATGACGACTGGCGTTCGTTAAATCTGTTCGTGGTCGCAAAGTCCTTCATATCGAGAGTAATACCACTGGAGGTACTGGGTCAGAGGTGATCGTTCTCTGTTCCAGGTCTAAATTACGATCTGAGATGTATGAATGAATTTGTTTGAATGTAGTCCGTCCCTTAAAAAGGGTTGTGACATGTGTGTAGCTAAGTCGTACTCTTGGCCCTAGATGGCGCTACTTGTTAGCTTACTTAAGCACAATTAGGGCTATTTGGGAATGTATGGACCTCGTAATTTTGAACTCAAATTAATTTCGGATATTGTGACACATTATAAACGTTTATTCATCACGCATTTGGTTTCTTTTGATATGTATAGAAATTGGAAAATCCGTGTAATTATGCAGACAGTTAGCATATTAGCATAACATAGTTATACATATAGTTAAGAGTATAATTGTTCTATAAGATGTCTAAGAAGTAATTAGATGAATAAAAAATTTATATAAAAACCATTTTGATTAAACATAAGATTAATTAATTTAAAATGACATTGAGAAAAGTAATACTTTCTACTTATTACGTAGTTACATTTGTCTATTACGTTATTTACAAAAAAATAACAATTATAATTAAAAGTTGAAGAAAATATTATATTTGCTTTCCATTCTTTAAAGTTTAAAATTTTCTGCAAGGGAATACAAGAATAGCTCTTTGATTCGTTTAAACAGAATTGCTTAAAAATCACAATTGCTTATATAATTGATTCAAATACAAAATGATCACAAATACTTTGTCACTTATAATCTCTGATCTTTTCTGTTAGAATCCAATTTTTTAAAAAATGTAATAACTTAAAAATAAATTTTACTGAAAATTTTACGTATAATTTTGCTTATAACAAAAAAAATATGCTTTTAACAAAATAATGTATTATCTTGCTTATCAATATGAAGCATAATACGTGTATTATTTTGCTTATTAAAAGAAATTCGTAGAAAACAATTTTTCAAGAAGCTAATTACTTCAACATTCTACTAGATTAAATTTTTATTTAATTTTTTTCTGTTCTTAAAGTATTTATTACTTCATATTTAAATTATTTTAGATCACTACTGTTTTTGTCAGTATAAATTATTAGTCAATACTTCTTTCAATTTTTCAATCAGTACTTCGAAAATTACTTGAAACTGTTCGTTGATGCATGCGTTTGGAATAAATGCAAAATTCAATTTTTATTCAAAAAAAAATGTGAAATAAATTTGTTATTTAATGATTTTTTCTACGTTTTTTTAATCCATTTTTGATTATACACAATTTCGTTATAATTACTATTAATCTAATGAAATTTGAAATTTTATTATGAAATATTGAGTACATAAAACAAAAATGGTCATTTATTTGATACCAAATATGAAGTTTTTTACTCATTAATTATAATAATATAATTTGATTAGCATATTTGTAAAAGTAAGTAGTCGCATTCTTACAAAGTATTTATTAGGAAATGAAATTTAATTTTCAGATATTTCTTATATCTATTAAATTACATTAATAAGCCGACAGATAAAACTCCTAGCTTGAAATACATTTTAAACAAGCGAATGTTAATAAATTACAATTACTTGTATTATGGCAATGGAAAGCACTTTACGCAAAAACTAACATTAATTTCATATTTTTTGCTTTAGGAGAAATATTGAGCAAATTTTTTTTACTTATTCCTACATTAAAACTATGTGGAAAATTATATTTTTCTCAAGAAATGCACGATTCACTAGTATTTGAATGTCAAATAAAAACCTGTTGACCGTTTGAAAATACATTTCTAAATGCATCGTTTTAGAGACAATATACAAAACGATGCAACGGAAATTACTCATTGGAATGAGTTGAAATTTTATATGCTCTGGTAAAACGACCTTGTTCATTGATTTAAGTGCGTTGCTCTTAAAAAGTTTTTAAGCACAATTTTGAAAAAGCAACACATTTTAAAAATAATTTTAGATGATAAATATCTGGTTTGGTTTAATGGTTCAAAAGCCCTATTGGCTATGCTGCACCAAACGCATGACAAATTTACGGGTAAAATGTGTAGAATACCTTATATTTTCATAATACAAAAACAAGGATATTAACATATTGAATCTTTAAGATGTGAATAAAAATCCGTAATTTTATTTTAACATTAAAAGGTAAAAATTTTGTTAGCTCATAATTTCGAAACTATTAGACCTATACTAACAAAATTTGATTTTCAAGAATAACTATTATGTATTTTTTAGTTTGATGCAGAAAATGGGTGTAGCCGTTGGATAATTTTGAAATTTTTTCTCATTTCAACGTACAGACAGCCTCTTAAGGAATTTGCTATACAAAATTTTTTTTGGAGTATATTAATTCTTTTAGAATAATACCTTTTTCATGACAACGTGATGAACGATCCCTGAATATAACTGGATCCCCCCACCCCTTCTCTATTGCATGCACCCTTGGTTTTAAAGGATATCGTAGAAAAGCACTTTTTAATTTCAAATTATGGAAGCCATGTAACTCGTAATATTTTCGAAGCTTTACATAGTTCATAATTCTATACATATTTTGAACTTTCTGTCCTTTCACCTAAAATATAAAGTTTAACGGGATGTGAATAAATTTCAACTAATTCAATTGCATGCTTGTTGAATCGAAACACGTTTGTAAAACTATATGTCATGGAAAAGAATCCTTCCACGTTGAAGCTCTTAGCATCCACTACAGAATATATTTTATTAATTACATGCCATATATGGGGATTATTCACTAAAATTTTCTATGATAGAATGAAAAAGAATTCAGCATGCTGCAGTAAGAAAGAGAAATGTGAAGCTAATCAAGAAATACTGTAATATTATTTAAAAATGTGCTAACTTATAAAATTGTTTTTTTAAACTTATTTTTGAAGATAAATATCAGCTGCAATTACCCCAATATTAACGAATTTTGCTAAAAGCATACTTCACGCAGAAACCTAATTTGATATTGAAAAATAAACATTTTATCTTTTTCATCAACGATGGAAGGTAAAAAAGACAATACTAATAGCAACAATGAAAACAATTTGGGGTTTTTATATATCAATGAAAATATTGTTGTAAAACATATTTAAAATATCCTTAAAAGTTAATTCTCTTCAAAAAAATTTGCAATATAATTGATATAATTGAAAAGACAAGTTTCGAATTTTAACATGGTAATTCGAAACAATCATTTTTATACAACAATGATTACGGAAATATCATTACAAAACTCTAAAATTTACTTTAAATCTATTAAAATATTTTTTAAAAATCCTTCCAAGGTACATATTACAGATCGTCAATATACATATATGACAAATTTGATAGTTGCAGTTTGATAGGTTTGGTCTACACACATACAGAAATATTCTCATTTAATTTTAGTATAAATTAAATTTTACTTACCACACTAGCATGAATCGAATTTCGTTACTTTACTTTGAATCAGCAGTATGTAAGTAAATGTTTTCCTTTCATAAATAATCTTTTATTTCAATTATTCTTGTTAGACTGGTGATCTGACCTCGTTTCACAATGAAAACAAACAAACTGACTGTTGCCAATTTCTAGGTTGGAAATTCTTAAATCCGCACTTCAAACCAGATAGATTGGTCTCCCCCAATTTTTCTTTTATTCTCTTTCATAAAGATGTTATTCCCTACTCCTCAAAAAATTGTTGACCTTAGGTGAGGCAGAGAACGCCTCTCAAGGTATTGGCATACAATAGTTAGTAAATATTAACCCTTGGCTCGAATTTAGCATTTTTACTGAACCGATCGAGTGATCCTTGGTGATTTTTTTTTGGATTAATCCTTGACATTTGCTTAATAGTATCCAAAAATCGAACTTTTTTTAGACGCATTTTTCCCAAACTATTGAAATCAAAATTTGATACTGAATTACAATTCTAGTCTCAGAATCACATACCAAATTTAATATATTTAAATCATTGTATTTACATGCAGTTCGACATACATTAAACACCTGGTCGGTCTTGGTTCAAAATTTAATAGGGGTCTACAATATAGATGTTAAATCTATTCACCAAATTTTTCCATAAGGCACTCTTTGTTTGGTAGTTATCGTATAATATTTCAACAATCAGACAGATAGACTTTCTCTGAATAGATTTTGCTAAAAATTTGATAGGAAACAAATTTGGTGTAAAACCTCTTATAACAAATTTCATTCGTCATTTCAAAATGCCTTTGAGTCATCTTTGTCATAGATAGTCAGCCCTTTTTCAAAAATGTGGTATTCCGAATTCAAGGACGTCTAAACCGGAGGGTTTAGTCAGAATTTCGAGTTCAAATTTTTTGACGATCACAATACTTTCTCTATACTTCGTATATGAGAAAGTAAAAATACTATGAAAGTACCCGAATACTTTGAGTACCCAGTTATCGAATCTTATAATTTTTGTGAGGACACAAAAAATAACCCTGCGGTATTTTCAGATTTAAAGGTTTTGGTGTTAGTAAATTCATGTTTATTCCAGCAGAAATTTTCTTTGGTAGAATCCCAAACTGAATCAGATTTTACTCCTCTTTCCGAAAATAAATATTTTTTCAGATTTGATTGCTGCTGTACCATTACACTTAATAAAAGATTGAGATCAGCTGTTTAAAATAAACTTCTCCACCAAACAAAGCTGTCAATTTTCAACTGGCGACCTTTTTTTCTCTTCTCTAATCATACGGCAGTGAGAAAGGGGGGGGGGAGGTTCTTCTCCATGCTATTTTGAAAGTTGTTTATTTTGGCGAAACATTCATTAATTTGGCGGTTCTCAAGTTAAAGAATTGTCGGAGCCCATTGACAGATTTGTTTAAAATATATGAGCGTCATTCTTTCCACCAAACTATTCTGGTTTACTTTGCAATTTTTGTTCATTCGAGAAATTTACAATGATGATGGATTTTTTTTCTCATTTGCATGAGTCAGAGAACTAGGTATTTTCCCATATACTGTTACTTTGATTTCAATACAATTATTATTTTTTTTAAAGACTGGAACATTTAAAAGAGCGATAGTATATATTAACCCTCCATAATCAAATCCCCAAAATACAGATAATCGTATTTACATTTATTACTGTAATTTTTTGGAGAAGCAGGCCTGAAAGTATGCGCATCTTAGATTCATGTTCTATTTAAAATAGAAACGTTAAAAAAGTAATAATGCAAACAATCCTTTAAGTGTGCATTTCCTTTGCTATCTAATTAGATTATATCTTTGGGTTTGGAGGGATATTATGGTATCGATTTACTAAGAATCCCTGGAACATATCAGTTGTAAATAGATTCTTCGTAATTTATGTATTGAGTTATGCGAATGACTTAATTTTAGTTTATTACTTGAAAAATATAGTAGTTATTCTATACAGGAACTACAATCATGCACCGTAGTTAAAGAGTCTTGAATGACCTAGTCATCTTGCAGAAGGCAATCTATTTGCCCCATTAACTTAGAGATTACACATATTTATTATTTCAATTTTCTTTTCTTTTCATCATTTTATCACGTCCTCGAAAGAAATACTTGTGGCATTTGTTTTGTATCCGCAATTTCAGCGAATTGGCAATCATTCTATTTTCGGTTGCGTCCAGCGTTTTTCCAAGTTTATTAAAGATTTGTATTGTATCATATTATTATCGAGTTACATTTAGTGCCAGGTCACTTTTCTTGAAAAACATTTGAACCTATTCCAAACATCGCATATAAATAGTGATTTAAAAAAAAAGCAATCAGAGGGTTAATGTTTTTTTACTATGTTTATTAAAAAGCTTGCAGTTGAGTAACTATTCAATGAAATTTTTATGTTTAGTTTTTCCTATTCATTGATGGAATTCGGTATCTCCCCCCTCCGAGGCGGTGCGCATTATAAACCTCTTCTTTGAACAAAATAGCTGTTTAATTTGACATTTCAGCTCATTTTTAATATGATAATGGTTTATATTTGGTAAATATTTTTATTTTATTAATTTTTAAATATGCATTTGTTTTTATTTATCTATACTGACTCAATACTTTCTGGTGTCTATGCTTGAACTCAATATTATTGAAGTGCATGTTCGGTTTCTATAAAAAATCTAATTATTAAAGGAACGTAATGTAACAGATGTACATTTCAATGGACAGGAAAAATTTTTATAAATCGGCAACATTGATTTTTAAAAAGAAAATATTTTTAAATCAGTTATTAAAAATAAAAGTTATTGTTGTTCTTAATGATTAAATCTAGATTATAAAGCATTTTTAAAATTCTGTCAATGTGGAAGTCAAAGTAAAATTAAGAATATTCTCGCTGTAAATGAAGGAAATATAAACAAATTCTGTATTGAAGACTCGGACTAATTGAGCCTTGTTTCAACTCGAGTTCGTAATTTTTTTTTGATGTACAATACCTGAAACTGAAAAAAAAATCGACAAACATAAAATAAGAATTTTATTTCACCTTTCTTTAAAAATCTTACCAGATATATTGTTCTTGGTAAAGTGTTAATATTACTTTAATATTTTATTTTCCATAGAATATGTATTTTTACAAAGTTATTTATTTAGCTGTTACATCTTAGCTGTTACATCATAAGCTGTTACATCATAAGTAATTACATAATCTGCCTGGTTAAAAATCCGGCACTGTTCCAATTATAATGCCTAATTATTTTTGCACTGGTTATTATTATAAATTATTATCATAGTATTGTTATATTTGTATGTACAGTTAGGAACAGTAGATCAGGTACATAAAAGATTCAAAAATTATACTTTCAAATATGTTGGGTGTAGCTGCTGTCTTCATATTTACCTTTTAGAGCTCTCAAACATAAACGAGAGCCCTGAGCTACAAAATAATTAAACCACGAGAGCTAATTTTCTTTAACCGATATAAATTCCCATATGTGCAACCAACTCATGATTTCAATGATGAATCAATTCAAGATACCCTTTGTCAAGGTAATAAAATGAGCGCCAGAATATATGTCATTACCTAGAAATAATTGAGATTTGAACTTTCAAATCATGCACACAATATAGTTCTTTTGGCATTTATAAATGAGATAGAAGAAACATAAATAATAGCACATCAGAATTCCCATAACATATTTGAAATTACCATAATTTCAGAGGGAGAGAACATTGCTAATTAAGTTGATATATGATCAAAAAGGCGATATACAATTTCTTCTGCATCGAAATAAATACCAAAGAGTGGCTTGTTGAAATCTTGTAACTAGTGAAAAAATTGTTTTCTCGTATGTTTCAAAATTTTGGACAATTTCTAAAATGTAATGCATTGGATCATTATTGAATTTAAATTCCAGGAAAAACCATTCTGCTTGTCTAAGTAATATCATTAATTGAAAATATAATAGTTATTAATGGATCAACATTTGAATCCAATTTGAAGTATTTTGATATTTTTTGGAATTCAGAATTTTTTGGAAATAAATGGATACAAAATAATAAATGACATTTTCCCATCCTACAAAATTAAGGCACGTATAATGAGCGATTTTTCAGAATTTTCATAATTAAAAAATGTAAATATTTAGAAATTGATAGAAAATCAAGCATTTTTTGTTGACATGTTGAGTGAGATATTCCGTACGCAATGTATAGTAATAATATGCATATTTTTTATTATTACTAACAAAATTAATAACTGATATAATTTAAAAGCCCTTATAATTGTATTTTTATCCTTCCTTGCAAAGAAAAAATAAAAAACAATGAATCCTTCAAAATAAAATTTTCTAATAATGCAAATATATTTATTCACATTTGCTTTCTTTTAATTTTTCATGTATATACTTCAGTAAGTATTCTGCTGAGAATTACTGTCTTATTATTGATATGTAGAATATCAACTCATGACAGAATTTTTATAACAATTTGACATTTAATTTCCGTTTTCACTACTTTTTATCCACTACTTTTTCGTTCATTGTTTTCATTTCTTTAAGTTTTTCTTTTAATTATCATAATTTTTATCTATTTTGAAAAGGAAATATTTAGTATATTGACTAAGTTGACTAATATTCTTTCTTTATAGTGCATATGTTTCTCAAGATTTATAAAAATGATTATGAAAACGTCGATTCTATGATTTATTTATGTTGCTATAAAGTTAAAGCGACTAATGAGTTTTTGTCCTTAATAAATTAATTTTTCATTAAAAGTAAGAATTAGAATAAAAAAGAAAGTTTTTAGTTTTATTCAAAGTTATAAAAATTAAATTTAATTGCATTTTATAATTTTTATAACTAACTAACTATCTATATTAATGTAAAGTAAAGCTAAAGAATAATTTGCACAAGCTTAGAAAGAGCTGTAAAATGTTTATTGAAATCTTCAATGCCGATTTTACATTTTTAATATAACTACATCCATTTTTAGAAAATATATAAAGGTATGCAAATGAGGTGTGGTTTTGCTTTCTGTAACATTGATGAAAATGAGTTTAAGATATATATTGTGAGATTTAGAAATCGAGTCTAATTTGGCACAAATACTTCCTTGAAATTTTTTTGATGATGTCCAGCATTGTCACATGATTGAATTCCATTGAAGATATCCCGAGCTCCATGATAATCTGAAACACAAAAAGATCGATAAAACTATAATTTAGATTATCATAATGCCTTATTAATACAGAAATATTAAGAAGAAAGCATAACTCGAAATTTTTAATAGGATGCATTTATGATATTATACAGTATTATGCAGGATGCATACATGACTCTACACAGCAAAAGATTAAGGAAATATCTGGAAATTCTTATTAATAAAAGATCATCAGAAATTTAACATTAAAAGATGTCATTTTCAAAATATGAAACTCTTGATTGTGCAATACGAATCATTACAAATTTTATTTGTTTAAATTATGATAATATAGTATATAATTATATTTGAATTAAAAATGATTAAATTAGTTCACAATTAACCACAAGTCAAAAAATTATTACCTAATGTTTAAGTCTACTTCTGCAGATAAAAGTATTTGTCTGAATATAAATTACAATACCACATTAATTTTTTAAAACATTATTTAGTCTGTTTTCCTATGTTTCAGTCGAGAAGTTGAACATATCTGGCATGGATTAATGAAACTGCTCATTTAATTGGATCTGGAAGGTTCAATCAAAGACAAAGATTCGAAAAACTGGAAAGAATTGTGCTTTCCTTTTTGATTTTAATGATAACAGGATCATATATTCAGCATACATCAACATTATAACATGAATGTTAATTATATTTAAAGAAATAAAATCACGATATTCAGTTGTCATTATTCTTTAAAATGGTTTGGCTGTATTGTTGTTGTTAAGTTTTGAACGATAATTTATGGGACCTTTAAAAAATCTCTCTTTTTTAATTTTTAACGTGAAATTTTCACTTATTAATAAACTTCATTCCTGTAGATCACATCATAAATGGGGATGAAAAGTTGTCTGAAATAGCAAGTAGGTTCTCACTTCTTCGATGATGAGTCAATAATGATGGATTTGTTCTTTGGGATAATGATGATTTACTGTTTTGCGTCGCCGATCGAATTGAGGGGTTTTGTCCCAGCTATTCAATCATTCAGATCACCCCAGATATTTTGACAGGGTGGAGGTAATTGTTTTTGTGATTATAGTTAAAATTCGTAAAATTTAGAGCATTTTATTCAAAACCGATATAAATCAAATATCTTTGTTCAGGTTAGGATAAAGATTCAAAATACAAGATTATCTTTCCCTGTAGCTTTATAATTTTCTAACTTTCAAAATCCCGTATTTCCTGAACAAAGATTGGGGTTCATTTTCATATAATTATTTCATATTAATGTTGGGAAAAAGGCTTTATTTTTTAAAATCATTTTGATGGACATTGCTTGGATATTTTGATTCACGTATCAAGTCAATAATAGTGTGATTTTACTTTCAAGATCTATTCAAGATTAATAGCATTTCCATTTTTAAAAACGAACTGGAGGTTTTTCTGTTAAACTCATTTAAATGAAATTGTAAAACTCGTTTGATTTCTTTCACTGATAAGCATCAATTATTCTAAGGGTTCAAATTTTTTTGTCAAGTCGAGAGATGTTAATATTTTCTAGCTGCTCAAAAAATAGAACTGCAAAGAAATGCCTGTATTTCTTTAAGTCCTTTAACTGGATACTTTATTACTAATTCATTTAATGTTAACAGTTCAAATCTAATTATTAAGAATCGGATGTAAAATATCACGACCAAGTTATAATTATATGCGAACTAATACTGTGTAAATAAAATAAAGTAAAATTTTAATCCTTCCATTTAAATACGTTCAAATAATACGTTAAATACGTTCACGTTCAAATAATTGGATATATATAGATATACGTATATATAAATGAAACCGAATAACAGTTTCATTATTGGCTTATTTTTCCTATTTATTTTTAAAGAACAAAACACTACATTATTCAACACACAAAGATAATTCATTCTTTGTAATGTAGATGAATGAGAAATTTATTTTTTTCTTTCTCGTGCATGCTTATACAACTGCGTTTATTTATATTCTGAGTGCATCAGTATTACTTGTTTTAAAAAATGTATAAGATCAGTTTTCTTCAAAGCAAACATATACAAGGTCACTTAATGAATGCAAATTCACTTGAAATATCGAGGCATTGTATTCCGACTCAATAGTTATTCTAAAAATAAACAGATTTCATTAGCCTTTAAAATCCATAAAGTTTACTCTAGTAATGGTTTTGCCATTGAGTTAGTTAGTTCTTTCAGATGTGCATAAAATGAACTGCAATTAGAATAACCTAACTTGAAAAGTACATTATAGAAATTGTTTCTATTTTTGTTTTGATTATTTTTGCGAATCCTTACTTAATGTGCGAGCTTATAATGTTTGGAAAATGATTTTCAAAAATATGATTTTTCAACAAATAATTTTACATTAAATTAAACGAAATGAACCAGCTGTGAAACTAAATTTTTGCTGTTGACTCATCAAAATAAACAAAGAATTGATATCATGAAGGCTGAATATGAATTTATTTCCTTAATTATTTCTATCTTTTCAGCACAGCAGAGTTTTTTGATTTTCTATGCAATAAAAAGTATTAATAATTTTGGTTAATTTGCTATAAAATATTTTTCAAGCTCTAGGCTTAGACTATTTTACGTTTAACATCTTGATACATTATTAACTAATTTGAAACTGGATAAAAAAGTTTAAAAAAGGAAATAACAAGCAACGGAATGTATATAGCAAATTATTGTTTCATCTGCTGTTTGATCATAATTAGCAAATGTAAAGAATAAACTTTCCTTAATATCAAGTAAATATATTTGGAGAGATTTTAAAATAAATAAGAAAACTAACAACTTCTCCGAACATCACTAACTTGATGGAAATCATCTTAAATACGTTTAGAGGTAAACAAAATAAACTTTTATTCAAACCTACAGCAAATATAAATTAATAAAAAGTTACTTGTATATTACTACATGCCCGTAAAAGACATTCCTTTTGCTTAAAAAATTCGTTTAAGAATTACATTGCATAGAAATTATTATTGATGTAGATTATTGTTACATAAAGTTTTCTAGAAAATATTTTTATTGCTTTTTGAATAAGGAAGCATTCGTCAACATGAAATTTGAAACCATAACCCAATTGGGCTAATCCTAAATTGAAATTCGGATAGAGCGAGATTGATTGGCTTCTAAGTAGAATCAGCTCTAGAATTAAAATAGGCAATATTGTTTAAATAAAACTAAACAGGAGGTTTTCAGACAGTGTAGAGGATTTAAAAACATTGTATTTGTAATAAAGACTTTTACTGTAAAATAAAATTACTTTTATTTAACTTTATTTTCAACATTTTTTACGAAGTAATCAATATAAAAGACGAAACAACCCGATTCAGAGGCGACTGGAAACAAAAGATGAATATTTGGACTGTGGCCAGACTTCGAAATGACACCTATACTAGTCTTTAAAATGATTATCTCCAGAAAATATTAATATATTCATCAAGAATTCGACGAGATCTTTTCATATTCCTTGGATTACTATTAGGTGGCCTATAAATCATACGCATTATGAGCTGCCTTATATAAAAAGTAATACTAAGTTTCGTAATTAGTCCTTTCTAGGCCGATACAGTTTTGGGAAAGATATAGTTTAAAAACAATGATGAATATACCAAAACATTTCTTATGAATACACAAATAATTATTTTGAATTTATGCTGGGTTAAATTCGGGTGACATTAAGTCACATGGAAAACATGACTGTCATTTTATATATAAATGACATTTTTTACGTTTTTCTATATGTAAGGCTCGAAATGGATTACAAAATTATACTGGCTGCTTGCATCTGACATTTATATTATAAGTATGAATACTCATTATTAAGAATTCAATAATATTGAGGAGCAATTCTATTCGAAGTCACTAATATGAATCGTGTCATGTTTACATAAATGTCATAAGAATTGGATTTTAATATCATTTGTAATCAGTAACTATAATTGTGGCTGGCGTAGATGAGTTAGGCTTGAACTTAATTTGAGATTTTGAAATATTATTCGCTATAATATATTCTACGCCCGTAAGGCTAGCGCTTAACTTGAAGTTATTTTATGTAACCATGTATAATTTTTCCGTTGTCCGTCATAAATTTTAATTGCATTTTTCTCGAACCTTTGAGGTAATAGTAACAAATCTTATGCTGTTCGAAAGAGGAATAGGGTATTAAAATAATAAGAATACTCTATTCTAACTTTCAGTGAATTATCCAAATACTAGATATCTCATACGTTGTGGTAAATAACCCGACGTCCGTTATTTGTCTAAGTACTGAAATTTTATTACAAGTCTCGTATTGGAAAAGAGTCCTGGAGTGGATTCGAATCTGAATCAAAGGTCTCGGATTGTCATTTACATAAGCTCATATTAAATGAAGCTACGTAAGATCGAAGTAAAAACGAGCTAAAACTATTGATTTTAAACAAAAGCAAAGTAAAAGGGAATTCTTCCTTAACATATGTTAAAAGTTAAAAAAGATGTGACGTTCCTGGTTTAATCCGGACAATTCCGATTTTCGATTCCTTATCTTTCCTAGAAAAATGGTCCCAGAAAGAAAATAGTATCGGAATATGAATGAATTATTTTGGAAAGCTCTGTTAAATACTTATTAGTAAATAGTAATTATGTTAAAAATGAGCTAGATTCAAAATTTAAACAGTTAGCTTTCGAAGAATTAGTTTTCCAATTTTCAATATGAATTTTCTAATAGTATTATTATTTACTATGTTTACCTAAAAACTAATATTGTAAGCAACTCAGCTTGAAAGAAAAATGAGCAAATGCTAATTTATATTTATAGATATTTCCATTTTCATTAATTTCAAAATTAATTATTTAAAATGGCTGCTGATTTATTCATTTTGGGTTTATCTCTTCGCCTATCCAGCGCCTAGAATTGTGTCGTCGGATTCAAAGACATCTCGAAACGGGATTTCATGGATTATCAGAAAAGTTGGTTAAAGTAATTGCATTTTAAAAGAAGTATCTAAACTATTTTCCCTAACCGTTCCAAAAATAGATCGAACGAACAGCTACAGATTTAAGTATAAAAGTTGGAGAGCGATGAACTACTGTTAAGTGTTTTCCAATATTTGAAGTGATCACTTTTTGTTCATGAGTGTATTTCAAAATAGGTCTGATAATGGAAAACCGGGAGGGTATAACTGAAACGTAACAAGAAAGGAAAGTGCGGATTCAGAGAACTCGTTATTTCGTATTTTTAGAGCCTCCCCTTATGCTGTTTATCATAAAGTTAAATAAACATTTTACTCGAAAAAAAAAATAAGTCAATCAGGGCAAGTTACAGAATTCCACAGTTTCAAGCGCAGGGTGAAGAGCCTGTTGCGTAGGAGGGTTTCAAAAATAGAAAATCCATCTGCATCCCTTTGAAAAGGTCTGACACGTGAAAAAAGGTGGAAAAAATATTTGCGGGAGGTGAGCCAAAAATGTTTTATCATACCTTCGTATGTAATTTATGCTCCACCCTGTTTTAGGGGCTCATGTTGGGTGGGAAAGATGAGGTCGTTTTCTGGTACTAGAGTAATACTCTCTTCCGAACGCGCGACATAGTAACTATTATTTAGTAATTATAGCATTAAGTGTCTCAAAAGAAGATCTACATCGAGTCGAAAAGTCTGACACGTGCATAAAGTAGGAGGTGTGCCAGATTTGTTTTATTATGCTTTCTGACGTTATTAATCTAAATAACTTTAGGGGGTTATGCGGAGCGTGCAACATGAGTCATTTTATGGTTTGGAATAATTATAGTATTCAGTGAGCAACGAGATCGTTTATTTCAAAAGGACATTATTTATAGTGAAAGAAGGAGTCATTCACAAACTTTGCATCCAGGGTGATTGGTCTTGCAATTTGTAAAGTAAATGGGACACGGATTTCAAAAACTAAACAGGATAGGAATATTATTCTATTACAAAAAAATAAAGAAACTTTTAAATTGATAAGACAATTATTTCACTGAAGAGTTATGAATTTAATAACAATGTGCAATTTAGAGGTGGAAAATTTCAACATAAATAATAAAATGTGATAAGAATGTAAATATTTTTTTCTTCCGGCATTGCAGGTAAAGATGAAATACTTTTCTTTTTAAAGTAAATAAGGAAATATAGACTTATTTTCATCTTTGATTCTTAATTTTATTTCCTCAAAATTTTTCGCTTTTGGTTGCATAAAAGAGATTGAAATAAATTCGGTTCGCTGTTAAACAATCCAGGGAATCAATCTTAAGTATTGTTAAGCTAATTCTATGGGTTAGATTTATAAGTTGGAGGAAGATTACATAATTAATTAATGATTGCAAGAAATTATTATTCTGGTAATGTTCTTGCTTCGAAATATTTGTTATATACTTTTAATATATAAAAATAATACAAATTTACTTTATTTATTTTGATTATTCGAAAAAAAAATGTTAAAATTAAAATAGTATCACATCCATCTGGAGATAAAGAATCAAATATTTCCCACTTCTGTTTAAAATTTTTCATGATAATTTTTAGATACATAACATTAAAAAGTTATTAAATATTCCACTAAATAGAATGAAAGTAAAAAATTAATAATATCTTTTAACGAATTTAATATTTTTTACATTTCATTTGTTTTTATAAAAGCAGATTTTATTATTTTGGAAGAATAATAGGATATTTTAAGTTTTTCTATCTGACATAACTTTCCCCCTTTTCCCTTTAAAAAATGTTAATTTAAAAAATAACAGATGTCACAGATAACGGGAAGAACAATATAAACTCCCACATGATGATTTAATTTTGCTTTGCTTCGTAAAATCAAAACAGACTCTTACTTTTATTATATTTTCATGCCATTCTAAAAACTAATTTATGTTAATGGTTCTTTCATTCAACTCAACACGTAAAACAATGTTTAGAAGTTCCTGAAACGCTGATGAAGCTTCAAAACCAATATTTTGTCTGGCACTTTTTCAAGACGGGAAAACCACACGTTCTTTACAGTGCTATCGTTAAAAGAGAACACTCAAACGTTGGTTTCAAGGTTGTTTTACGAGTGTCTCCGAAAATAAAAAGTTATTTCTGAGATTGTTTAGAATATTTAACATATTTGTGCTTTTGATCGATGCTCTGCTTTCAGTCGGTTAGGTAATTAAATCTGTTTGACAGTAAGTCTTTACAAAATGAATAAATAATACATGGTATGATATTGAAGAGAACTTAATCAGATCACTGAGCTATATATCATGAAATACGAATATGATATACTTTCATTTGAAAAAATTCTTTCCGTGAAATAAGAAATTGTTTGAGTTAGTAAATTTATTGATGAAATGATAACAAAGTATAAATCCTTAATTAGTTCCATAGTCCTATTAAATATATTTAATAAAACAATCTTGACACTCTAATTAAATAAAAAAAAGAATATTTCATTAAATAATTTAAATTAAAGAGTTTTCATAATAATTCATTCCTTACGAAGAAAAACTAACCGAGAAGTATTTATTTAAATTAAATAGAGATTTTGTACAAATATATTTTGGAAGTAATAATTAGAAATGGAAAAATTAAACTATGTAAACTAGATTAAAAATGCCATTGTAGTTTTTTTTGTTTCAATATTTAAATGAAAAGTGTAAAATACATTTACAGCTAATAGTATTAAAAATAAATTAATGAAAGGGATTTAACACAGCTTATGTGCGAGAGAAGATGACGAAAACAAAAGCCTTTCTATTAAAAAAGTAAATTAAAGTATGGTTATAATCAATAATCTTTGAGAAATGTGAAATATCACCATTAAAATAATATTTATTTTTTGTGCATTTCTTCAAAGGAAAAAAAATACGGAAACACATTTCTAGAAAAAAATCCTTTTTGAACCTTATGCAAAATTTTTGGAGCATACATGGAAATATTATTTACCATATATGCTGGTCTCTTGGATTTTCTTCATATACTTTATTTAAAACCAAAAAAAAGTTATTTAAAAGATTATCTCGGAAGTCACTCACAAAAACATCTCTATCCAATAAAATAATTTCTAAAAGAATAAGTCAGCAAAGTGCATGGTGGAGAAGATTAATGCTCTGCGCTTCATTGTGCCGAAATAATATTTTGGCTATTCCACCCCAAAAAAAGTTTCTTCAAATAATCAATTATTGGCCCAAATTAAATAATTATGTACTTAATAATTGTATGATATCTTTCACTTTATTTAGTTTAAAAAACAAAACAGAAATTAAAATATTTCTTAAATTTATTCTTTTTGGTTGAAACATAAAAGAGGAATGAAGTTTTTATTAAAGAAATTACTAAACAATTTCAGTCTATATCAAGGTCACAATAGTTATATGAAGCAGATATCATTTTTGGATCAAAAATTTCTTGTAGTTCCCTAGTATTTTCGAGAAAAATTGGTGTGTTAAAGACAATCTAAAAAAATTCTATATTAAAAAAACTATATATCGTAAAATAAATATATATTTTTGGCACAATTTATCAATTCTCCAATTATAAATTACATCACTGGCAAAGACGGTTAATTAACACTTTTATCCAACAGCTTTAATTTCAATAACTACACATTACATTGTAATAACTAACTTTTTAAAAACGTTTAACAAATTTAGACACCGTTTTTAAGAACTCGTAATCATAGCAAAAGAATATATTACATTTATTGGTGTTTTATTACTTTAAAGTTAATTAATTAAATTTTATTACATACTATAACAAAATATGCAACTATTTCTAAAATTATACACTAAAAAATAACATCTTTTTATAGTATTTTTACATAAGGATGAATAAAAAATTACCTTTACAGACACAATTTGGTAAAGCTATTCACATTAACTGTGCTTCACGGCATTATCTAAATCTAAAAAAAAATAAGAAGAAGTGTAATTAGTATATTTTAATGCTCAATATCAAATAAATAAATTCAAAATCAAATCTTAAAACATAACGACGTGAGTTTCTAAAACAAGATCTTTGGACCTTTGCAACTCGTTGAAGTCATAAACTCTTAATGCAAAGACATATAACTTTTTATTAATTAAATCTATACTACCTAATGAATAAATTATGAGAGAGAGAGAGAGAGAGAGAGAGAGAGAGAGAGAGAGAGAGAGAGAGAGAGAGAGAGAGAGAGAGAGAGAGAGAGAGTCGCCTTTTATAAAAGAGAAATATCGTTTAAGAATCTTCAAGTAAAGATTTTGAGGAATCATTTATCCATGACACCATATTTGGAAAAAAAAAGGATAACATTGCTTTCATAAAAAATGATTCCTACCTGAATTCATTATGTGGAACTTTCGACAATCATTAATTGGCAGTCTAATAAGAGGCATCAAATTGGCAATAAATGCTATTTTATACTGAATAATAGCATTTAAACTGAGAAATAAGGATGCATCTAGTTATTTAATGATTATAAACACATTATTTTTTTTTTAAATATTGCTTGCATAGATCCTGCGAAAATATATCTGTATTATTAACATTAAAAGACGATAAATAAACAATTCTAGTTTTAAATTGAAAATTTAGATTGAAAGTAAGTTTATTTTATTGACAAATAAAAAAGAAACTCAAAAGCTTTACTTAAAGGCCACATTTTTAAGAAACTGTTATTCCTTTTTAAAATTCCGCTTGATTATGTCTTTAATTACAAAAAAAATTAATTAATGTTTATTGCTATTATACAGCAATTTTTAGTGCCCACAAGAAATTTTGAATGCAAGAATTAAATATTTTTGCATTGATATGCAGTGGGACTTCATATAGTTAGTTAATCAAACATTAGTTATTGGTGGATAGAACGAAAATAGGAATTAGAAAACAATTGAAGTTAAAATAAATATCATTCGGCTTTTTAACAAATTTTTCTTGATGCAAAATAAAATATAATTTTCATAGCAAGAAGGAAAATAGAATGTAGAGCAAATGCCATTCAAATAGACAGCCATTAAAGTTGAAAAATGATTTGAAAAATTAGTGAGCTTGTTCGCAATAGGCATGAAAATCAACGATTCTCACCAATGAAAGTAATTTATTTAGTTTAAATTTATACTGAGGATTTTACTAAGAATTTTAAGCAGTTTAAGTGTAAGTTGTTTAAACCATTTATTCGAAACAACAACAACAATTAGAACTTCAAGAATTACAAATCAACTCAATTGTTAAACTCAATGTCGTTGGTTGTTGAAGTTCCAATTTTTAACCTCGAGCTCATTGTCTTGACAAATGCGTTGCAAACCAAGAAAGTTTGTATGACAACATTCGCACTTCATTGTTCAACTTTTATCCGTGGAGAAAGTGAATTACACATTGCAAATGAGAATGAAAAATACCTCTAAAAAAATCTGTGTCTTTTAAAGTAAAGATAGAAACAAAACAAAAAACTTTTCGAATTTCTGTTCTTAGCCGGTGACAAACGGAAGTGACAGCTGTCAGTTGTCAAAGTCAGTCAATTTGACGAGAGAATAAATGGAAATGCTTGGCAGATTTCCAGTAGAAGATTGAGAACTTTTTCTTTACGTGATAATTTCTTTGACGCTCTCTCTTGTTCTCGGAAGTCGATTCATCACAATTAAAAAATCAACTTAATGGCTTGTTTTGATATTCTTTGATATCTGAACCAGACAAGCGGTTCTACTGACAAATAAAGAAATTATGGTGCTTATTTCAGTAAACAAGACTGTAAGAGTAATTTATGATAGGAAAAATATCATTTGCATGATTTTCTAGTAAAATATGTGAAATTTAAAAAAATATAATCAGAAAATTTCGATAATTGAAATTATTACAACAATTGAAGAACTCAAGTTAGATAAAGAATATCTTATTGCTTAGGAAAGTTTTGTTATCAAATATATCTTGCTCTATGTACATAAAAAAACTTTGTGATCACTGCCATAAGCATTTAAATATCGTTTATTTTAGAATATATGTGACTGGTAACATTCGACCAAGCGGATTAAAAAATTTTAATGTTATCTTAAAGATGTGAAATAAATAAATCTCTTCCATTTATTTGGGAAAAAGATTAATAGTCATTGATTTTTATAATCATTAATTTAATTTCTTTCACTTAGATTAATTTTATATATTTGGGACTTCAAAATATTTCAATCTGAAAATGTTAAGAATTGCAAAGATTTCTTTTTTTTAAAACATTAATTTGGTTTAATTGCCATGAGAAAGCGAAAAACCTAGAAAAACAATGAGCTTCTGATTGCCATTTAATATTTAAAATTTAATTCTTTTTATAAATCTGTGAAATATTATACAACATTATTACTTATTTTTTATATCCTTTTGTATTTTGTTCAATGTACTTATTTTCAGAATTATACTGTCCGAGAATAAAGCGAATCCTTATAACACTTATTAAACTAAATCAGTTCTAACTTTCTTTCTCATCTATTTTTGTAATGAATATTTACAAAGCGTGAAAGTCACGAAATGTAAACAAAGCACTTGACAAAGAACGTCCAAAGAAATATGGGCATTTTTCGATGAGAAAATATAATTATGTTATCTGAAGCTATTATACATGTTCACAGATTTAAATAATATAAATTTGTATTTACATCCAGGTAACTTTGTAAATACAAGAAACTCGGTCATCCAAGTGCTGAAAGTTCTCTTATGTGTTATGATTTATTTCACAACGCATATTTTGTTTCCTTAGTATCGTCTGGTAGAAATATTTGATTGAAAAATCTATTTAATTGGTTATGTTTCATTCTTTCAACATATTTCACTTTCTTTTCTCTTTAATCAGCGTTAACTTCAGTATAAAATAGAAAAAAAAGCTGCTCCAAGCTTATAAATTCTTTCTGTTAATAACTCCTCAACCATCTGTTTATGCTGTTAAAAAAAACCCTGTATGGCGAGGGTTAAATTCAATAGAGCATGCTGACTGGATAATCCCATGGCTTCATATTTCCCCCTACCCTACCGAGTCCTTAAAATAAATCACCATTCCTTGTAATATTATAAGAAACTGGGTTTCTTTTTAAAGGTTTGTGTTAGTGTTCTCGTTCGTCGACTATAATATTTTACCAAAAGAAAGATAGTTTTGCCATCTGATTGATTTCATAATCTCTGTACAATGATTGTAAACCATGCTAATCGGATTACATAATATAATTTTAATGAATAATAACCTTAATCAAAACGTCTCGTAAATTTAAAATAAGAAAATGCTAGATTTTACGAATTATTGAATGTAAATATGCATAAAACTCCTATCCTTTGCCAAACGCTGTTCAAAGCTGAGGAAACCCTGTGAGGCTTCAGTTTAACATATTTCGAAAATTAAAATAGTTCCAACTGTAACATTTTAAGGGTTTTTAATAGAGAATAAATGAAGTTTAACTGAAAGAAATTGACGATACAAATTTGGTGGATATTGTATCTGGATTATATTAATATAACTTTAAGAGGGCAACTGTAAATATAAAAGGTAACACGTTAAAAAATTTACTTTAATTTGTTTAAAGCATGGTCTAGATTTATTGGAGTTACTTGGAGCTATTTGGAGTTACATTTTCTAAAAGACAATCCGTAAACCAAAATAAACAACGAAGCATAACGAGATCTCAAATGTTTATCATTATATAACGAATTTTTTTAAAAAAATCTGTTCACCAAAAGTGATTAATTTTGAATAAAAGTTAATTTATTTAGAAAAAGTACTGAATAAGTAAAAATAATATTGAAGATTATTCAAAAGTGTAATAAAAGTTCTCTAGATTAAGAATGTTTTGGAATGACGATGCAAATAAAGCTATTTAATACATCCCAATCTGATGTACTTTTCTTGAAAACTAATTTAATAGAGATACTTTTCTTAACTATTACTATATAAATAAAATAGAAAAATAATAAAATTTCTTTAATTGCTGCCAAGAATATCATAACTCATTTTGATTATATTTAATATGCCGCTTTAAATTTGAAGCCCATTATTCTGCATCAGCTTTTTTTTCTTTGTTTTCATTCATCTTCGTTTTTATCTCTTCATTTTGAGACTAAATGCAGCTAAATTATGAAATCTTCGAAAAGATGAATTTCACAACTAATATGAACAAATGTTAATATAAAAAAATAAATATTAGCATGCATTCTTGCATAGAAAGCTGTGTTATGATCGACAGAAGAATATAATTCTATAGTTTTGTGTAAGGTGCACTAATAAATAATCCGAGAGTGCTTAAAAATGGTACACTTTTTCCCTTGGTCAACAATATGACTATACAAAATAACATTACTTTTTTGCTCATGAAAAAGACAGAGCCAGAAATTGCTGCAAGATAAGAATGTTGCCTTCTATCAAAAAATGTGATTATAGGAAAAAGCAATATCCGTCGAAAGTCCTGAGTTGCGCAAGAGAGAATAAGCTTGTCATCTCTATAAAGCTAAGGTTAATGAAATAGTCCATGAAAACTTTTGCTCAGGATAGCCTTCGTTTCACAAATGAAAGATAAAGTATAAAATGAGGACAGAAGAACTAGCAGGCATTTCTTATGGTTCTCAATTCAGACATTTTAGCAATCCTCATTTCTCAGATTCTATGATTAAGATAGGGGGAAAAGCAAAAATCTCATGTATTCTTGTTGCCAAGAACTTTTTCAGTAATCACAAGATTGCAAAATATATTCAGTTAGTTACAACCATTCTTAATGGAATCATAGATTTCGGTCGTAATATGAACTTATTTATTCATAATAATTTAGATAGCATGTTTGAAAATATTGGTGATATAATGGAAAAGATGTCAGTTGGATATGAAGATAATAGAGGATAGATCAAAGGCTGTTAGGATGCCAATATGATAGCAGATTTTAACTGCAATCTACAAAAAGCCTGTATAAATAAAGTTAATTAAGAATGACTTTTTTCCTGATAAAAGGCTTTCGACATCAAACAAAATAACTTTTTCCCCGATTCTTCTCAATTCCAATTTTGACAAGTTATTGGATTATTTTTGTGGTTTTCTTTCAATTAACTAACTTTTTCCCACATATTTTACAGTGGGAATATTTTAACTACTATAATTTATTTTAACATGGTGACGTAAATAACGTTATAGTTATATCTTACAAAACAATAAGTGATAGGAGTAAACTAACGCCATATTCATTTCCATCACAGAAAAGCACATAAAGATCAGTTCAAAAATCTTTAGCACAAAGATATGTGTTGACCCACGTTAAAGTATTCAATTTTTAATGTAATTAGTAGTAATAATTTCAAACTATTGGATTTTAATTCTTTTTTACGTTGCTTTACTTTTTAGTTTCTATAATGTGTAACATGGTCTTTATAGAAAAATAAACATTGTTATATGACAGTTACTTGTATAAATAAAAGTCATGCAATATTTTGGATTCCTCTAAAATAAATATTTTCTTCATTGATTCTCAAAATTTACTTTTTTGATTTCTTTTGAAACATTTGAGATAGTATAACAATAAAATATATCACACGATTAATATTTTATACCTTAAAACTTTGAATTTTAATGGTAAACACATTCTTTCAGGGATTTTTACACTAATACCATCACTTTATTATTTACCTGATGAAATAGTAGTTTGAAAATTCCAACTGCGTTTGCCATATTTTCTTGTAGTCAGACGTCTTCAATTATCATTACATTTTTTTAAATATGACATTCTAAAAGAATATTTACCGTTAACTTTGAATGATTCTTACCACATAGATGAAATATTTAAAAGGACAATTTTAGAAATATTTTAATCCTCTTATATGCTAAAAAATTTAGAAACTTGGGCTTATGCGTGAACTTTACAGCAGAATGTGAGCGTAATGGTAAAAAATTGCATTCGTTTACAATATTAATATTTTATAAAACTAAATTTTCAAGACATCACATTTTTAGGCACATAATATATAATTATAAAATTCATTAATAAATAACTAAATATTAATATTTAAAAAATAACATTAGACAAACTTTTTTACCATTAGACATAGTCTATATTGTGCACTACAGATATTGAACAAATAAATTTCAAATGAAATAGTGAAAAGCATTTTTATATTTCAATTAACTAAATATCTTATTCCTTCAAACCGAATTGCAAATCTTTTATTGCATTATAGAGCTATTTATGATGGTAAGCTGAATAATTCATCACAGAATTATAGCCTCTAATATACAAAACTTGTCTTTAATATTTAAAACACCAATAAAAGTTAACATTTGCTTAAACTGAAATCTTTTAATAATGATTAAAGAAAAAAGTATTTTTTTATAAAGTAAAAGCTCTAAAAGTATTTTTTATGTATGTTTAAGAGTTTGTTAAAAATAAATTCGGAACATTTTAAGGTTTTTATTTATAATTTATTTTTTAGACCTCAAAATTGTCCTCTTTGTGCGTCAAAATATTCTGTAAAGAAAGTTTACATACAAGATGGCAAGTTCCTCAAAGCCTCTTTCTTCCAAATCCTGATGATATAAAATGTCAGTATGGGCTAATAATAGTAACCATTTCGTTTACAGATTCTCTTTAAGATAACAAGATGAGATGCTCTATCATGATAAAAGACCAATTTAGAGTATCATGTTTGTATTATCCATATCCCTTCTATTGATATTCTTTCCAACAGTCATTTTAATGCCAGAATTACATATCTATAAAGAACCACTTGACTCAGTATGTTAATGAGAATGAAACACAAATAAGATGAGAACGAGGAACAATCTTGAAAAAGCTTCAAGAACAGTTTTACAAAGTACAATTCATAGATTATCACTTTAAAAAATATAATGCTGACGAAGATAAAACGAATTAGCATTTATAATTAGCAATGAATTTCTTATTTCTCTAACTAATAATTTCATGCTTCAGAAACTAACTACAACTAAATAAGACACATATAGCATTCCTTTACCTGTATTTGAGCCTAAGGCAATTTGAGTGCAAACAATGGCCAAGAGTAATATACCACAAGGAAGTTCTTTCTTTTTCCCAACAAAATACATCAAGATACCTGAGCTCCTAAAACTGCAGAATCAGTTCATGAACATTCAATTTTTTTATAGTGTCATTAAACTTTTTAAAAGGGAAGGGAAGGGTAGGGTAAAAGGAACATCTTTCATAAGGGTTCAAGATTTTTCTGAACATATTTTATCAATAAAATATGATATTAAATGCTTACATCGCTTTGAAATTCTCTCCATTCTTAGCAGAAAGAATTTCTTTGATTTAGAAATATTGAAATGCCTCTTAAAGGGTTATGAAAAATGAAAAAAATTCTTACTTTGTAATAAAAGGTGGTAAAAGAAGGCTTTAAAAGAGAGAGAAGTACAAAACGTAAAAAATGATCAAAGTAATACATTAAACTTTTCCATTACTTTTCACCTTTACAATGCAGGTATAAATGCATGCAAATCTTTCAGAAACTAGAATCAAGTTTTGAAGAATTTTGACTCATTTTAAAGATCCAACATAAAGTTACAACACAAAGTATTTCTGAAGACTAAACAAATTTTTGCATCAAATAGATAATTCTACTTGTCAATGAATTCAAACAGACATCTTTTGTAAAATTTTTGACTGAGGTTTCAGAATTCTCTTTTACGAATTGTAAAACCCTTGTGTAATTTCCTTACGAAAATCTTGACAGAAATTCTAGGACTTGAAGCTTTAGCGCATTCTCCAAATAATGTGAATATTCTTAATGATAATGAGTATGGAATAATATTTTTAAATTAAAGTATTTCATCAAGGGGGAATGTTTATTCTTATACACAATAATGTAATTAATGCATTTTTGTTGAGCATTAACTTTAAAAGAAAAGCATTTAATACAAGCCATACTCTTTAAAATGAGTATGATACGTATTATTAAAATTAATAAGTCAATGCTAAAAATATGTCAATATAGTCATAATTCCTATCATAAGGTTGATATTTAGCATTTGTTACAAGCCATTTCTATTTATAATCAGCGTTATATTGCATTATGAAGTATATGCATTACGAGCGGATCATAATACTCATAAGGTTAATTTCGATAATAAGGTTAAAAAGTTGAGATTAAATTGATCGATTTCCAGATATTAACTCAATGCACTTACCCCGAGATACAAAACCCATAGAATGAGTAGCAAAAGTATGAGAATGACATAGTTCATAACCAAACTACTCGCTTCCCTGTCCATGGCTACAGAAAAGTCAGTGGGAATGCGACTGGATCGAAAGGCAGCTGGAGTTGGTGGTAAAAGACAGGAAAATAAGCACAGTCGAGATATGTAAAAATAGCTTTCGATTTGAGTGACGGAATGGTTTTCTCCCCCACATCCGATTCGCTTGCTCTTGAAATACTTATTCCCTTAGCTACCAAGAGAGTGGATGAAATCTCAAAAACGAGTTTTGAATTTGTTAGGGTTTATTTTATTCTCCCTTTTTTCCCCAGAAAGCTCTCTAGAGTCAAAAATGAAGTAGTTTCGATTTATCATTTGGTGGGGTTTTTTTTAAAAATCTAACAAAATAAATTTCTTTGAAAAAAGTATTAAACTTGCTTGTAGTAATCGCTGAAAAATTTATTAAACTTGCGAGATGTATTACCCTTCTAATTGACAACCATTCTAAGGGGTCTCATTTATCACCTCAAATCGTTTAGAAACGCTCACATAAAAGCCTTTTTTTTGAAAGAGAGTGCATTCATTTCAGTAATTTTGTTCATAATTTCATTTAGAATAACATTGTGAAGTTAGATATAAAAATTGCTTTCGATTTGAATGACGAAAAGGTTTTCTCCCACACATCCAATTCGCTTGCTCTTGAAATACTTATTCCCTTAGCTATCAAGAGAGTGGATGAAATCTTAATAATGAGGTTTCAATGTATTCGGGTTTATTTTATTCTCCCTCTTTTATCCAGAAAGCTCTCCAGAGTCAAAAATAAAATAGTTTTCATTTATCAAAATAGTTTTCATTTATCATTTCGTGTTTTTTTAAAAAAATCTAACATAATAAATTTAGAATTAACCCTTAAAAAATTTCTTAGAAGAGAAATACAGGTTAGTTGATAACCATTCTAAGGGGTTTCAATTATCGCTTCAAATCGTTTAGAAACACATTTTTATGGAAAGAGACTACGTTCATTTCAGTAATTTTGTCCATTTCATTTAGAATAACATTGTATAGTTAGCTAGACAATTTGGGTATTGATACTATAAAAAAGGAATGATAGTGGTTATCGGTAAATCAAAAAATTAAAATTGTTTTCAAAACTTTAATAATGAATAAGGAAAAAAATGACATTTTTTGAACAGGAAAAGCCGAAGAAAATGTTCACAAAAATTATTGAAAACAAATTGTCCGATTTTAATTCACAATTAACGCGCATTTTGAACTCAGGCTTGCAAAAATTTGGCAGTAATTTGTACCCGAATCATATTCGGGTTTACGCGTTAAGAGGTTAATCTTTACATGTATGAATTTCACACCGTAATAAAACGATATTTCTTATTCAGGATATTTGACGTCATTTTAATAAATAAAAATATCAGAGATACGCATGATTCCTAAAAAGTTTTATTTTTAAGCTAATTTATCCATTGATTTAATCATAGATTTAAATGAACATTTCTATATTTCGGTGTAGAGTGAGATGCGATTGCTATCCTTTTTACTCCTTAATCACTAAGTTTAAAATTTCAGTTTTAAGAATAATCATTCAGTTTCAAATTTCAAAGCAAAAAAAAAATCTTTTCCGAGTTGCAATAATTTAAGCTTAGCATAAAGAGATAACAATGAAAATGTCACGAACAATGATTTATGTAGTTTGTTTCCAAAAATATGAAACTCACCAAACATATAAACTTTTGATGGAAACATGTCCTAATTTTTACTATTTTTCAATACTAGATGACCAATGACACTCAATATTTAAAAAATTATTCATAGCCTTCCCTCATTCGAAGTAAACAAGAAAAGACGTTTTAAGAAAAAGAAGTTAGCCTTGATAGTTATTTGCCTTGTACAGGACTTAAACCTTTTCATTCGTGGTCGCTCAGTGGCGTAGCGAAGATAGGCTTCTTCGCCCCTTACCGTCATCATTTATATAAAGAGTGTAAATGACATTAATTTTTCTGCGTTTTCACCATATTTGGTTTTAACTGGTAAAAAAAAAATGTTTTTAAAGGCAATTCCTATTTTGGTCAACAAAGAAATTTTTCATTTTACTTAATTTTCATTGAATAATTACAATTAATACAAATATGTATAAACTTATGACAGAATCACAATATAAAATAGAAAGCGAATTTCCTTGCAATTTTTCCTCCTCCGTCTTGAATTTCTTTTTCGACACGCAGCTCAATCTTAAGGTTAGGTAGGAGAAGTGACCAACAATGGATGATAAAGATTTAAGGAGAAAAATCGGAATTGAACCTAAAGTTTAAAATTTCCTCAGTTTTATTTTTAGAGAAAAATCCTCCATTCTAACAACTAAGTCACAACTACTCACTCTCGAAAATCATTTGGATAAAACAATATATAAAATATATTTTTTATATATTTCAACAATATATAAAAAAATTATTGATTTTCGCAAGAATTGAACTCGTATTCTTCCCCTTTACGTTGAATATACTGGAATCGTTGCATTTTATCGATTGAGCTACTGCCTGTTGATTCCAATATTCATTACAAACTGTTAAAACTCTATTTAAAGTACTAAAAATTAATTAAATTTAATTAATGAACTAATATTTGAAGAAAAAAACTGTTAACATCGTGTCATCCACTACAAATTTGAAAAGATGTATTTGAACTTGAATGGATGAGTAAAAAGTATTTAATTAATTATTGAAAATTTGAACAAGATATATTAATATATATAGGAAGAGTGTGAACTAACAGCAGGAATTGAAAAAATGGTATAAATTTGATAATGTTTTGACCAGTGTATCTATACCTCCTTAGTTGCTATACTCTTACGGTCCCTATTTGAACTGTTAAACCAATCTGTGAACTTATATAGAAAGATTTATTACTAAGCATTGAGAAGCAAAAAGAAATTTAAATCCAAAGTCTAAAAATGAATGCAATATTACAAATCAAAACATTTACTAATCTGCTTTTGCCTTCTAACATTGTAGAAAGTGATAGAAATTGACATTCTTAATATTTTCATGATTCCACTTGGGGCAGGGATTCAAATACTGTTTTGACCTAACGTTATGTAAGAAAAAAGAGTTCAGTATTCGAATTAGCTTATATACGAATTTCTTAAAGGCATAATTTGAAGAAGTTAAAGAATCTTGGCTAAGTAATCATATTTTGAATTCGAATTTTTTGAGAACTAAAAAATTGAACAATGGTGTCAAATTTCATCTGATCACAATCATACAGTAAACAAATTTGCGTATGTCATGTAATATCTGACTTATGTTGCCTAATTATGTACTAAAATTGCATGTTTTTTTTCTCCTATAAGGTGTTTTATGAATTTCAAAATTAAATTGGAATGGCAAATTTCACATTAGCAAGAATTGATCCCATTCAATTTAATAATAAAATAAATATTTGCTGTTACTTAAAAAAATTTCTTTGATAAATGAAGCTTATAATTGTAAATTCGAAAAAAATATATATATGTTTTCGATTCTCGATCTGAAAAGAAAATTTGTCTAGAAAATTGTAAGAAACATAAAATTTTCAAGGATCTGTAAATACTATATAAATCCATCGGAAAATATCCAGCTGTATGTTATGTAACTCTTTCGCCGTCCTTTCCTGCCGGCGAAAATTTCTGTTTTGCCTCTGTTTTACGCAGCATTAGCACAAATAAATAAACAAATAAATAAATAAAAACTCAAAAAATGAACATTTACAAAATATTTTAAACGTTTAAAAGTTTTAAAATTTAAAAGAACGTTTTAAGCTCGTTACAGCTCCCTGAAGTAGTTTTACTTGAACGCGCTAGAAGCGTTACGGAGTATGAAGATATTAATTTGTTTGACGCTTAACGAAGAGGTTAATTTTCTAGGTTTTACGACTTTTACCATATTTAATAACATATATCCTCTCAGTAATTTAATAAATTTTAAATTTCTTTTTAAGCGAAAGAAGGTTTATCTGATCCCTGCTTTTCTATATCAGGATTGCAGAATCAATTACTAAAATCTAATAAAGTTACAAACCTTGTATCTGGGCATGATGCGCCTTAAACTACCGTAGAAGTTTAAATGACTTTATATTAAAAGATTAGGAAAATGGTTTATAGACTTCATCATCAGATTACAACTCAAAATCCCAAAATAATACCGGTTTTATTTATTTTTTTTTAAAAAGGACTTTAACAAAACTGAACTTGATTTACTGAACTAAGCTTAGTGAATTTTGAAGGCAACTGATTTAAAAAACAGTTATAAAAAATCCATTTGTAAGAAGAAAAAATTTAGTAAGCTTTGATTTTCAGTTTTATTTCTGTACATTTTCTCTTTAAAAATGAAAAATAAGAATGGGAAAAAACTTAAAATATGAGAGTAATTATATTGCCTAGTTGAAAAGTAGTGGCTATTGAAATGTTTGAAGAAACGGAATGTAACAATATGAATTAAAATATAACAAATTTAAATTTTCAGATTTATTTTCTCCGAATGATTATAATAATTATGAGTTTGTATTTTATTATTGAATTTTAATTAAATTAACAATAATTTTAATTAACGCTTTCTTTTCTATAAATGAATCATTGAATAAAATTCTAGAAGAATGGAAATAATTTAATACGCTAAGATCAGTAATTTTTACTTGTTTACTTTTCATAAGTGATATTTTAACAAGTCAATTTCACAAAAAATATATGAAATTTATGGAAGAGGTATGGTTGTTTCTCTTTTATCGAAAAGTGAACGTATCAAATTTTTGTCGCATATTTTCTCATGTCCCTTTTTCTTACTTAGAGAATTGCTAAAGTTTCGTTTGATCACAGCCTGAATGTCTAGCTTACCGATAAATAAGTGCACTTAACGTTTCAAATATCGCGATCTGTAAGCGTAAATTTTAACGTAAAACACAGAACACATAGGTTTTCGGAGCACTCAATTATCAATTTCACTTTTAGAAGACTAACTAAACAGAAAGGCCAGATAAAAATGAATATTAAAAATTTAGAATAAATTTAAAGTATTTACTTTCTGTCACCAATAATATTGGATTGCTGAATTTGGCACCACAAACTTCATACCTCTAATTTTTCTAGATGAGATACTGAAAAGGAAAAAAAATTCCATCACAATCCGATGCAAAGATAAGATTTTTATTTTTTGTATTTTTCGAAACTTAAACAATTTCAAATAATGCGAGAAATAATTTTGTGAATATTTCTTAGTGTAAGATATTTTCTACTTCGGATGAAAATGAAAATTAATAATTATTGTTCCTTAAATCTTAATATTATTAGAAGTTTGCAAGTATTTAATCACATGCTTTGATATGTATTGTAAAGAAGTCGTCACCTGGTCTCCTTTTGGGAAGAGACACATGTTCGAATATTGCTACTTCTAGCCAACGGTGAGACTATTCATCCTTTGTTGCACATTGTGTTTTTCCCCTTTTAGTGTCACCCTTAGGACTTGAATGGATACAAATAATGGAACAAACATGCTGGTGACCCATTGAAGAAGCAAACCGTGTCGAAGCACCAGATGGAACTATTTCTTATATGGACTACCCAAGCTAGGATAAAGTTCCAATAATGAACAGCATATGCGTTTTACAACCCATTGAAGAAAGAAATGCTAAAACCTCCAGATGCGACTATTTGTGTATTGTGAAGGTTCTGTTAAGGGGTGGTTGTTTCAAGAATCTTCCCACGACATGACGGCGTGCCATTGGGAGTATTTATGAAGAATGATTGGACAATCGGTATCTCCAGCGCATCAATGCCAGCCTGAGAGGCGGAGCCTCACCAATGTTAAAATGGAAGGTTTTGAAAGAAGCGGGGGTCGAGAAGCTGATCCGGTGGACGAGACAAGCTGACGAACAAGACGAGCAGTGAGCAGAGCTGAAGAGCTGGAGTTGAAGAGATACCACGTGAACTCGAGTTTATTGAAAAGATCTACCGGAAGTAATCTGTAGATTTCTGGAGCTACACGCCGTAGCCAGATACGCGGCCAGCCTGTGAGTCGCGGGATTAGATGCCGAACTGACAGTCCAGTTGCAAATATTTCCCAGCACTTAACCTAGAGAACGTGTTGTTATTTTTGTTATTGTATAAAGCTGTAAATAAAACCTTTGTGTTTAAAACGCTACTATTTTATTTGATCGACCAGGATCAAGTCATTACAGTATTAATAGCCATTAATACATATCATAGCCATTATTACATATTTTTTTACACCTGAGCACTGAAAATCAAAGAAAGGCAAGGATTGCAAGACATATGGTATTTTATATAATTTCGTTCAATAATTTTTGAGTTTTGAATTCATTTAGAAAACAAAATATACTTGCAATCATAAATATAGTCTGCAATATAATTGTAATCAAATTTAACACTTGCGTCACGGTAGAGGTCATTTTGACCTGAAGTCCAATTTAATGAATTTTTCAATTTATAATTTTGCTATTTTTGGAGTTTTTCTAAAAATGTAAAAAATATTTCATACATTTGTTTTTGTCAAATTTGAATAATTGTTTTGTCCATTATTACTGTATATACTCAACTAAAAGTCGTTTTGATCGTATAAAAATATTATTTATTTATTTATTCTCTTATTCTTGTAGAAAGAAAAGTGCCCATATCGCAAGGGGGTGTGTGTATTTCACAGATGAATATTAAGTGGGTAAAGGGAGTAAGACCAAGCCAAAATGTCTAAAATGAAAGAATGAAAAACAAGAATTGATATTTGTTTGGAAAACGAAATATTTTGTCAATTATTACAGGAATACGTCACTAGCAAGCCTTTTGTGATAAATAACTGAACCAAATTCGTATGCAAAGATATAAACAATTGACTTAACTACTACATGAGGGTTGTTTATGATCTCAAAGATTTTACATCACATTCAGCAACGGATTGAAGAAGTTCATTAGAAATTCAAAAATCTAAATGGACATTTGTTAGTTTATGAGTTAAACTTTTTTCATTTCACTGTTTATATTTTGGAGGCTTTGTCTCTAAAACATATATCTGTTTGAATTTTTGGTCAAAATGGTTAGGGACAGATTTCTGGGAATTATAAAATGTTTGCACTTTGAAATGATGATAATTAAATCCCAAAGACTTCGAACTCATCCCTTTACCTTTCTGGAATACATTTATAGAAAATTGCTCGACTTTCTGCAAATCGGATGAAAATATAACAGTGGATGTGATGACAAGTAAGCATGCAGATTTTCATTTTCATTTGATCGAGCCTTATTAATATACAGGAAAAAATGGATAATTTCTTTGTTTCACTGAAATTAATTGAAGGACTGGAGTAACAAAAACAAGATATATTGGCATATTAAATCGTTCATTGAGAAAAGTATTTCATTCGTTCAAAGAATCAGCAAATGGGATCTTTTCCATTAATATTATTAAGTATGGCAATACATTGCTTAAGTCTTATCATTGAGAAAAAGAACAAAAATGTCCTATTTTTGAGTAGTCTATAACCAACATTGGAAATCACCCCTACACCCTTTACACAAAAAGTTGTGAAATTTACTTTTCCACAAAATAGAGAGTTTAGTTTAGTTTAGTTGTATTAACGTCCCGTTGTACAGCAACACTAAGGATATTTGGCCACATCGTAATTTTGAACCACTGTGAGATGATGAGGATGACACCGGAGATGGCACCCTCCTCTCCACACCACACAACTCCAGCGGGAAGAAGTTTCACCATGACAGATTTAATGTGCAACTGACCCTCTTACAAGACGGTTCTTCGGTGTAATCGGGTCTGGAACTTGAACTCTACGCCTCATGGGCCGAGCCCTTACCACGAGGCCACCGCGGCTATAATAGAGAGTTGACGCTTTGGAGCTGATGGCCAGAAAATGAAATCCTCATCCAAACGTAGGCAAGTTTAAATTCATTTTAACATTTATGATTTGGTTACAAAAAGCTTTGGATAATTTTCAAGGATACAACTAGATATAAGAATATCTGCCGCCATGATTTTATTTCAGATATGACTGAGGAGCTTCCAAAGATATATATTTCATCCAAACTCCCCAAAATTTCTGCTTCTAACTTGACACTTGTAAGAAATTAGTAATCTGTGTACTATCGGTCAAACAGAATAATGCAAGTAATTCATTTACTAGTTTTTAATAAACTTAGTTTGAAGTGAAAACTAATGTGTTGTAATTTATAAAATGTTGTCAAGTTTAAAGAATAGTTTGAATTAATGTGGAAGGATTTCTGATCATTTAAGCTTCTTTTTTTAAGTTTCTTTATATTCCGTTTACATACGTTGACGATTTAAAAAAACTTTTTAAAAATGTCTTCCTTTAAAGTCGCTATTTTTTTAAAATATTTCTTTTTCAAAAATAGTCAAAGAAGGTTTTTGAGAATTTTAGCTCTCTCATATATTTTACCTTTTTTAGGTAATATTCATGATGTATGTTATGTACGACTTTTATTATGCATAATTTTGATGTTTGCTTTTTTAATTAAATAAATTATTTACCTATAAACTGTAACTTGATATAAAAATAGTAAAAACTACGCTTTCCTCTACAAGAAATCAAAATGATTGATAATTGTAATTACAGTATACAGAAAACGTTATAAGGTTAGTGCTAATGAAAATTTAATTAATCTATTAGATAAAACATAATTAGATTAAATGTTGGTTTTTAGAAATCTGACGACTTTTAAGAAAATAGTTACTTTCTATCTGAGAAGCTATCACGAAAGGAAAATAATTGACAATTGCGATCTGATTTGTAAGGTAGAAGAAGATTTATTAAAACAATTTTTGATGAACAATTTTGTTCAATTGTGGTCAAGTGTTAACGCTATGAAGGAAAACTTTTTAAACGTTTCGTGATACATAAGCAGTGTGATATTTCTGTATTAATAAATTATAAACCTATCCCAAATTTTCCAATATAACATATAAGGTTTCAAAATTTATTTCTGAATTTTGAAAAAGCAAACATGAAAAACTCCATTTTTTTAAAAAAATTATATTGGATTAAACAATAGTGAAACTTTCAACCTGTTAATACATCTAACAACACTAATATGATCAATAAATGAAAGTCGAGAAAATAGTCTCAGCACATAATCAAGCATTGCTTTATTATTTTCAGCTAATCATCTTGCAAATTAGCTTCCTATATTATCAACAAACTGACAATCATTAAAAATGAAAAATCATCTTACATTCGGTTTGTTTTCAAGCCATGAATGCATTTTTTCGAGTTCCTTTTCATACCTTTTTGTTGGCAAATATATCTTTATTTAGTATGATGATTATGAGTTTTATATGTTTTTCACAATAAATTTATAACAAATAAAATATTTTGCTGGTTATCCTGAATTTTAAAATTTTCCTTTTCCTAGTTCCTGAAAGAAGGAGAAAAATTCACACTTCCCTTCTAATTAATAGGCTTATGACTCAAAAATGATTACTATGTTGTTGTTACTTATGGCTCTTGCCATGGACCCCCCCCCTGGATACAGCAGCAGATTTAAGCCGAAAGGAGCATCTATACTTTTTGAAGTAGCGCCAACTAGAGTTAAGAGTACAACTTAGTTACACACTCACCACATTTGCTTGCACAGCCCCTTTTTACAGGGGGGGCACATTCACACATCTCACAGATAGAACACTGAAGACCAACCATGCCCGAACCAGGACTCGAGCCCGGGACTTCCAGAACACGAGGAAGACGAGCTACCTCTGTGCGAGTAAGCTGAAGTTATTATGATTATAACAACCACAATTAAGTATCATTTTTTTATCTCACTAAGATCCAATGTTAAAGAGAACTATTCCCTTTCACAGTACCTAGAGGAAACGAAAATGGAATGCATTATTGCGTCTAATTCCTCAAACTAGAAATCACAAGATTATTTCACTTACGAACACACAAGAATGATAAAACAAAGCAGAGGTTATATCATTTGACTTAATTTAAACATTAAATTTCTGCACTTGCAAAATGATTGATCCCATCTAGTGAAGTTTATAGATTTCAGTCTATACCTGATGTGAAACTTATTAAAAAAGAGAATAAATCCGAAGAATTTTTTAGGTTAAAGTCAAATAATAATTCATCAGTCAAGTCAAATATACCAAGAATCTTTATAACAGTTGGGAAAAAATTATGATGAAATGCAGATTTTGAAAATATCTCTTGATAAATTTATAAATTTTTTCTTGCGAAAAATAAAATAAAAAAATTGATAAGGAATTATGCGATAAAAATATTACTTAAAATAGAATAAATTTCAAATATAAATATATCTTTTAAAAAAAAGGGTAAAAAAGATCTCTAGTTGAGAATTTGATTAGTCGTATATGACTGAATGCTGCTTTTCATGTATAATTAAATTCGAGTTTTTTCTTTTTAGATTAGAAAACTAACACTGATGAAGAGAAAATTACTAACGATTACTTAACAACGAAGCAGTTTTCTTTCTCAATTTATAACAACATCAACATCAAGATATAAAAAAATGATCATATTTTGAATAATCCGAGTTGTCATTGATGATTAATACTTTAGTAATAAATAAGCAAAAAATTATGCCAATTTCTAATATTACAGTTCGAAAAATGAGTATCACATTTGAGGACTCAAATCATAAAAGAAAAATATGAAGAAAAATGTACAGTTAAAGACATGTTTTAAAGGAATTCACGAAGGGCATGTATCGTTAAAGACTCACAGAAGAAAAACACGCCAGACAAGCAAACACAGGAGAAAAATTGAAGGAAAATAAATCGTTCATCAGGCATTTTTCGCCGTTGAGGAGTTTTGAAATGTAGCTTTGTCTATTGGAGTTTGTATTATTACTCGAAAAAGTAAGAATTACATATTAAGCATAAACTAGGCTTGCAGCAGTTTTTCGACTGAGGGAAAACATTTTTTACCTTTCAAAAAGAGATTATCTTCAATAGCTATTTAAGTTCAGGGCCTACAAATACGACCAAATGCTATTGCAAAGAATTAAACTTCTATTTATATGTAAATTCATAAATTCCTCAAACCCGAGATAAAAATAAAACCCATATTTTATAAATGTTACTTACACACTTGTTAAAAACATTTTGAAGCCGAAAAGTAACATTGATTTTTTTTATTTATAAGGACTTGTATATAGCCGACACCCCGTCCCCATATTTATAAAGACTAAGGTGTTTTGAATTACCCTCGATGCATCAGAAATTAGATGTCATTTAATTGAGATTTTATTTATTTGCTATGTAGTTTATTCATACAATATAATAAATGACTAAATGATGCATGGAAAGTAAGAAAAATTAATAAATCATTGCACATTATTACAATTTTGTTAGTTTTTTGAAATATTTTGAAATTATTTTTAGATATTGAACACACAAGGGGTATGAATTTCTACATGAACTTCAATAGGTTTTGTTTCCAATAATCCCACCTCTTCTAATCTAAACGAAACAGCTTTAAATTTATCTGTATACCTTCCTTCAAAAAAAAAAATTTCTTCCGGAATTTGATCTTCTACATCATTTTTATCGCCCACATTATCATACTTCTGACAATTAGAATCTTCGAGTAACTTAAATAAGAGGAGTCGAAATTCAGATACGTCTAGAATCAAATATTTCTCCGGAAAAAACTGTAATAAGACAAGAATTAAGAAGGAGAAGAGAGTAAAAAAAGCGAAACAAAATTTTCAGTTGCAAATTTTGACCAAAAAAAAAATGGAAAAACTACTTTCAACATCTACGTAAAAGTTTTAAAAAATTACAAACAATCTAAAAATAACTTGGAACACATAATCAAACGGGACTGAATCCGCTGGATATAAAAGCATTTAATAAATTGATGGGATTCATTGTTGAACTGAAAATAATTTTAATTAGAGGAGCCAGAGGCAAATTATAAAGAGATTAAGTGCTTAACGCTCAGACAACGTAATGCCTTTTGAAAATTTTAATTAGAATCTTCATTAAACATAATTCTTACGATAAACATTATTACGTCAGCGCAGTTAGTGCCTAGTCGAAACCGTCAGTGAGAAGTTATGAACACATGCTTTTAGTTGGTAAAGGTGGGGGGGGATATTCAATAAATTTCGATTCAAGTTAAGATAACTGATTTTTTATGGATGTTTTTCCTTATTTGCTATTTTAAGTTTTGTTTATGTTTTAAACTTTAAAATGCTGTGTTCAATTTTTTTACTAATCGCAAGATTTCTTTTCTTTCTTTTTTTATAAATTGGCATAAATGGTCGAAACTATGCGATTGGGCAAGTTGCAAATTATTAAATCTTGAAGATTCATCTTCATTTTTATTTGATTAATGTAGTTAAATTCTCTACTTTAAATATCGTCATGCATCCTCAAAAACTAGATAACTCCCTCAGGATTTATGTTTCAAAGAGTCCAATAAAGGTTCCCTTAATAATTAAAAAAACAATTAACTCACCCACCTGATAAACAAGAAATGAAAAAAAAAAACATAATTAACAAAAAATAAAAGCCATTAAGGGGAAAAAAACCTAAAGGAAAAGTGGATGAAGATGAGAATTTTGAACTAACATGCAGATTGTGAAAAAGAATGGTTTTGATCCAGCTTGTCAAGAGACATATAACGTTTCTGAAGGTGCATTATATTAATTACATTAACATCGCTAATTATATTAATTGCATTAATATTCCCTAATGAAAAAATGTTAAAGGTGTTTTGGGATAAACCATGTAACTTTGAACTGTGGTGAGACGACGAGACTAACGCTTGACCTGGTATCCCCTCTCCGTCATCCACCGCATGCTAGAGGTTGGTCTTACACGACGATTCTTTAGCAACATCTGGTTTCAAATCTGGTTCACTTCGGCCTTGCAGCAGAGACATTACAAACAGGCTATTATCACCCACAATTCTGATGTAGGAGAATGGGTTTAGTGCTTAATTTAAAAAAAATCTGATTACAAAATATGAGTAATAGGCAGTAGTCTATCCTTTGCTTATGTTAAATGTGATTCTGAAGCAGAGTAACTTTTACATTGCTCTCTTAAGCAATTTTATCTTTATTTTATTGTAAACACTTGATATAAATTATTATCACTTTTCTAAATGATAATAATTATTAAATATACTATGTATTTAAATTAATAAAATGATGATAAAGACAAGATTATTTAAAATATGTTTGTTTTTAGAGTTGCGATTCGTCTCACGCCAATAACTTTCCTCATATGCAGGACTAGTTGTGGCATTCGTCAAGTCTTTTAAAAATTATTCTAAAACTAAAATCATCAAAATTGTTGAATGATTCTTTTTGAATATTAGAAATTAATAGTTTAACTATAAAAGGAGTAGTTGTAATCAAGGAATCGTAATTACATTTAAAAATACAAACATATTTTCCAAAACTGGCTCCAGTCTTCCCCAAAGTAAAAGTGTAGCTAATATAAAACAGAAAAAAGGTAATTTTAAAATTAGTATGTTTTTTGTAATTAAATAATGAGAAGCCTGCTTAGCAAGCATTTTGCTATATTTCGAAAATGAACTTCGAAGTCACAATCGCGGAGAAGTAATGACATTTAATGATTAGAAGAAAAAAAATTAGGCAAGATATTTCAATGCTTGTTACCCCAATACAGCAGATTTCAGAATCATAATTACTATCTAGACTTTTTTTAATGAGAAGAATAAGAATAAATACAAGACCGAGGAAGATAATACGATAGTCGAATTCAAAGTTATTCTAGCTGGTTGAAACACAAGCTGGATGAAATCGTTAATTGTGGAAAAACAAACAAACAACAATAATAAACAACAAGAAAAAACCCAGATTAGTTTTCAATCTAAATAAATCGTGAGATGCGAAGTTAGAAGGCCCATGTAACTGCAGGAATAATCAATGTTCAATTTAAAAACAGAAAATGAATGAACTGAAATCTGAAATATCGCACTGCTTATACAAAAATTAAGGGAGAAAATATTTTGAATGTACTGATTTTTTCCCTTATTCCCTCGTTTATGAATAGATTTAAATCCTTTATGATCTCTATTTCCTTCAAATTATAGAATTTTTCAACATTGTCATTCAATATTTAATGTCCTAATTCATTATTTCTTTCCAATTCCGTATTATATTCAAGGCATTTTACATACGGATGGAAAAATTCTTATATTCTATTCTTTTCACATACTAAATGAAATTATTTAGAATCGTCAATTCGAACCTTTATATACTTCGTTATTTCTTTATATCTTTCTTCAACCAGTTTTAAGCACTTTATCAACAGTAGAAGGAAATGAAATTTTATGAAATGTATGAATGAATTCACAAAAAATGATAATTTGTATAATGAAATGAAGATACTATATGCATATACTTGTTTCAATAGTATCTTTCCATAATTTGAAATCGATTCACCTAAAGACCTTTTTAAAGAAAATATCTGTATCATGAGAAATTCGGTAATTAATTGGTATCAGTTGGTGTATCAAAGTGTCCCGGTGATTTTTTGGGCCGGAAATTTGGACTTGGTTGTCCCACCATTAATCATACCACTTAATTTATCTCCTTTTAATCTTTTTACCAAAGCTGGCCTTGGAAGCCATCATTTACAAAATACCAGTATGTTTTGATATATTCCTGGTATTACGAACCGTCATCGCTACTACTAATAGCCATAAAATGATCGACATATTTTGAAAATGACTATCATGGGAATGCCATTCGTGGATATGAGGGTCAAATGTTGAATTTTTGTGCACCTCCTGTTATTCTTATAACTATTATTGAGCTGCTTTCTTTTGAATGAAAAATAGCTTTCCTTGCTTTCTGAATTCGGTCCAGTGTGTCCTTATGCCTTTTTATCATTTAAAGATGGCAGATTCCGATTGCCTTTTCCTTGACGATTACCATTTCTAACGATGTTCTTCATCTCCTCTTTAAATTTGTTCATGGAATTCCAGGACACACTTGATACTGTCGCACAAAGAAGTTTTATAATAATTCCCGTGAGACTCAGTTGGAAAAAATATCAAATTGTTCATCTCTTTCAATTCGACCACGGTAGTCCAATCTCAGAATTGGGACTTTTAATACAAAATATTATTTATTGTTAATTAGCATTCTAATAAAATACTTTATAATTACTTTTAAATACTTAATAATTAAACCAAGACTTTTGAATTTATTATGTATTACTGAAAATATCGATGAAGAAAGCTGTTTTCTGGACTACTTAGACTCTTTAAGACCCTTACCCTTTATACGTTTTTAAAACGAAACGTTTTTACGAAAGGGTTTTATACTTAAAGACCCTTTCTATAGAAAGTGATCAAAGTTCTGGGACGATTTACAAAATTTACTCATGACAACAAATGGATCATCATCCACAGAGATTACTTGAAACAATATTATATTACAAAATCTGCAGTTGAAGTAGAATAAGTTGCAAAATTCTTGTTGGAGGAAATTCTACTTAGATATGGAGCTTCTCCTACATTTATTATAGATAGCAAGATGATCTTCCGATCTAGATAATATTCATCCCTCGTAGACATTTACAATATCGGTTACCGTATGATGACAGTTTAATTTCTTCCAACAAACAGACTGACAAAGGTCATTAATAAAAATTCTTGTCGGTATGTTGTCCTAGAATGTTGATACAAAATAGAAAAATTAGAATGAAATTTTACCATTTGCTTAAAATGTTACCAAACTGGACACGGCAGATTTCACACTTTTTCTTTTACTACAAGGATGATAGACAGATACATACGACATTGGAAAATATATCAATGTTGTACTCTAATGAGACTATCCATGTTGTTCTGTAATGAGATAGATGATAATTCCATTCAAAAGATGATTTCGAGAGCCAAAGAGTCAAGACAATTGGCCAGGCTGTGAAATCTAGAAGCTCAAAATGAATACCATCAACATCACATCCTTAACCATTTGATGATGTTATACTTTCCTGGTGATCGAGCATGGATCCATATTAGTAAGCTAAAAGTCGATCTCTCTGAAAAACTGCCAGAGTATTATCTGATTGGCCTATTAACTGCCTTTGTATCTGATTGGCTCATATCAGATACTAAGTCGACTATCAGATATGATCTATGAGGTATAAGATTTTGATTCTAGTATACTAATCTGTTTGATATCACCCGAGTTTTTATGGATTCCTTCGCTGACGTATTCGACATATGAATCTAATTACTGGAATTTTAGAATTTAAATCTGAAAGTAAGTGAAACTATTAAGCAATTTAAAACCAGAAAATCATCTGGAAACTCTTCGGCTCTATCTGAAATGCCCTTTATGCTATTAAAAGGATTGAAATGACAATAAACATCTATAACAAGATATATAATCTAGTAAGGAGATTAAATAAATTGTAGATTAAGGGTTTAACGCATATTAACGCAACTGTGTTTTTTGCAGTTGTAGTTTTATCAGTGAAAGTAATTCAACAACAGTGATAATGAAAAAAATTGGAAATTCATATTAAAGTACAATAAAACTGTATGAAAATAGAATAAAAAAATCAATGCTCAATAAATGTGTCCAAAAACACAAATAAAAAAAACAGAAAAATTTGAGAAAAAAATCTTTTTTATTTCCCAGGTAAACTCGATGAACATGGTAATTTTTCAATTAAAATTAACACTTTTTAGAAAAAGTATTTCTAATTAGCTTTGGAATTCAAATCTGTAGGCATTTAATAACTGAAGATCTATTGCAGCTGATTAAAATGAAAACTTAAAAAATCGTTTTTCTTCTGCCTCATCTTACAAATTCACCTTAATGCTTAATTTATTAAAAATGAAGAATATCTAGGAAAGTTAGAAAAGATATTTCAATATCGCCAAATATAAAATGTCTATTTCACTCGCAGTATTCGAAATTGTGAAGATGTATCCAAATACTTTTTTTTAATTCTTTGTAGGGCTGTTTTTTTTAAAAAAAATCTTTTTATATTCTAACCGAAAAAAGTGCTTTCAAATCAATCATAAATATTATTACTTACTCATGCACAAAGAACAGAGAGGTTGTTGTAATCTGGAGGATGCTTATGATATTTTACGGTTATTTTTATGTTAATTGAATTTTAACGATGTATTTTTTCATTATTTCCGATGTTTTAAAATATATTTTGTCTATTTTTCTAATTATTTTTAAAGAAAAGAATTTTTTTTATCAATACATGAATTCCACTCATTATTTACTTAAATAAAGAGCAAAATTCATTATTTTATTCATTCATACCACATTTTCATTTTGTTTAAAGTAGTGGATAATAAAACTGAGCGTTTCATTTATCTCAAATTTTATGTGTTGTCTTACGATCCTTGGCATAATAATTTCGATTCAAAATAAATTATTATCGTGATATTTTGACCATATAAATAATCTTTGAAATCCCAAAAAGTTGATTAATTGAAAGATTCAGAAGTAATTTTAAAATAGCATAATCTCACCATTACAGATATAGGATTGAAAATGTTTTACAATGAAACAATTTAAAATTCATTAGATAAATAAACAAAAAAAAACTTTAACTAATTTAAATGTGTTCTAGATTGAAAAAAATTACAATGAGACTTGCCAAAGCTATAACAAGTTGTCAATGAGAACGCAGCAAAACATTAGAATGTCAAAGTACAGCATGATCATATTAGACTGCCGAATGAAGTTGCCAAGCAGCAAACAATGGATTCTGTATCTGACATCAATAGACAAAGGCCTCTTGCTTGAGAACACGCCTCAAATGTAAAAAAAGATTCTAGTGCTGTAAATGTATCTGGATAAACTTCATGTTTATTGTTTGAAGTGACGTTACGATTTGCAATGATGAATAACTAGTATATGAAATGTTCTACAAAACGAAATAGAATAAAAAAAGTTACTTAAAGATCGGATTACACTTTCAGTTTACAAGTAGTCTTTATGCGTGTCTTATTTATCTTTATAAACATTCGGAAACTTTCATAAATAAACATTTTAAAAATAGCATTTCTGACATTCACCAATTTGAAAAAAAAAACTTTGGAATTCATACGAAGGAGTAAGTTAAGTATGTGTCGTGAATGTACATAATAATGAAATACAGCTTCAACTTTTCTTTCATTAATCACTTTAAATTGATTTATTTCTGCAAAGATTAAATTTTGCAATCGAATTTTCAAACATTTTCAGAAGTGCTGGAATTTGGAAATCTGTACAATTGTATGTTTGCGATTATAATATAATATTTTTTAGAATTCTAATTCTAATAATTTTTAGAATTCCTTAATCTATTAATTTAAATCAAAATTTTGATTCAAAATTAGAAGGGTCCTAGGGGGAGTGATTCAGAGAAAAAAAGAGAGTATAGTATGATGATGATAAAAAAATGATAATAGCGAATTACAAATTAATGCACTAAAAGGTATGAAATCATTTAATTAAGAATTCCCTGCCTTTTAGTACGGACATAAGAATGTTACAAAATTTATATTTAGAATCAGTGTTTAATGAATGGAATGAATATTACTAAAAATACTTCGGGAAAGCTCTAAATAACAACTTGATTCCCGTAGAAAGGTAGAAAGCTTTCAATAGGACCAGGTTTGATTAATTTTATTCTATAGGAAACTTATTGGTAAAAGTCAGTTTATTTATTTAAAATGCGCGCTTTCTAGAATTTTCACTGATACAATTCAAATTTGATTCATATTTTGAAAATATTATTTTTTAAGTCTTATAAACACAAATATAGAATGATGTGACTTTAAAATTATTTTTTAGTTTGACGCATTCCATGATCAAGTAATTTTTATAAAGCCTTTTTTTTGAAAATTTGTCCTGCTTAAGAACTAAAAAAATTAATTATTCTATTTTAAAATAAATTTCAGTGAGAAGTTCATTTGATTTGATGTAAATGAGTAATTTGATTTAATTATGAAAATGAGTAATTTGATTTAATGATGAAAATGAGTAATTTTATTTAATAATGAAAATGAGTAATTTGATTTAATGATGAAAACGAGTAATTTGGTATAATGAGAAATTTGATTTCATATAAATGAGTAATAAGGAATTCCCTATCCCTTGGAACTTTTAAAGATTTGCTTAACAGATCCAATTCTGTAAAGCCTTGCTTAGAATTTTCTGAAAATACTGGGATTTAGTTGAAATTTGTCAAGCTAAATCCAAGAGCCATTAACAGATATTTAGAACATTAGATTATTTTACAATCATGTAATAAATACCATTTATTGAAAATTAACTTCATTTTGACTTAATTTATAGTTTTTCAAAGAAGATATAAAATCCATAGGTATTTGCTTGTATTCATAAATCTTACATAAAATTTTCAATAACATATGATGATATTAAATAGTAATATGAAATTTTAGAAAAGTTTCATTTTTTTCAATTCATACTATTAGCTCACACTCTCCTTATATATATATTACATTATCAATCGTTAATAAAATACTTTTTATTAACCCTCTCAAGTTCAAGTAAATTTTTTAAAACTTGTACTGGATGACATTTGATGTTAATAAAACTTTTTCAAATATTAACTCGTTAATTTTTTATTAATTAATTAAAAACTTTCTCGACGAAAATATTCATTTCCCCATCTTTAAATAAGTAACGAATTCAGTTTCTTTTTTCCCCACACCAATAAGGTTAGGCTTTACAAGTTTTCGGCCGATTATTTCAAACGATTCTGTTTACTTTCGTAATGTTTGATGCATTTAAAAATAAACATTGTTAATTAATCTATTTTTCGCCTTCATTTTGGAGTATTTTCGAACTAAAAGAATACAGAATAAAGGATATTAGAAATTTCTTATCTATATTGCGTTACCTCAACTAGCGTAGAGAATTCATGCCTTTTGCATTGCCTCAATTGACGGTGAATCCTCCATTGTCCTTAAAAATTCAACGCTAGTATAATTTTTTTTATCAATCATTTATAGTAAGTGAAATTATTAGGTCGGGATAGCCTGATTGGTAGGGCGTTAGATTCGCATCCCTTTTGCTACGAGTTCGAACTCGGCAGCCGAAGATTGTGTGTAGTGGACGCTAAATCTATGGAGATCACGAAGTCCTCCATGTTGAGATTAATACCACTGGTGGTACTGGGCCAAAGGTAATCGTTCTCTATTCCAGATCAAAATTACGATCTGTGGATGAATGAATGAAATACATGAATGAAGTCCGCCCCTTAAAAAGGGTTTGTTACGTGCGTGAACTAGAAGTCAGACTTCTGCCTCAGAGGTCCACAGCCTCAGAAGCTACTGCACCCCTCCTTCCGTTGTAAAGCGAAACACGAAAACAACAATTGAAATTATTTAATAAAAAGTAACTAAAATAAACATTTTCTTTGTTGACCTTAGTAGGAATTGACTTAATTTTTTTTAAATATTACTTGTGAAAAAATATATTCATTTCATAAACGTTTACATACTATGACAGAAACCATTTAAACTTATTAAAACTGATACTCAATAAACCATTAAAATGTTTCTTTTGGTAAAAATAATAAGTTGATGTTAAATTAAGAATATGTAATTTGAAGTGGATATTATTCAAAGCATGCTGTAAATGACTGTTTAAACATACTCATAAAATTTATAAAGCACATAAGGATGCATGCATTCAAATTTAAAAAGAAAACATCCAAATATTCCTACAACCTTTTTTAATACAAATCATTTCACCAACAATAAAATACGAATTTTATAGTATTTCTTAAAAAATCAAGAATGCCATGGTTTCATTATGCAGTTATTGAAGTTTCATTTCTTTTATGTATATGTTATTACTTCACTTGTTTTATCAAGAACTTCTACTTATATAAACATTTCGTGAATTTTAATTATCTAGCATAATGCATTAACTCTTACCTGTGATAGTTATCATTCTTAGCAAGTGGTTTTCATTTGATTTAACTTTGCATAATTTTTCAACTATTCGCATTAACCTTACTTGTATTTTAATTATGATTCTATAACACTGTTATTTCGGTAGATTAACATTTTATAATTTAAATAAGTATGAAAATATTGAAAATCGCGAGGAATTCTAAAATCATTTTTAATGATTACTAGATTATTAAATAAGGGATTAAAATAAGTATAGATATCTTTCGGTTTTCATTTCTTTAAACTGATAAAAATGTCTGTTCTGTCATTGTATTTGAGAACTTCTTAAAAATTCGTTCGTATTATTCGTTATTTTTCATATAATTTTTTTGATATTATATAGTTTAGATTCCTAGTCAAACTTTGCTAATAAACTATAATATTCATCAAGAATAAGAGAAAACAGAGTTTTTTTTTCTAAGATATTATTTTAACAAAATTCAAAGTTCCTGACATTATGCGAAATTTTATCAAATTTGTCTGCTAATTGTATTTGAGGCAAAAAGAAATTTACTGCCTTTAACATTCAAAAATGAATTAGAAAAAAAATTCAGTGTCTAATTGTTAACAGAGGATTTTATTCATTGTTAAAAGAAAATCTTAACGATAACAAGCTTTGGAAAACGCAAATAATCTTTGAAAAGATTACTATATTCAAATCCATTTTATGAATATTTTACAACAATTAAATGACACCTTAAGTACTGGTGCCTCTATGCATTTCACGAGTCAGAGTGATTTTTAAGCAGTCATTTTAAAATCACCATTTTCTGATGGCCTAAGTGCAAAAACCAAGGAATCCTGATAATTCTTTTATTTATCAATGGTAAATTCAAATTATGCGAATTCACATTAATAGAACAAAAGCTGGAATAATTTTCTTATGGAAACAGATAGCTTATTGGAACATTTTATACCATTTTGAGCCATATATTAGGGTAACCCATAAGTTTCTTTCCTGCTTCTAAAATGAAAGAAATATACTATCCTGCTTCTAAAAGAAAAGAAAATATGTTTAATGCTTAAGATATTATTTATTTGTTTTTACATAAGAAACCTTTTTCTCTATTAATTCTTCCAACTTTCAGGTAGCCTCATTATGCTTTCTTTCTAAAATTGCAGCGTTTTGGATAAGAAATAATAATCGAGATGCGTTTTTATTTCATTGATGGATTTAAAGCGCTTATCACAAAAAGAATTTTTTAAGAAAAGGAAAAAGTAATAATCAGATGGAACGAGATCTGGACAGTATGTGGGATGTAGTAAAACATCCCAATCGAACTGTGAGAGTTTTACACTTACGACTAATGCAATATGTGATCACGTGTTTTCACGATGAAAAACAGCGCCTCGTCGGTTCATTAATTCTGCCCATTTTTTTGCTATGATATGAATTTCGTTTCATTTTTTCCTTGAAATTGAAAGCAGAATTATACAGCACTAGTCACTGAATCAGAGACTGCGCCTGCATTTATTTGTTGTATACATAAGTAAAAATAAAGTATACATAATTTTACATCAGACAGTTTCGAATTCTTATATTCAACCCCTTAAAATTTTTTAGGACTTCCAACTCTAAATAGAATTGTTAGAAATGAATATTAGAGATAAGGACACGCACTGTTTGGCATATTTATGTAAACAACGTTTCAACAAAAGAATTGTAATAAATGGTGTTAAGTTATTTTTTGAAAAACTGATTAAAGTGAGAGAAACAAATAACATTTATGGCACTGATAAGCTAATTGTTTAAATACTAACATGGCGTAAAAATAATTTTTGTAGCATAATATGTTCTGAAGTTATGGTGAAAAAGCGTTAATTTTTTTATTCCTATTTTATCCTCTTTAAGGATTTATTCACTATACTTTTATACCATCCTTAGGGTTAAACGTAATTTTTTAATAGTGCAGCTAATCGTTCTGAGTACTGAGGAATGTATGTGCTGAATTTCGTTAAATCCTACCAAACGGTATGGTATTCAAATAAATAAATAAACAAACGGATATTCACTTTTATATTTAAAGATTGATTTTACAATTTCCTTGATCTTACAACTTGTTTGATAAATAAGGAATTCGTTTGCTTTATGTATTATAATGGTTCTTGTGATCATTATATTTTTAAAGTGTATCTTTACAATGTATTACTCCATAAAATATGTCTGAGTATCCATTTAGCTGTTTAATAAGCCGAATTGTTTGGTATGATAATTTAAAGATGAGGAAGTGAGAATTTAACAGCATTTTTCTAATCCCGACAAATATAACATCATCATTTATAAAATAAGGAGAGTATTCACATCTTAGATCATTTTATTGTGCTCATTAAGAATAAAAAGTTTTCAGATAGAGATTTTATTTCTAAATATTGAAATAAAATATTTTTACAACCATAACACCTGCTTCTCATTTGGGATAGGGATGGAGGTAACATTACCTTAATGTTATTTAGATGCAGATAACGCTTTGTAGCATACAGCAAATTTAGTTATTAAAGTAAAGAAATAAAATAGAAAAATGAATTACTTACTCCAAAATACAGAATCCACAAAATACCTAATAGAATTACTAAAATAAAATAATTAATAAGTAAACTCTGGAATTCTTTGTCTACAAGCATAATTATCAATAAACTGAATTATCCTCAGCCTATAAAAAGATGTAAACTTGATGCAGTTCACGAAGGAAATGACCAAACAGCCTTCAAGGCATTTTTGGGGTAGCCTAGCCAGTAAAAGCGCATCACTTAAAACTCTTAACGTGGTTTTATTTTACCACATGGCGAAGAGGGACAGCTTTATCTATGGCCACGTGGCCGGACTAAATTTAGTGCCTCTTCTAAAGTTCCACATCATTGTACTTGTAACGTAAGTTACGATCCCACTTGAGTGGAAAAATTCATTTTCAAAATCCTGTCATGATAATGGATTTTTTCACTATAATTAAATTCTATAATGATCGAGTCAAATATTTTGTATTCTATCATACTCCGATTAGATAAGTTGAGCGGTATTGGAAATTTGACGAAACTGATTTATTTTCATTTATTGAATTCATAAAAAAATATCTTTCTCCTTCATGATTAAAATATTAGGGTAAATATATAATAATAAATCTCACCAATAATTATTTTACGTGAATTGCAACTTAACTTTTAGTTTGAGTTCAATTTAATAAGTTTCACTTTCGGTTCCGAAGTTATAAGAGGGCCAACTGAAAAGAATCTTGTAGCTGTGATTTGTAGTCAGCAAAATAGCACATAACATTCACTAAAATATCTCACCATACCTAGGGAAGAGGGTTTAATTCTACAGATTTATTGTGTTTTTGGTCTATGTACATTTGGATGGGGCGAAAAAAATCAAAAAACAATTTTTTAGATACCTATGCCGTAGAAAAGTTGCAATATGATGAGAAATAAAATGAGAGGAAAATTAGCAAAATTCATTGATATCTTTTATTTCGGCACACGGAACATTAAAAGTTGTAAAAATTAAGGTAAAATATTTGTCTTTTATTAATATTTTATTATTTAAATTTTATTTCTATTCGTTTAAAATATTATTAGCTGTTAAGTACTAAACTTTTTAAGACTAATAGTTTTTAAGATCAAAATCAATTGAAACTTTTGATTACACGTTATCTCCAAAGTAGACAAAAATGGGTAAAATTATTATAATATAAAAGTTTTAGCTTCTATACATCATCATTATCTGTGCGACTCATCTTGTAGATGGGTCATGACAGCTCGTCATATATGTGTAGCAAAAAATTGTTTAAGTCTAAGAATTACATCAATTTATTTAATTTTGATTATTTTTACATATTGCAAGCTTAATCTCCAAAATTAAAATGGTATATGTTAGCTAAAAATTAACAGCCAGAATATAGAAAATAAAAATTATGAGATTATTAAAATTCTTTAGCTACTAAGATATCTTATTATAAGATTGATTTTTTACATGGCATATTACTTTATCTACTCACTAGATAGCACTTGGAAGTCTGATTTATGGGAGAACTGGAACGATACTGACTTAACCATAATATTAACCAAAAACATTTAGTAAGGATCAAAATTATCTTAATATCCGAGTTGCTATTAAATAGGCAAAATATATTGAAGAGTTGGGTATGAATGATCCTGATCAATCACCACATTTCATATACTTAACATCATCAAACGGATAATATTGGTATTAAAAAAAACTACGATGAAATTGTCCATGTCACAATATGAAAATTAAGAAATACTTCACAGAATTCAAAGAATGCGTAGAAAGCAATTGCAACAACTCTTTATCTTTACGAAAATTTACTTAAAATTAGTGAAAGTGGTGGAGTGCATTGTGTCTTTCTGACCTAAAAATATGGCGTTGATCAAGAGACTGCATAACAAAAGACAATCAATGTAATGGACAAGGGAATTCATTGCAAAGAGACAGAGAGAGAGATTCATGTCGTAAAAATTCAAATTTTAAACTGTGAGTATACGGAAATTATTTCAATGTATACTTACTGTTTAATTCATTCTTTATTGGTACTAACTCCTTCTTTTGAATGATAAAATTAATTATTTTATTTAATCTAATACGAAACCTGAAGAAACATTGGAAGGCTTCCAGATTACAAAAAAAAGTTGAGAGTTGTTGATAAATGTAAAATGTAAAATGTTGAGAGATTTAAACTTTGATACATCACTCTAGAAAAGTGTCTGCCAGGTTGATCAATCGAACGAATGATCGAGAGTTAGTGGATCCCACTTGTTTAGCATTAGAATTGCTATAAAATTATGAAATCTAATAAATTTTTTTATCTGCATTCTCAAGCCCACATATAAAAAAATCACGACACCGAATAACGAGGAAATAAGAAGAAAAAAAAAGAGTGCCTGTATTAAAAATAAAATCTAAGTTCTTGTAACAGTAGATGTAAACATGAGAGGTGTCTTTCAGTATATTTAATCATTTGGAACAATCCGACTGTAAATAATACCGAGTTGTCAATTCAATTTCCCTTTTTAACTAGAATTTTTATTTGCTTAAGATATTCGACTACATCGGAAACATCGATTTCCGACCACTTCGGCGAAAAACTTTACCTAATTTTTTTTATAGATGGTACTTTTAGCTTTCCGAAACAATTTACCAATTTTTCCTGTATTAGAAAAAAGTTTCAATAATTAGAATATACATTAATTAAAGCAAAATGAATCTAGATGTAGCATACCAAATCAGAAATAGCCTTAAAATTGTAGTATTTTGTCATTTGCTCTGGTTTTTGAATAATAATATTGCTGTTGTTGTTACTTATGGCACTTGCCTACGGACAACCCCCTGCTGATACAGCAGCAGATTTAAGCCGAAAGGAGCGTCTCTTGTTTTTGAAGTAGCGCCAACTAGGGCCAAGAGTACGACTTTTGCTATACACTCATCACAATTGCTTGCACAGCCCCTTTTCACAGGGGGGCACAGTCACACATTTCCCATATAACACACAGAAGAACAACCATGTTCAAACCTGGACTCCCAGAACACGAGGAAGAAGCCACCTCTGTGCCAGAAAGCCGGCAATAATGTAAATGCTATTTATGTTGTGAATTTTGTGAAAAAAAGTTAGAATATATTGCGACTATATGGCAAAGGGCTAAAGCTCTCCTTAAAAAAAGAAGTTCAAAAGGCTCAGTAAGAAAAAGAAAATTGACCTATAGTTGCATCGAGAAATTGCAAAAAAATTATGGAATTATAATTTGTAGAAATGAAGGTAACTTATAAACATTCAAGGCGTTATTTTTGTAGAGTGACTTCGCTTATTGAATCCTGAATGCCCGAAAGATGCTGATGTTTGGTGCAATTATCAATGATTAAAGGCTTTCAAAGATAAGATGGCAGACGCCCATAACATATACAGATCTAATAAAGCCTATTTTTAAGAAATTATAAGAATAGCAATTATTGTGTAAGGGTCTCTAGAAGCGAAACGTAAAACGCAGATGAATATTTTAATGATGCGCTATGAAATTCAGAAAAAGCATTTTTTAGAGTTAAAATTATTACAACTAGATTAAGTTTTACATTTGCTTCAGTTTCATTAGAATTATAAAGATGAAGTCTGGTAACTCATTTTAAAAAAATTTAGAAATTATAATCTAGAAATGGAAATTGCTTCTAAAGTTGATTAATATTTATTGAAAATGAGTTAGTTAATAATTTCTAAAGATACTCTTTGCCAAAAGCGAAACAAACTCATTTACCCTACGAAACAAAACTCAATGAATCAACTCAACGAAACAAAAGCATTTTACTCAATAAAATAAAAATAAAATGCTTGCATAATAAAGATGATTAGTTCTATCATTCTGGAAAATTTTAAATCCCGTGACCACAGGAACAATAGTTTTCCATTAAAGAAAATCATGTTTTTCATAAAAAATCTCTCGCTGATAACATGATAACTCAAAATTTAATAAAGATATTTATTTGAAAGTTGCCCAATAAGTTTTAAATAATATTGGCGAAGAATTGAGACTAAATTTGCGCAGTCGATGAAATTCTTTTTAATTTATAAATATTTATATCAAAATTGAATTATAAATTCTTGAAAAATACATATTTATACATATCCTTCCCTAATTTATTCTCCCTTCTAATCTTTTTCTTAGATTTTGGATCTTTTCATGAATTATTACTCTTTATAACTTGTGTACAAAAGAAAATTGGGATTACAGCATTATAGTTAAGTATAAAATGTTAACTTTTTTTTGGTCATATTTCATCAAAATTGAGTACAAATTCCTCTTTCTCTCAAAAAATATTTTATTCATGAGTGTTTTCGTCATTTTTGTTTTGATAATTGACAATTCCCTTAAAAAAACTAAAAATATTCTAAAATATCCTATTTTTTCAAAAAATTGGTTTCCGAAGTTTGTCTTTCACATTCAATTGATTTTAGTATTGAATTTTCTTTAACTAAAAGGCCGATTAAAAAAAGCGTACATTTAGTATTGAAGATGTAAATAATGGAACAGCTTCCGTTTTTTTTAATGATAAACATTTAATTTTATAATACTATATAGTGTTTTTCTGTTTTTTTAAAGCTTTAAAATAATTTCACAGAAATAAAATAAAATTCCTTATCATCAAAGTTAATTATTGAAATTTCTAATATGCTCATTTTCATTATTCTTCAATTTACTTCAGTCACTTCAAAGACATATTAAATAGGGCTTTATTTTGCTTTAAAATATTTGTAATCTTCAAGAATTCAAAAAGCTATAAAAAGATTTCTGTTATCATAGTGTGTAAGAGGGAAATTTTTAGTTCGGTTAACAATTTTAGTTTTTACTTCCTTCAGTTATATTTAGTTTTCTAGTTCAAAAAATTGCTGAAAATCGAATTTTTCACATAAACTTCGGAAAAACTTGAAATACTGGAAAAATGTTCATGGTAATGTAGATGATCAGATTCCTTCTAATATACATTTAATTTATTATAAATAATGATTATGATAAATTATGATAGCTATTATGATTATTTCTCTTAATTATAATTTTTGATTGATAACTATTTTCATGGTTTTTGGATTTTCTCTTCGATGGATTTCTTACTATCTTTTGGCGTGGGTTTCAAAAAGACGTCCTGTTGTCATATTTTTTGTTTTTCATTATGCTATAAATACTTTTCGCATTTTCAATATTATTATTTTTATTTCCTCCAAAGTAATGTCTCTATGAGTTGTCGTAGGATATCAAAATCAGCCAACATTCGTCAACGTTGTCTCCGTGAAATCAAAACATGGTACACTTATTGGCAGGTGGATATCAATATCAACAAACCCATCCCCAAAGGCTCCGAAAAGGCTATCTCAAAAACCTATCTCTTCCTCTGAAGAAGAGCTTACTTAAGAAAAGGGAGTCAAGTACCCAAGCTATTTTAGACCAGTAAGCTTGAATTCGATTGCCTTGCTCATTAAAGAAAAGAGTTTTGGGGTAACGTTAATCTTACCATCCCTCTAATAGGAAGTTGTTCTTTTTCTTTTCTTTTTAACTAAGCGCCTTTTTCCAAACAAATTCTAAAACCAAATCTATAATTGTGCAAAGAATAAGGACTATCAGATATAACTCAAAGAAAATAATCACATTCTTATATACTCCTGGTACATCATAAATACTGTTATCTGTAATGTTGTAAAAACAAAAAGAACCGAAGATTTTAATAAAAAGAATCAAGATTTTTTTCCCAATTTTCAAACAACCATCAGAATTCTAACAGAAAACTTTCTTTAGGCATACAACGAAAAATTTGCTATCCTTACTTTTATAACAACTAAGTGCTTCAACAATATCATTGGACAAAAAAAAAAGTAAACTGCATAAGAAAACATGGTATTTGAAGAATATCTTTCTGTCTTTGAGTTAGACGAGATGCAATCATCTTTTTGTGTGGCAAAAATGAAAGTATATATTTGAAAACCCTTTAATTTTCTTCATTTAATTTCTTTTTTTTTTGCTGCACAGCTTCTGATGAATTCAAATTTTTTGAACTATTATAATCATCTTTTATGCATTCAGATGATATTGAAATTCAGATATTCATATTTTCTGTATTTAATAGTCGCATTATATTGAGAAAAATTTCAGTAAAAGAGTTATGCGATTTGCACCGACACTATGTAGTTTTATGGTTTATTTGTGTAATTTGGAAAAGAATATAATCTCAAGCATGAATTATTTCATTATCCATCCTTAACAGATGGCTCTCAAACAAGGTGATATTATTTATACATGTATTTCCAATTTTTATGTACTTTTGTGCATAAAAGACAAAAATGTAGATATTGTTTATTTTTCTCTAAATCTTTCATCCAATTTCTGGTAGTATTTTCGTTACGATTCGGAAACCGTCCGTTTATTTCTGCATGCGTTAGGAGATTTTTTTTGATGATGATGAAATAAAAAAAAGAGGGTGTGAGAGGCAAGATGAAAGGAGAAAAATGCATTTAACACTAATATGAAAGATTATTTGTGAAATTAGGAAGCGTTATATCCTCTCAACTTTCTGGGTGCAACCAGGGCCTGACTAAGGCCTGGGGCAGTTGCCCCTGGCCCCCACATAAGTTGGCCCCTCCAAATCGAATAGAAATTTTATTTTACTTTTCCTTCTTTAATGAATCTTCTTCATTACTAAAGTAGTGAAGCAGAGGGGGGGGCAAAGAAGTTTTTCCCCGGCCCCCAACTTGTCTAAGTCAGGCCCTGGGTGCAACCCTTTAGCAAAGTCAATCATCTTTTAAATGCTAGCCTTAGGATCCAGTAAAGAAAAGTATGTTAGTTAAATTTCACACATTTTATAATTAATCTTGGAATTCTAAATTCTTTCTAGAGTACTTTTGAAAATAGCCAGCATTTCATAACTTCTTAACTTTTCTTTAATCATTTTGAGTCAGCTGCTGGTTCATATATTTACCCATTATTTGAGCTCAATTGACACTTGCGAGGTCTATTTTCTGCAGCATCCGTATAAACAAGATATTAACGTTACAAATGAATGGGTAAATTATTTTTAAGCTAACATGGCTTTCACTCCACTCGGAAATCGATATATCAAGGTAATCTTGGTGACCCTTTATTTAAGACACATAAATGCTGTTAAATCAGTGATTAATAATTATATATGCAGGGCCCGACATAGTCTAGTTGGGGCCTGGGGCAAAAACTTCTTTGCAGTGCACCTCTTCTTCACTACTTTAGTAATGAAGAGAGATTCGTTAAAGAAGGAAACGTAAAATAATATTTATATTCGATTTTGGGGCCACCAATTATCTGGTGCCCCTGGGCAACTGCCCCGTATGCCCCTGCCTTAGTCAGGCCTTGTATATGCAAGCTTTTTTAATGTAGAGGATAGACTTATCACATGATAAAATGATATTATTTTCTCTTTTTATTCAGTATAAGAGTTTTTTAATAAAATCTGAAAAAATTCAAATTCAACGATTAAAATATTCCATAACTACAATACTTAACAGTTAAAGCAAAAATTTTTAAAAAGCATTTTTCAATTAATTAGTTGGCATAAGCAATCACTGGATTTTAGCACCGATATGTTATCAATGCTGCAGGTAAATTGTCATTTCTTAATTTTAAATAGTTTCTTAATGTGTTGACTGCAGATTGAGTTACATGCTGAATAATATTTAAGACCCATTTTTAGAAAATATTTTAAAAACGATTTTCAGTTTCAACTCTCTCAATAGATGGCACTAGCTGCCGAAAACTGCACAATTTTTCTTATTTTCTTTCCTGGAGCTTTGTTTTATTTCAACTACCTATATAATGATTTTATATTTTTGGAGGGAGAGGATTCATGTCTATTATATTTTGAATCTTGTGGGATGGATGTAGGTCCAGAAATGTTTGGAAGTTTACTTCATGAAATATCAAATAACATATTTAAACATGACATGAAATATAATAATAAAAATAACATTTTAGTAGGGAGACATTACATACATTTTTACATAAATGCAGGGATTGTCAAGTGTTGTTAAATATGTTTGGTATACTGGCGAATATCTTGAATATGTTCCATATTTATTCACAGTTAAATTTTTAGAAAAGCACTTCATGATATCCAAAGTATGAAAGAATTCTATGGCTAGAGCTCTCTTTTTAAGCAGGTAGAAAAGTATAGGTCCTATTTATAATGTTTCTAAGTTTTATTTACTTAACTTGCATACATTGGATATATTTTGATAATTTTAAATGTTAATAATGAATTAAATTTGGTTGATATATATTTAACTTCTGCGTCAACAAGCAATCAATATTTTCGAATTTCATTTTTCTGTTGTAGTGATGTGATCTTCGTTCTTTTCACAAACAATTAACGATTTAATATGAATGCATCTATGTAATGCGTATTAATTTATTATTTTGTGGCAATTTCAACTGTAATTAGGGAAATGACTTTCAAATAAAGCTTTTCAGTTTTTGAAGAATTTATAAAATTTTACGTCTCATCAATTTAAATGGAATGCAATATCAAGACTGAGATATTTAAATCGAAATTGTGTCACTTTGCATTCTTGATACTTGCAACTTTCCTCAATCAATTCGTTGAATTGTGAATGTAGTAATTTAATTCATTAGTTGACATTTTCACCCACCCATTTAGCAGATTTTTTAAAAATAGGACTTATCGAATTAAAAGATACTAACAATTTCAATGAAAGATATGAATTTTTAAGGACTTCAGTACGTTTCAATGAATGGGATAATTTCCAAGTTAAATTTATCATATGATTGCTTTACATAATAAGTACTTATTTTACTGTTTTCTATTGTTTTCCTTGCTGCTTTTTAAATAGTACTGCAGCTGCGTTGTAAACAGTACGTAATAACAGTACTTCAGTACACTCCTTGCCTTACAAGATAATGGATAATGGCTTACTGTGTACTTCAGCAACAAACGTACCGTAACAATTTTAAACTAACCAGAGATGAAGGGAAGAGCAGGTGTAGTCCATTGATAAACAGTTTTTTTTTTAACTTCTTGAAATTGGAACAAATTTTCTTTCGGTAATCATTGTGATGAATTTAATACTTCATTTTCCGAATTTTCTAATAGCCTTTAGAGAGATTTAAGGAATAATCTTAATCTAGCACTTTTACAACTAGTAGTAAGATTAAAAAGTAAAGTAAATTATCTAATACTATAAAATTACCAATTATCTAATACTATAAAAGAAACCTTCCGTAACTGAGGAAACATCCAAGGTAGAAAATTAGTTGATGACGGCAAAATAGTATACACATATAGGAGATAAACAGATTTAAAGTACAAAGAACAGCTAGTATTTTTCGCATTAAAAATTGGTGAAGACGGAAATTACAACATATTTTATTTTTTTAAATGCAAATCATGGTATTGATAGATTATAAAGAGGATTTACAGGCTTTGAGCTTTAAATAACATCAGTCAAAGCAGATAAGAAACATATTAATCTGACATAAATAATTACTTTTTCTAATAAAGGAATTCATTGTTTTCAAATTTTTTTTATTTATTTTAGTTCCAGAATAGTCGTTTAGTTTTAAATGTAATAAAAAGCATATTAATTTTATGAAATTACACTCATTTATCCTCTTCTTCACTAGATGGCGCCACGACCTTTCAACGAACTTAAGATAGCATTTCTTAAAAGAGGAATTCTTTATTAAAATTAAAATTGCCTTCTTAATTAAAATTGCTTGAAGCCAGGGTCGGTCTTAAAAAGCTAGTACTGGATCCATTTGGAAGAACAGTTATTAATTCTAGTTTTTTCCAGCCAATTTGCATCGCAGTTTTTTTTAAAAACATGTTTTCAAATTTCGTATTAAAAACGATTGAAATTAAAATCGAAAATGAAAAATAAAAGTAACACGGATTTAAAAATTTCTTTTAGCACGTTTATTTCCATAATTTTTAAAAATAAGTCATTTTCCATTGTACTACTTTTAGTACAACATACTTTCACAGAATTTTGATCTTCTATTAATAATGCAAAAATAAAGTTAAATCGAACAAAAATTAATAACAAATAACCTAGAAAATTAATTTTACATAGTCCTAATAACATACCATAAAAAAGACTAGGCATTTATTTCTTTCATATTTACTAGAAATTAAAATAAAATAAAATAATAATCTAAGGACTAGGGCTGGGCGATGACGGAACTTCATTTTCGCGATATATTGTTTAACACACATCGATATTTTTTCGATATATTGGAATATAAATAATTGTTTTTAACAATGTTCGTTAAAAATGGCATCTATTAACATAATGACTAATTATAGAGATTCCAAATTAGAAAAAGTTTCAATTTATGTAATTAAAATATTTGTTTACTCTAGAACAAAAATAGAAAATAGTTTTGTTAAAACCCTTTTAATAAAGTGTGCCCATGCCAAAGCAATATCTGCATTTTACAACTTATAACATGGAATTTAAAAGTAAGTATTTTTATATGTTAGAACATGACAGTATTTATAGAAATGTTAACAAAACTTTTGTATGAAGGTCAATAACAATGAAGAACAACGAAAATATGCACTAAACGCTAACTTAAACGAAATCAAAGACGTAAATTAATTGTCAATATCGATTTATAGCATCGTTATTTATCGTGAACCGCTAGGCGAAAGTGGAAGTATAAGATTTTTTTTTATGTCAGTACATGCAAGTGTGGAAATGCGAGCTTCGAATAAAATTGTGATTTTTTTCCGAGTTCCTCAATTTTTCTTTTATTTCTCATACCGAAATCTCATTCTTAAAATGAATATTTAGATATTAAACAAGACAGCCTACAACCTTGTGATAACTGCACTTATTTTTCCCATAATGGTATCATTCAGTTAGGGAACAGAAGCCAATTTATTCCAAAATGACATGTTTTAAAAAAGTATTTTTTATATATTAGAATACTCTAGTATTTACAGAAATTTTAACAAAACATTCTGTATATAGGTCAATAAACATGAAGAGCAACAAAAATAAGCACAATCAGTAGCCAAAAACCAAATATAAAACGCAAAATAATTGTGAATATCGATTTATTGTATCGCAATTTATAGTGAACTATTATTTATAATTTCGATTTATAGATATTTTTAGAAAACTGATATAAAAAATCGATTTTTTTTTCTTCGATAAATCGAGAATGGGCACAGCCCTACTAAGGATTTATGGATAAGAAAAGAGTTAGTTTTCTGAAAACCTTAATCATTTTGAGTCCTCTTATAATAGAAAAGAAGCCACGCATACTGACTGACTTATTCTAATTCCATCATTCAATTCAGGGAAATAGGTTCTGAATTAGGAGCTACTGGTCTAATCAGCTAGAGGTCGGTTCTGCTGGCAGTTGACCAAGAGTCAAGCTATCTTAAGATGGAAACAGTCTTGCTTTACAATTGTGGAGTTTGTAGCATCTGTCAGCCGTTTTGTAGGAGATGCTGATTGTTGTCTAGAAAAAAAGGCAGTGTTTATGCATTTATCACATTATATCTTTTATATTAAATACTTTCCAACTGGCAAGTAAATTTTTGAGATAATAGCGCTTCATCTGTTCCACACAATTTAACCAATAATTCAGTGCTCTAAGTATGTTGTCGTAAGTAAGGAAAATTTAAATATTATGAAAAGTGTCAGAGTGACAAACTTTCGATTAAGGTAAGAAAACTCGTGCACACATACATACACAAAGTAGCTCCCATTCATTATGAATCAGTAAACAATTAGCCAGCATTTCAAATGAATGTTCTAATATATGCGATTTAGAACTTCTTTACATCTTAAAGCACAGTTCCAAGTTGGCTCTGTAATTTCGGTTAATTTAAAAGAAATATATATTTATAGTTTCCCATTTCTTTTATTCTTTTAATTTTTTTGTGTTTTTGGCAAATAAAAACATGATACGATAGTTTCAGCAGACGTGAATATATGGCATAATATTATTTATCGTCAAAATTACATTTGCTCGATTTCATTCAAATTACTAGTAACTTAGAATATAATCCCTTAATTAAGAGTAATTTGGCGATTGTAATATTCAATATCATAAAATAATTTTTTTTACTTTGATCCTTTTTTAAACTCTAGTATCTGAAGCGTAACTGAACTAGTCTAGATAAGTAGAAACCTATCACTGGTCTCTTGTGGTCAGTCAGAGAATGTTTATGGCAGCCAAAAGAAGATCAATAGTCCTTTCTATGGTCCGGCCTTGATCCTGCAAAGAAGGGGTCACATTCACGTAAAGTATAGAAGAGACCTAACGACAGTTTTGAAATCAGCATGCCTATTTAACACTGGAGTGGCTCAAAAATCAAACTCAATAGAAGTTATGCTAGAAATTGTTCCCTTGTATATTTGTAGCTAATTATAAGTATTTAAAGAACCAGTACACCTATATGTCGTAGATTTCTTGTGTAGCATTCACCGGAAAGTTTTACAAAGCAGGGCTATATAGAAAACATTCAGCTGTACGTGTACTCTTCACTCTATAATATTGAAATGAAACTTTTTGTTAGGTTTGCTAGCATGCCTATTGATGTACAAAACAATGACAGTTTGTACTTTTTACTGATGAATCTATTTTTCCCCAAAATGATCTAGGACAATTATTGTTCTGGAGAGACCAGAAATTTTTATATTATAACTATTATATCCGAAAAAGGTATCGATTTAACCCTCCCAGTGTATGTGAGAGAGTAGAAATTTAGAACATATATATGATATATATATCGTTTCAATAGGGATAATTTAACTTAAGTTTTATTGAGGTAACAAACTTGATTCCTTTTTTTCTTGCGTTAATGTTGTGGAGGATTCTTCCATCCTGCAAGATAATGTTTAACCACAAAAAGCTAATTTAATATAGAACTGACAGCGTCAGCATACTAATATGCATACAGGTAAGCCAACACGTTCTATTGACTCCAACCTGGACTAAGCATTAATTCGATGTTTTATAAAAATTTATTTCCCATTTAATCATTGCTCTGCAAGCGTACGGAATCTTCGAATTACGTCCACACAGCATTGGGCTTCGATGCTAAATGAGTTTTTAGCCACTATTTTTTCGAACATGAAACATTGTTGCCATATTTGAATAGCTGCTTGAGATGTTCAAACTCCATGTTGTCGTTTAAACTCCATCTATCATAAAATTCAGATATGTTTTTTTAGATATCTTTAATTGAATATTTTCAAAACAGAAATTAAACCTTATTTTTTGCAATTAATTTTAAGTAATTCATATGATAGAAACTTCACAATTTTTCTCTGATTTTTAAATTTTTTTTAGGAATTATATGTTTTGTAGAGTATCAACATGTTCACATCAAAGTGAATTATTTTCGAATTTTTTATCAAATAAAATTTTTGGTATTTTCATTTATTATTTCGAAAATAAAATTATCACACAGAAGCTATTAATGTACAACTTTCAAATTTCCCTTTTCCAACAAAACTGGTTAATCAATGTTATAAAAACAAAAATGGTGTGTAAACTTTTCAATATTATTTTTTAATAAAATTTATATCACTATTTGGCGTTTCCACACTGTCAGTCGATTTCAAAATTGTTCTATTTCAAAATTGATATGCGATATTCAAATTAGTTCCATTTCCAAATGAAAAGTTTAAATCACATAATTCTTCACATTTTTAAGACTATGGCTTAAAAATTACTTTCTTTGCATATTGATTCCAATTCTCTTTTGTTCTAATATCGTAGAATACATTCCAAGTAATATATCTTTTTAAATATAGTTTTTTTATTATAATTAAATTTATTGGTTTTGTTTACCTTAATGTTATAATGTTTGCCTAAATTATAATTAAGGGCGATACATTTTTATGAGGATGTTTTCAATAATTTTAAATGCATTTTCACACACACACATTATATTATAATGGTATTTTAAACTCTAATTCCATTTAATTAATTTCCAAAGTTTTGTATTAATTTAGACCATAGTAACTTCATTCTAAACTGTTCTCGTATTTCCCGATTCCATTCCACTTTTTCAGTTAATAAATCAAATGAAATGTTGTAAAGACATTGCTTTATTGTTCCACGTGCAGCGTGAAGGGATAGAGATTAATGATGTAACCATATTCTAAAAGATTTCCGCTTCTCTCTTGTCAAGATCAACACGTGTGAGAATTCCTGCCAAAATGCCTGTCAGACTTATGACAATATCATGGTATATATACCATTTAAAACTATTTCGTTTCTTTTATGCCTTATTTACGCTCTTTATGTTATTATAATCTTAACCTGTTTTTGTGTTCACACTGCATGTACATAATACGTCCATCTCGAGATTGAATAAAACGAAATTAAAAAATTCAACCTGACTTTTTCCCGATTTTCAACTACGATTTTAACCTGTCTCAAAAGCAAAATTAATATGTGGTTACATTATATATATATTTCCTATTTGCCATTTTCATCAAGTACCCAAAGAAAACTTAATAGATAAACACTATCTTTCCTCAAGATTTTTTTATCGATTTCTGTGAGCAAGCTGGTTTCCAAAGACCACTAGTTATGGAAAAAAAGAAATTCTGTTAAACAGTACAATGAAGTGAATTCGTGTTTAGTGTGTATTGCGCAAGATTGAAAAAAAATTCTTCTAAATATATAGATAAATTAGTTTTCTTTTATATATTTCATTGCTAAATGATATTAACAATTTATATGTAAATAGTATATGTATCTATTGATGCATTTTGGATTGATTGTCTTAAATGTCTAAATTATAATTAAAGGGTAACTTATTTCTACGTGAATATCTTTCAATGCTTTAAAATTCACTTTTGTAAAACACACACACACACACACACACACACACACACACACACACACACACA
>JAOUZG010016587.1:12298612-12383414 GCA_026289955.1 Argiope argentata | reverse complement strand
TATCTATCTATCTATCTATCTATCTATCTATCTATCTATATATATGCAAGGTAGTCATTTTTAGTCATAGTCTATGATCCTGTAAATTTATTTTTTTACTCAATATATACTCAATATAAAAGGTTTTTTTTTTGTTTAAGTCTGTACTCATAAAATCGTCACGTAGTTTACTAAGTTCATAATTCAGATGAAAATTTTAAATAAACAATTAATATTCAATTTTAAATGATTAAATTTTTAATCAACAATTAATATTAAATTTTAAATCATACAATATTTCAAGCTGTACAATGTCCAATAATCTAAAATAAAAAATAGAGCGCCTTATTCTAGCGCGAATGAAAGCATACATGAAAATATTTTTTAAAAAATGCAAATAATGTTGCTAATTGACTTTTTAATAGGTAACGATGGGAAAAGTGATTTTAAAAGATTTAAAACAACAAAAAAATTTCTTTCATTTTTATGAATTCTTAAAATTTAGATACGTTAATTAGCAAGCAATTACGCATTGTCAGCAACAACATAAAAAAAAATAATAAACTGAACGAAGCAGAATTATTTTTTGTCTGAAAAACTTTGATTATAAAATGAAAATTTATCTTAGATGAAACAAGAAAATGAAATTTAATTCTTTCGCGAGTTATGCATTAGCAGTTTTTAAGTCATAAAAATAATACTAATCATTTCTTAGGAAAACTTTATAAAAAGTGGGTAATTTTGTCATTTTTATTAAAAATAAGCAGTATAGAAAAAAGTACGCTTGAAAGAAGAAATTGATAAATATTTTCTTTAATGTTTGTTATCATACTCTGAAAGGCGCAAACAAGTTTACTGCTCGTTTAAACATTTAAAAAATGTCAGTTGCCAAACATAATTGCGAACATCACAATTTAAAAAATATTAAGAATAAAAGAAGAAAGAATGTTTTTCTCTTTAAGATTATAAAAACAAAAAACAAAATGTTATGGCATAAAATTTTGCATAAATTATTTTTATTTTTTCAGGAAAACGTTGGAGTATCAAAAATGAAGGAAATACTAATTTGTTTTGAAAATAAAACTATTATCTTTGGATAATTGCCTCATTGACAAATATATGGCAGATCTTTCTTTAACACTTTTTTGAAGTGCAGTTCGCAAAGTTTTTTCTACCTAACTTTAATATTTTTATTCAAGTAGAGTTTGCGAATTTTTTTTTGCCCGTTTAAGCAGGTATGGGGCAAGTTAAATCCAGCGGATCCAAATATCTTTCCGCTGTTCTGGCGTGAAAGATTGGGAGGAGAGAAAATTTTGGATTAAGTTGCAATTTAGATGTCGTCCTCTTCATCTGACCGCTATTCAAAAGCAAGAGTTTCGTCCCAAAATATCTTAGTGTTGCTTTAAAATGGGACTTTAATATAGCTAAACTAAAGTAATTAGCCGACGCCCTAACATAGGGGTAACGCGTTTTCCCCGTGATCTGGGCATCCCGGGTTCGATTCTTGGTTCTGGCTTGGTGGTTGTTCTGTGTTCGATCTGTAAGGTGTGTGAATGTGCCCCCGCCCCCTGTAAAAAGAGGCTGTGCAAGCGAATGTGATGAGTGAGTGGCAAAAGTCGTACTCTTGGACCTAGTTGGCGCTACTACAAAAGAAGAGACGCTGAGTAGACTTAAATCGCTGACTACCTCAGCGAGCTTGTCCATGGTAAGTGACATAAGAAACAACAAGAAGAAAAACCATTTTTTTTTGTCTAATAAGGAATATATGCAGTCAACAAGTAAGGTCAGGTTCCATTTTTGCTTTGAGAAGCAAATCAAACTTGATTTATTCGTTGGATTGTTAGATACTACAATCATTTTCAAATTACATAGGAATGACCGTTCTGAGAGTTTAGAAACTTTGTCATTTGATGGGAATGATACTTGAAATGCCAACCCACTCTCCAAACCTCCATAAATTTCAATTATCATTGTGAGAAAGCTTAACTCGTAAAGCTGTATTCATCCTGCACTAGTCAAATCATCACAATCTATTTCTTAATGATTAGAGACTTAAACTGATAATATTCAAATTTCGATGCAGATAATTTGCCACTAGTTCACCATGGTAAGTCAGACCAGATTCTCCGATTCACTGCAAAGGCACACGGATTGAAATCATAAAACTGAATGACCGGACCGCCGCAACAGCAACAATGGTGGGAACTGTGATTGAATCATTACTGATCACGGTACACAACCGTTTCTGAAGGAAGTATGTCCCGTCATCGATGGGAGGAGCCTAGCACCATCTATTAGCGTACTTTACAGGATGACGAGATCCAACCAACATGACAAAAGCATTTTATCCTCATTTCGAGGTGCTTACCGCCTCCCCCGGGGTGGAGGTCACCATGGTACTAAGACTGGTAAAAAAGTAGCTCAATACGTTAAAAAGACTAATCTCTTTTTTCACGTTTAATCATTCTTTGACGAAATAAAACAATTGGTATAACAAATAATTAATTGAAAATAAATTACAATTATAACATTTCATTTTTTTGAATCCACAATAAAATGGAGTAGAGCAATAAGCAACTCGGTTAATTTAAATTCTTAATCAGATTTTCACGACTGTAAAGTAGTGAATGAACAATTCCGTTCTTATGATAAAACAAGATAGAATCTTAGGAGATTGCTCAATTCATAAGAAACAAATCAATCGAATTCCTGGTACCTATATATTACACATATATAATAATTCAATGAGATTAAAGCATTCGATATATTTTCATTGACAGAACTATAGAATAGCAAAATAAATAAATAAATAATATAAAAGCTCCGAGACATTTTTTCCCCCAATTTGCTGCCATTAATGCTTAGGGAGATACAAATTTTTCTATAACATTTGTTGCATAAAATGATAAACAATTATATGATGCACATTTGTTTCAAAGAAAATACGTTATCAGCAAAGATGAAAATGGTAAGCAAATATGCTCTGCCAATAAAGAAAAACTTTATTAATACGAGTATGTTTAGCAATATTATGAACCATCGAATATAATAAGCTCTAAACAGTTTCCATAGTGATTTGCTACTTAATTATCTACGGTATTACTTTTTCAGAATAAATTTGCAGCATGATTTATTAAACTTGTATATATTTTAACAGACATATTTTCACCTCGATGATGATTACGAAATTGATGACCATGTTTTCGATATTGATTATGACTTATTACTTGAATGAACACGATGTACCATTTTTATCAAAAGTTCAATGTTCAATTTCTCGGCTGAGAGTATTGATTTTCAATGTCATGGTGATAACATGTGAAACTGTTAGAGATGTGCTGTTTGCAAATATTTTGAATATGCTTAACGGTTTATATAAATAAAAGATTTGTTTTAAGCTTTGTTATTTTTCTATTTATTTGGCTAGACTTTAACTTATAATCTGAAATTATAAAATTACCAGTAATGAACAAAAACATTTGAAATAAAAGGGATGTAGAGAAGGTTATTCGTCCTTCTTTTTATAAATAAAATTATGCGTATCGCACCATTCAAGAACCTCAGAGAGTCAACACATCAACGTGCAGTACAAATATTTTTAATAAAAAAACCCGCATTGAAAATCTAATGAAATTGTTTTTCAAGAAATATAACAAAGTAAGAAACGAAATTCTAGGAATATTTCTGAGGTAAAATTTAAATTTTACATAAATTTTTGAGGTAAAATTTAAATTTTACATTTTTTCACAAATAAGTAAAAACTGAACGGAATGGCTTTCAGTTTTATAAAATAATAAAGTATCGCTATTTCCATACAAGAATTACCAAAATTTAACTAGAAATATTAGAATAATTCTTATTACTATTAATTACCACAAAATTATAGCCAGGAAAAATTACACACGAGAATTCCCTTAGATTATTATCAAAGTTTCGCTGAATTTTAATCACGAGTCTTTCTAAAATTAGTTACATAATTTATTAAATTTATGGAAAAACATATGGACTGTACTCTTTTTTAAGCATGTTAATTGTCAATGTTTGTGCGATAACTATTTTTGATTGTATCAGCATGACAGATAGAATCTAATTGAACGTTGGCCGGCTTTCTGGCACAGAGGTAGCGCGTCTTCCTCGTGTTCTGAGAGTCCCGGTTTGGGCATGATTGTTCTGTGTGCTATCTGTGAAATGTGTGACTGTGCCCCCTTGTAAAAAGGGGGTGTTCAAGCAAATATGGTGAGCTTGTAGCTAAGTCGTACTCTTGGCTCTAGTTGGCGCTACTTCAAAAAACAAGAGACGCTCCTTTAGGCTTAAATCTGCTGCTGTATCAGCAGGGGCTTATCCATGGCAAGTGCCATAAGTAACAACAACAACAATTGAACTTAATTTTGCAGCATTTATGCCCTTTTTTCTCAGAGAAAATATTCAATGAACCCCCAAATGGAATTCTTGGGAACATTTACCGCGTATCATGTGAGAATAAATTAATTTTTTTGAGATGATATATTTTGCAAGTACTTCAACAGTATCATCAATAATTATAGGCTGAATAATTAAAATTGGCTGATAGTCTTATTATCTGGCTGTACTCTGCTCTAGTTATACGTATGCGTTATATAACAGAGCTATGTGGAATGTTATTATTTTGGCAACTTGAAATATTTTCAAATGTAATTGATAGATAATTAACAGAATTGTACCGATAAGTTACTTTTTTCATCAACAAATTAGTCTTATAAGGGTTAAAAATTATGAAAAGGTTTACTATTTACAAAAAACGAAAGTCTATTAATTTCAGTAAAAATTATTGTACATTTGTATTAGTTTTTTTTATTTAGAAATTAAAAATCCTAATGAGTACTTTCTGTTGCTCGTAGGATATTATTGGTTTTCTGCTTGCCTTAAGGCGATTGAAATTTAGTAGAATTTCAGAGAAAAAGAGCAATTAAAAAGTATTTTAATAGCGTACTTAAAAAATTATTCAATTTTGTAGTCCAAAAAACGATTGATTGGTAGATAAGTTATTAAAGAGCTACATGGAATGTTATTATTGTGGTAACTAGAAATATTTTAATTTGTAACTGATAGATAATTAACAGAATTGTAATGATAAGTCCCTTTTTTCATCAACAAATTAGTCATATAAAGGTTAAAAATTATGGAAAGGTTTACTATTTACGAAAAACAAAAATCTATTAATTTAAGTAAAAATTATTGTATATTTGTATTAATTTTTTTATTTAGAAATAAAAAAAAATACAATTTTCAATATTTTACACTAATGAGTGATTTCTTTTGCTGGTAGTATATTATTAGTTTTCAGCTTGCCTTAAGGCAATTGAAATTTAGTAGAATTTCAGAGAAAAAGAGCAATTAAAGATTATTCTTCAGCATACTTAAAAAAAATTCCCTTTTGCAGTCCAAGAAACGATTCACAAAACCAGTAAGAAATTTTTAGAACTATCTAAAAGGATCTCTTCAGGTAATTAACAGAATTGTAACGATGATTTCCTTTTTTCATCAACAAGTTAGTCTTATAAGGGTTAAAAAATATAAAAACGTTTACTATTTACGAAAAAACAACAACAAAAGTCTATTAATTTCAGTAAAAATTATTGTATATTTGCGTTATTTTTTATTTAGAAATTAAAAAATAAATAAAATTTTCAATATTTTACACTAATGAGTAATTTCTTTTGCTGGTAATATATTATTGGTTATCTGCTTGACTTAAGGCAACTGAAATTTAGTAGAATTTCAGAGAAAAAAAGCAATTAAAAATTATTCTAGCAGCATACTTAAAAAAATTCCATTTTGTAGTCAAGAAACCATTCATAAAACTAAAAAGAAATTTCTAGAACTATCTAAAAGAATCTCCTCAGCATTTTACGGTCCCGTAATAAAATAGAAATGAAGCAAGTGAAGCCCGAATAAAGTATTGCTAATTGTAAAACCCAGAGGATCGATCGAGTGGCGAAGGGTCTCCTTTACCTGGAAATAAACTCTCGACTCTGGTGAAAGCCAGATTGTAATTAATTGCCATTCTTTACTTTGACCAGCTCTTTGCTGATTGGTAGATTAGTTGCCAATGAAAAAGTTAGACCTCATGATCAAGTGGGATGAATGCGAAAATTACTTCTCTAAAAGCTTAAAAACTTTTGAATTGGAATCAGCGAAGTTACACTTGGCTTTGAATCCCGAATTTAAATTATATTTCTTAAATTAATGAACTAATTAGCACATTGTGCACGTATTTATGTAAAGATGAGTGCCGTGGGGATAACAAACAGGATCAGGGCTCAGTATTTTAACTTTTTTTCCCCAGTCAATGGGCTTAGATGCCCTAAGCCTGTTTGAAGGGTCCATTCAGAAAGGGATTTCCTTTAATAGTCAATATCTGATACCAAATGAGTAATCGCGACGAGCATTACGCTCAAAATTATGCTGTTAATGAACTGCGTAGCTTTCAAAATTACTGATTCCGAAAGAAAAACAACATTCTCTTTGGGGAGAAAGCTCAGAAGCTTAAAATTTCACCTGTTATTTTCATTCTGCCACAACATCAACCCAAACCAGCATTTTTTAATAAAAAAAATAAAAAAGTTATACGATGCAGCCATACTGTCTCCTCGGAACACAATTTTTAACGCGTTGCTGCGGGAAATGATTTTATTCAATCGAGTCATTCCCGAAAGTGAATGCCGTTAGAGAAAATGCCATCATGGAAATTGTAATTCAAATGCGATGTTGTTTATGACTGGAAATGAAAAATGTTGGATGATAATTTTCATCTTCGTCATCTTTTACTGATGATGAAGAGGAAGTTGAATGAGTAGTTCGCTATTCGTCCACTTCACAATTCTACTTTAATTTGCAAAGATCGCGTATGATTTTCTTGAAAAGATGTTACAGTAAATTAACGAACCCAATTATACAGATTAAGATTTTTAAGAACAAGATTTAATTAAAAGATATCTCTGAATTTGTTAAATATTTAGAAAATGTCCACTGATGATGCTGAAAATTTCAGCTGTATTCATTACGAAAGCCAGTTTTTGCCCGCAAGGTTTAATATTTAAGTCTGGTAAATTACCGAAATTTTTATTTAAAAGTCTGAATAAACGCGGAAAGAGCTTTCATGGATGGATTGATGAAATATTCGACTTATCGAATGCTGATTATAATTACAGTTATGAATTGATACTTAATATGTTTGGAACTAATTAATAACATCATGAAAGAAAAAGATTGATAATTTATTTTGCTGGAATTGGTAAGTATATAGGCATACTTAAAATGATAAAATTTATAGCTGACTAAGGTTTTTATTATGCAAGCTTTTGTCTCAGAATATTGTATTTCAAGTAAGGTATAAGTGTTAAAAATCTGAATGCCCAGAAACCTGTAGTTGAATATGCTTTTTACACCTTGTATTGAAAGCAAAGGTTTATACATAGAATAATTCCTAATATTTCAAAGAATACAACTCTTCATGAGAATAGAGTTTCAGTTTTCGGAGAATGCTTCGCTCTTTTGTAAAATTGCCACAGAACAGTTTACCCATGATCTTCACATTCATTTGTCTCAATTATGTTACGTCATTCGTTAATCTACAAAGTCTTAGTGGAGAGGGGCTAGGTTCTTTAATACCAAAATTTAGTATTTTTATTTTAAAATCTTATTTTAAGTACAAAGTTATGGTTTTAAACGATTAAGGACTTTTTATAATAATTATAATTTTCCAGATGACTAAATAATTCCAAAAATCAATATTTAGTTAAGGATATAGAAATTAAAATTTTTTGGCATAATTCTTATAAATTGGAGAAAGACTATTTCCAATCAATATACTTTTTCTTAATAATAATTGTTCTTTAAAATTAATTTGTTTACAGCCTGAGGTCTTTGGTGTAATATCTAAACAAAATAAAATGTACTTCAATATTTTTAATCTACATGTGCAGCTTTGTGGCTAAAATCCGTTCTTTATTATTATATTTGAAAATTAATGTAAATAAGACATTAATTACAATAATACAACAACATTTTTTAACAAGAGTTTCCCGAATGTTGTTGACAAAATCTAGTTTGAAATTACAACTTTGACAATGATTTTAGATTAAAAATTTTCTTCATACTCTGTTCTATGGCTTAGCCATAAATCTAGAGTCATTAAATCAGCATTAAGAGCAAATGATGCATTTTTAGAACCAAATTCTTAAATTTACATTCTAGAATGTTGTTGGTTAAAACCTAGTGTGAAACTATGCGTTGACAATGATTTCCGATTGGAAATGTTTCTTCTCAGTCTGTTACATGGCGTATCCTAATCCCGATGTGATTATTGGGTATAAAAAATAGCTTTTTCATTTTAAGTTTTGATTATCAGTTATGTTGGTAACTAGTACAGATTTTTTTTTTTTTGAAAGTCACCGCTCCAGAAGACTGATGCTGGTCGTATCATTATTTCCTTTTCCTGATAGTAGAAAAGTAATTGACTTTACGATGCTGGAAAATAATTGGATACTTAAAAAAAATCGAAACCCGCATGTGTTAAGATAAGGTATGGAAGTTCGAAATGTTTTTGATTGTTTTAGTACTTGAAGCAAGACACTTATTGGGTTTAAAAGACAGAATGGATGCGGACGTTATTGATCGCTTTGAAGCTTCTAATGACGATAAGGATGTTTCGATGCTTCGCTGATGATTATGCAACACATTGTAAAGATTTCTGATATTTTGGAAAGAGAATAAGAAGTTTAATTAAAATTATTTTTGTAATCATAACATTGTGTTTTATTCTTCTTCTTGTATTTGAAATATACAAATACAAAACACTGTAATCGTCAAAAGATTCAATTGAAGAGATTTTGATGAATCTCCATGTTTTAGACATGCCTGGATTCAGTGAAATCATTTCTGGAAATATATCTACCTGTTTATTATGAAAATAAAAATATCCAGATGAAGGAAATTGTGTATTTAAAAAAAATCCAAATTAAAGATCTGCAAGAAATTTTGGACACATCGATCATTGGGAAGTTATCCAAATTGCACATTTTCTATATGGTTAAATTACACACAAAATACGTCATATAGCGAAAGTATTCGACGAAATTGAGAAGAGAACAAAACATCTGACGCTACTCTAATATTTTAATATCTATAATTAATATCTAAGATTTAATTCTACTTAGAAAATTAATCAGATGAATTTTTGACACATTTTTGAAGGAAAAAAAAATTCGTCATATTGCGAAAGTATTGGACGAAATCGAGAGGAGAAAAATGTCACTAATCTGACGCTACTCTACAAATTTAATATCGAAATTCAGATGCTTAGAATTTCGATAGTAAATTTGTATTAAATTTGTAGACTTTTTTTTGATAAATAAATATGTTGATTTCTTCTCTTACCCCAAGATGTTATAGTTCTGAATCATGTGCTGAGAAAAGCATCGTGTGAATACAACTCTTACTGCCTTTCAATGGCACAGAAAAAGAAATTAATCTGTATGAGTTATCTTTATGAAATGCAATTTCATGGTGCAGTATTTAGATGAATGATACTTATCTTTCACCAATACTATTTATTTACGTTAAAGAAATTTTCGCTGATAATCCAAATATTTCAAGACAATTCATATCTTTGTGTGTAGACACAAATAGAGTATATTTTATAATTCATCATAGGTAATAATACTTATTAAAACATTTTTAAAACATTATTATAATAAATAAGAACAACCGAGGGCCTTTTTGAAAAAAAAAACATGAGCTTCTGGAAAACAAAGCTTATAAGTTTAAATTAATTTATTTGAAATCTATTACTGAATTTTAACATGGGATCTCTAAACTAATATTTAAAAAATAAATTATAGATATCAATGTTAGTATTTCAGTAAAGATATTTTTAGTTATCGATGTATTGTAAAAATAAACCGAAATGGCCTAGGAGTCACATTTAAAACTCCATTTAATACCTAATATACAATTCAGGCTTTAAAATATCTACTTAGAAAATTAATCAGTTGAATTTTTGACACATTTTTGGAGGGGAAAAAAACTACATGGATTTTCAGAAACGCAACATTTATAAATTTATTGAATTGTAATTTGGAGTCATTTGCAGATTTCTATCACACAATTTACAAAATAAAATTCAAAACAATCCAAAAAGAGCCCCTTCTGTTCAAACGTTTTGCTAATGGTACTTTTGAGAAGAATAAAAAATTCCTTAAAAGTTTTACTTTTTTTTAATTCCTCCAAAACGCAACATAAAAAAAAAATCATTTTAAGGCATCGCTTTAAAAAACAATAACCCACTTTGCTTTGCGATCTTATTTTATCAACATTTGTGATAAATCTGAATTAGAAAAGAGCTTTTTTGTGCTCAAGATCTATTTTTTCCTCCTCTTCTCCATCTGAAAAACACAAAATCATACAAGAGTTCGAAAGAAAGAAAAGCAAGATCTAACGATTCTTCCTTCCTAGATATACGATTTACCTGCTTGAATAAGAAAAATAGGTCAGTAAGCAACTTCCTTTGAACAGAATTCTCTTTTACTCCACCGGGAATATAAAGCGGAAGAAAAAATATCCTTTTGTAAGATTTTTCTCTGCAAAAGGGGCTAACGGAATCTAAAGTGAATTTCTGAAACAAACCTTGGCCGTCGAATTCTAGACTTCTGACTTCTCAAAATGTAAACTCTTTATCGCAATTTAATAAGAATGAGTTGGGGGAGTGGGAGATTGATCCCTTATCACGTGATCCTCACCCATCCATCTTCTTCATTGTCATCGTAGCTTTAGCTAAAACAATGAACCTCGGAATTAATTGATGATTCGTTGGGAGGCGGGGATTTCTCCGCGATGTTTTATTCATAAAGATAAAACTTAAATAATGGACAGCGTTTTAAGTGGCTATATGAAACGCCTGACACATTCTAATTAGGTGTGGAGAGCTCGCAGCTATTTGACTTAAAATTTTCTCAAACTGTTTTGTTTTCTTCTTTCGAGGCGTTTACTTTAATATGCGCTTTCAGCGAATTTAGGAATCCTTTTTGAAAACAATCAACTATTGATCAGAAATGTCTCTGAATATACTATTGACGCTAATGAGGTCCTCTTGACTACTAGATAAATTGCTTTTCGATGCGCATCAAAAATCACTACTGAAATTAAAAAGGGACACCTAATTAAGCAAAAGTGAGTTAATCGGAAATGTTAAACTGATTCAGAGCTCTTTTGAATTATTTCCCCTGTTTCGTATAATAAGGAAATTATTATTGTTTTAAAAGTTGTCCAGATTAATTTCGACGTTGCATTTTCGTTTCTTCAAGTGCTATATATATTCGAAGGACATCTCAAATTATACTTAAAACAAAAACAAAAGGGTGAGTTATACACAAAATAATAAGCAGATGTAAAGAAATTTTAGCTATAAAATCAATTTATTTTTAACTATACCATGTCTACGTCACTTTATTTATCTTCTTTAACATTTCCATTGTGTAATCAAGATAACACGTTGGTGAAAATATTGATGGTGGTGTGAAATATTAAATATAATTTTTTAATTTAAAAAATAATTGAGTTACCCTATTGAAAAATAGCGTTTCATTGTGTTTAACATTTTGTTAAAAAATTAGTTGGTAAGTTTAAAATTAGTAAAAAATACATTTGTTAAAAAAAGGGAGCAGTATATTATTAAGCTACTACAGAATATATACATATAAGAAATTAATATTTTGAAAAATAGAATTATCTTGAAGAAGTTCAATAGATATACTGTATTTATACCTTTTGCTATCCGTATGCCTTCTAGTAAAGACAAGGATTTTAATTAAAAAAATGTATCAGTGTAAATTACCGAAAAATGTAAGTAAATCCCCCCTCCCTTTGCATAACTTGCAGAATTAAAGATGGAAAGAGTAAAGAATTTCTTTAAATCGGTATGATATCCAATAATTTGTGAATATTTGCTTTAAATAAACATTAAGCGAAGATGTAAATCTTCAAAATGCACATTCAAAAGATTCAAAATTCAAATTAAATAGCACAAATGCTGCACTTAGTCAGCTATAGAATGCTGGCATTTATAATTTACGTAAAGCTGTTAACATAAATTGATGAAACGGTGAAAGTTATTTAATAAATTATTTGATGTGTGCATATTCTTTTGGCACGTTTTCCCTCAAATCGTTGATTACTTGGGTTTGAACTTCAAGGATTGATTCTCTTGGGTATTTCCCCAACAGGAACTATCGGGCGTGAAATTCAATAAGATTCACCTTTAGTTCATCCATAAATCAAATTAACGGCATATGACATTAATGCATGAAGTAAATGATTTACGAAAATTTTATAAATTTCATTTGTTCCTTCATCCAAAGCATTTCGTTCTTACGTATAAATATATTATGTTGACATTTCTTTGCTCTATTCTTTAGTTGTATAAAAATTAGTGAAGCCTGAAAAATTATTGGTATATTTTTATTGATGTTTAGAAAGGGGTTTATGGTTTCAACAATGAGGAAGAAAGTAAATTATTTTTTAAGAAAATTCTTAATTGACAGGCGATTTAGTTTTTTAATACTTTTATTTTGCATTTGTTGAAACTATAACAAATTTTAAATTCATAAATTCAATTGTTGTGTGTATGTCACAACTGAAAAATCTTCAATTAAGGCTAAAAATGATGAATATTCTTCGATATATCACATATTTTACTAATCGTAATTAATGATAATCAAAAAGATATTGGATAGTTTAAAATTATAAGATTAAATTATTTACAAAAAATTATGATATAATTTATTTCTAGAATAATCCTTTAAAAAGTTTTTTTCAGATTTTAAATAAAGCTTTAGAATTATAGAAATGTAAAGAGATTGTGACAGTTTTATTTAAATATTGAACATACCCAGTTCAGAATATTTATTTAAAAATGATGTGGAAATTGTACAATTTTTAAATAATCATATTTTAAAATTGTATTATTTGATCTAAAATAATCTTACGAGTTTTTACAGTTTATTATATCAAAATCTTCATTTATGTTTTAAAGGAATATGAGAAAATAAACTAATTTTAAATGTAATCTCTACTACATGTAAAAGACAATGTGTGCGTGTGTTGGCGCTATTAGAAACAGAACGTCTGAGCAGGAACTACTTAATTTGATTACATATACACTTTGAAAGCTCAGAATGTTCATCCTCAAAATTTTAATAAATTTTTAATTTAAAATTAATCACCATTTTAGAAGTTTTTCTTTATATTGTCACAAAAAATTAGAGCACGAAATTTTTTACACGACCTCGAAATTCAAAAAAAAAAAAAAAAAAAAAACACTTTTTAATAATAATAGTTAAATTGCCATAAAATTTTCCAATTTTAATTAATTTTTTTTGAAAGAAATTAAAATTTATTTCATAATAGATTTCATCATTGTAATGAAGCCATAATCGCTTCCATTGTTGCCATGAATATTTTATGCAGAATTTTCCCATTATAAATAGCAAAGATAGAACTCTTTTATGCATATTCAGTAGTTTTCTGTCTAAGGCATGATTTTAATAAAACCTTTGATTTTTTTGGTATTTCTAATTAAGTCTTAACTTTCAGTAGTAAAAAATAATTTTTGAATATTTCCTCCATTTTTAAACAGTAAAGAAAACAGTCTTTCTTGTAATCATTTTGGATGTAAAAGATATAGGATGATATTAGGATGAAAATTTATTATTAATTAATGTGTTTTTTTGCTAAATCACATAAATTTTTTAATAATATATTTCTTTGAGATATCATATAAACTATGAAATTAGTGTGCAAAAATTTTTAATGCTGGATGCTCTTACTTCCCGACTTTATATTTTTCAATAAGTATGTCTAATAAGAAAGTTACTGGATGAATTAAAGTCGAATAACTTTTGCTTCGTATGAAAATTTTAATTTTGGTTGTGGAAAATTAGGAAAATGAATAGCACAATGTTTATAATGGTATAAAGCTTCTAAATTAATACTAGTTACATGTTTATCGAAATTTTAAGTTTAAAAAATTTTGCTGAGGAAATCATTAAAACCGAGTGGCATAAAATATTTAACTGAAGTTTTTAGCAGTTACTAATAATGGCGAACCTGTTGTTTTTCAAAATGTTAACAAATAAATTTTAATAATTTTAACAAAAAAAATGTGTGAAAGCAAATTCCTGTACAATAAGTGATTTATTTTCTAATCCTTATACTTAAATTATCATTAAAGATTCATAGAAATTATAATAAACTTATCCCTGATTAATTCCTTAATGTACCAATTACTATAAACGTTTACATGCCTCAAGTTTGATTTTATGAAAGCAAAGTAAGAGTCCGATTAAATGTTGTTTTATAATTACTGTACTAATGCTTCTATGTACTTAGAAGACAGGAGCAAAGCTACGCCATAGAAATCTTTTCAACAAATTTAAACTGGTTAGAATGGAAAATACTTCTTGTATGTCTTATTTCTCACATATTCATACAAACAAATTAAGTTATCTTAATACTAATGTGAGAATAGATATTTCTCATATTCTGAAGAAGGTAAGGCGAGTGTTAAATGTATTGATAGAAATATATGATTAATAAACATATTTGAATTAATTATTTTGAATATAAATCTATTGAACTTGAATATTTTAACTTGAATAGAAACCTGTTTGACGAAATGCACTAAATGCCACTAAAATATACAGTGAAATAAATAGCTGTGAGAAAAACTTTTAATACACATTTTTTCATCTTTTAATCTTTATGACATTGTTAAAATTATTACAACATGTCAGAACACAGCCGATATGACAGCTGTTTTCTGTGGTAGTAAGACATTGAGAATATAGCATCAAATTCATTATTAATCATTTCTTGAACATCGAAAATTGGGATTTGATATCAAAGTACTATTGTATTCCTCTCCCGATTCCAGTTTATAACAATTCCCTCTTGAGTGATTAGTGGGAAGGAATCCTTTTATGATTGAGATGTGAAACGTAGCGATTGAGAAGATCTCCTAGCCGGATCTTGATGTATCCTGTAGTTAACGGTTCCTGTAGTAGATATTCATGGCATAATCTACTGTCACTCTCTCATCTGCCAATTGGCTATAGTAAACGTGTCACGCAGAGTCATATAACGTGCGTTTGTACCACTTCATCATTCCAACTGGCCTGCGCGATACACGGGAACATGTGTATTCAGTCCTTCTTGACGCTTCGTGTGTACTCGTAATGTACATATAGTGTTGGAATTGATTTGATAGTCTCACTATTTCATTTCTGAGCCATTGGATAACATAGACCAAGATTATTATTTCATGATACCTAACCGATTTCCTTGATCTGCTGATAGAGACCCGGCATGGGTATAGTAGGATTACAATTTTACAGATCATTCCTCGTATATGAGATTGATTCAAATTAAACCTATTATCACGGGTCTACAGTTCTCCACTAGAATGACGTGAATGTTTGGAAAGAAAGATACCGATTCAAATGCCATTTTAATCATCTGATTATAGTTCGAAACGAAGCGAAATAGTTCTTAGGAAATAAATGGCATTTTCAAAATGGAATGTTAATATAATTCAATTTTGGGTACATAGAAGATCGAGCCCCTATTTTTATATTCGCAATGAACACAGTGATTTAGTGAAAAATTCTCGACTTCAGGATAGGAAAGCTATTTAACCCCTTAACCGGTTTGCTCGTACGCCGTACGTGCATCGATTTATCTAATTTTGATAGTTGTAAACAAAAAATAAATAATTCATAACAATTATAAATCAATAGTAAAAGGACTTCGAATACGTAGATAAGCCAAGTATTCCATGGATATCCATTTGAATCAAAATAAGAAAATATTCCCAAAATAGAAGGTGTCATCTTATTAGATAGTAAGAAATACGTCTTATTAGATAGTAAGGAAACTTAATCATGGAATACGCATGTTAAATTGGTGAAATGAAACCTGCTGCAAATACTGAGTTAAAATTCGGGAAAGGATTCATCGGATCATGTGATATCTTCATTAGCTGATTAGAGCGCAAATTCATGAAGTTTATGTAGAAATATTCTTTATTTATATTTAATGCTTCAATTTAATGAAATAAAATTAAATTTTGTTGGCAAAAACTCGCAGTTGCGTTATCTGGACTTTGATATAAAATATTGGATTGTAAGAAAATGTCGCTTAAAATTATTCTTATTTAGTGTTTTTTGTCAAATAATTTTCTTTTTTCTGAACATTGTTTTAGTTTTAAACATTTTTCAGTTTTAAGGATATCAGCTGCTACCAATACTTAAATGTCATCGATTAAACTGATAATAAATAAAGATAACTGACAATAAATAAAGAATAATAAATAAAGATAAATCAATAAATATGACAAAAAAAACTATCTGTAAATTTAATGTAGAACTTATGGAGCTATAATTCTCAGCAATGGAAATTCAAGCCTTAATTTTTCCTTCATTTTCGGCCTTGTTACTGAAGAACTTTTTCTTATATCATGCATATATTTGCGATAATATTTAAATAAATCTTTAGTTCAGCGAAATAACAAGAGACTCTTAAGTTTTTATTAAATTGGATTTAATTATTGTTTTCCAGTTTTCCAAGTAAGATGGTTTTTGAAATATATCCACCCTTTTCTTTTCATAAATACTTTTTCCTAAGTGTTTCAAAACTTACGAATTTCGAATATATAACTTAGTTTCTTAGCTCTAGATCTCTGTTTTACATGCCAGCATAATTAAACGACTTTGCAGATTAAAATGCATATTTACCGATATCTTAAGATTCATTCAAGCAGCGAAAGAATTTCATATTTACATTTGCTTTGACTGTTTTTGTTGAAACTACAATGACTTGGCTCAAAAAAGACTCGGATACTAAAAACTTTTTATAATTCAGTAACTTCACAAGTACATTTGCATGAATCAACAATGCTAACAGGTTTCATTTCTTTGAAAATTAAAAAGGTATTCAAATTTAAATGGACCGAATTCCTAACTTTACGAATAAAAGCCTCTTTTTTAGATCAAACCTCACTTCAAGAGCTTTCAAGTTACCGAACGTTTAACAAAGAGGAAATTCAGCACCATGGTTATTTTTTACAACGGCAGCAATCTTTGATCCCATTACGAAGGTACGAAAAAAAATGGGAAAGAGTCAAGAAATTTGTTATTCTTTTGCAGATATAACGGAAGGAAAAAAACTCGTTTGCATTAGATATTCTCGGTTATTCTTGCTGTAACTACGACAGGCAGTATAAAACAGCTGTGCATACAATAGAATTCCAGTTAAAGTTGGAGCACAAAACTTAATTAAGTAACTTTGTCCTGTAATGATGTGTGGCACATTACGGAAATTATCTTTCTTGAACGAGAAATTAAAGCAACATTAATATTTTTTTTATTTTGGGAAGAGAATTAAATGTATTAAATCGAGAGCAAATACTTTTATGCATCAAATTTTTATTTGTTAAATTAGAACCTTCAGATGTTTCTAGATTATTTACAGCTGTCATTGAAACATTAAAAATTGATTCTTCATATCTTTTGTATATTTGTTAACACTGGTGTTCGCGTCAGCTTTCCTAATTAAATGTTACACTAATCAGCGATGAAAAGCGAGTTTTGAGAAATTTAGGAACATTAGAGAAATCTTTGGCGTTACAATCATAAGATAAAAAGCAATCTCAGTCGGAAAATGCTTAAATATAATCATGATTACACTTACTTACGAAAGACTTTTACATGTTTTCGCATGAATAAATAAAGTATACAAAGCAATTTTGTTGGTTTACTGAGAAGTAAAAAGTTAATCGTAATATATTTTATGAATTTTTAGGAATGAAAATCCGAAAGATATCCGAAAAAATATGCTAACAAGGCATAGAACACCTTTGGTTAAATTTTCATAAAATCTAAATTTTGTTCCATGAGCACCAAATCTAGTCTTTTTAAGCTAAAGTGGTATTTATATTCCCAATATTCAATCCAAATGTTTTCTAAATTAAATCTATACCATATGCCCTGATTGTCAAAATTTCTTCTTTGACAATATTTAAAAAAGATATACATTTTTTTCATATAACTCAGCCTTTACATACTACAAGTGATGTACTAACTAAACCTATTATCTCTATTAAAAATTGAAGGAGTTATCTCCAATTTCCCCGAAATGTTCTGGTATACTCCCTAATGAAGGTATTACCTCTTTCCTCCGTCTATAATTGTACACCCTGTGTTAAGTCACGAATGCCGTACGCAGCATTGACGAACAATAGAAGCGAAATGTAGATCTCTTGCGTAATTCTAGCCTTTTTATTGAATCTATCGGGTGATCTTTGGCGATTAATTTTTGACATGCGGTTAATATACAAGAACCCAAAATTAAATAATATTTTGGACGCCTTTTTTCTAAACAGATTGAAATAGAAATTTCAACCGATGTAATCGCAAGAATTCAAATTTCATTTATTTAAGTCATTGCGTTTACATGTATGAGAAAGTACAGGCTGACAGTCATTTAACTGTGAGAAATGTGGTTAACAATTTTATGCGAATCTCCATTTTAGATGCCAAACCTGTGTGCTAAATTTTATTTATCGAGCTGTTTACGTTTTGTAGTTATGGAGTTAAATTGTACTTAAATGACGGAAAAAAGAACTTTTCTGGATGGATTTCTTTAAAGATTTAATAAAAATATACAAATCTGTACAGAATAAATATCGAATTTCTTTATCTAATTCAAAGTGTTTTTGAGTTATCGTGTTCACAGACAGACAAACAGCTCGAAAAAAAAGTATTTTTTTTTGGACGTAAGCCTGAAAAATGGAGATTTATCAAAATATGGAGTTTGATTATTTTTTACTATTATAGGTATAATAGTTAGCTCTGAATATGGAGTTTGATTATTTTTTAAAATTATAGTTATAATTGTTAGTTCCTTTTATTCATTTATTCGTTTTGTGTATGATATAGTAAAAAGGGGGGATAGTTACCATATTTATTTAAACACATTTCAGTGATCATATTTTAAATTTTACTCATACAGCTTTTGTAATTATTTTTATTTAAATTCTATTGAATTTCAAAGTGTTGCTATGTTTTAGAATTACAAGCTGAAGAGTTGACAAAGACGCTGACACCAGTTGTTACGAAGTTGCTGCTGTCTTGGGAGAACTTGGATCCTCTTTCATATTAATGCATTTTTTTATATATTAAGAGAAGGTTGATAAAAATACTGTTCATCAACAAATTCACATTTCAATGATTCAATCTCATTAAGTGGTGAGACGCGAAATGATGAGCACATTTCTGTTATTCATGCTTGACCTTGGATTTAATACTTTTTTGCTCAATTTTTTTTACGTGTATGGGAGTGTTGTGTCGTTTCTGAACGCATTTTAAATCAAACTTCTAATTGATAAGGTTAGTTCAAATGGCAAAAAGCTTTCAAGAGTGGTGCGAAGAAAATTTCAATAATAATTTATATTATATATTTATAAATAATAATATTTCTAAATAGAAAAATTATTATTGAGGTTTTTTAATATAAAAATATACGAATATCATGTAATTTAAAGATACTATTTATCATATAAAAATATATAAATCTCATATACTTTAAAGATAATATTTATAACATTTTTAAGAGGCTCATTATTTACAGCAATTCCTTAAATGAAAATTAAAAATGTTTTAAATGGAATAAACTCTGGGTTATCCATAAATGTTAATTTCAAAATATTATTAAAAAATTCAATCATTTATAAAAAAGCATTTTAATATAAAAAAGATCATTATTATTTTTTTAAAAATGTAATGTTTAAGAACGGAAAATTTTCATTTATTCTTCATATTTTAATGTTTATTTCCCTTACTTTAAATAAAAATTGCTCTAAAATATTTTATTGTGATTAGTACCTTTTTCCATCTGTATTTCTAATTACCTGTAATGTTTACGTTTCATAAAACAGCGAATATCCATTGTTAAATATAAACATCTCCTTTCGTCTTTCCTTCCACCCCTATTTTGACGAATTAAACCCATCCTTACGCATGCGCAAAAGAGCAGTAGGTTTCACAATCCGTTGTTGAAAGTATTTTAATGCTATTTATAGTTGTTAGCATTTAAAGTAGCTGATTTATATAGAAACCTATTTTATGTGCACATTGTCTATTATTTTTTATTATTATTGTCCCAAAATATATGAACAATTTACATAATTAACTAAAAGAAAAATTACGAATATTGGCAATGTATTAGAATAATCTTTGATGATTGATAACTTTGATATTACAAACATACATTTTAAACTTTTATTTCTTGTTTTTTTTATTTCTCAGAATTCTATAAATGGTCTATATATGGCCTGATGTTGATTTAACAACAAAAATTACTTAATAATAATATTGGAAGATTTTCAAAATTAAGTTCCTTGAATACTTTTTTCGAGTGTGGTTATAAGTTGATTATGTGTATCAGAGGGTTTGTAACAATTTGCTAAGTTTAAAGCAACGTATCAAAGTTACCTTTCATACTGTCACTCTTCAAGAGTAAGGAAACTCATTGTGTGAATCTGAGTATCGCTTGGATATACTATGCGCTATCTAAGATTCTCGCATTGAGATTTGTTAACTTAGGCAGCAAAGTATTTTCTAACATTTTGTTTTTATATCTTATAACTTTTTAAAATAAAATTTTGATCTGCCCGAGATTTCTCGTTCACCTTGTATTTCATTTTGAGCATGCGTATAAATTTGAGTTAAATCTGTTAATAAACCCCATTTTAATAAATCAGGGTTTTTTAAATAAGAGTTTATAGCGACCCGAGTATGACGTTTACTAGAAATCAAAACAGACGTGAAAAAATTTCTCTTCTATATAACCGAATCTTAATTTAAATATGAAAAATACACTATTTCCATTGTTTAATCCTTTAAAAAATTTCTGTCTTAAATTCCCTTTTTTTAGTACAACCTAGAGATCTAAAAATTGCGTTCTTAACATTACGTTCTTCCGATCGTTTATTTGATTTGTAATTTTGTTCTCTGTAAAGTTAGTTATGATTAAAAAGGAATTAATTTCTGCTGATTTGTTGCTTTTTGAGATACACAACGATTTACTGCACCAAGGGTGCTTGAATCTTCAATTTTGCGTTGAACAGGATTAAAAATATCAGATCTAGCAAAAATCATTCAAATTTGATCGACGCAATAATTAATCAAATATTTCTGTCCCCCCCAAAACTATTAGTTTGGAGTCACAACAAAGATGAGACAATTTTATCGATTCCAGGTGATGCATTTTCAGAACCCTGCCACCTTTTTCAAGAAAGTAAAGCCTCGAAACGATATCCAATAGTCCAGCGTCAAACGGAGAATGTTGCTGATTTATTGCTTCTTTCAAACCAATTTCGTTTCCTATAGTTAAGTAATAAGTAATCGACGGCCAACGACCGTCGAATTTTATGTTAGTGCCATAAATCTTCATTTCCATAACGTCAAACGGGAAATTAATGTCTCATCCTAAACGGAAAAAAGTATGTCTCTTCCTTTTAAGATGAGCGGATTTCCGTCATTAATAAAAACCTTATAATGTTGTCGCCATAAAATTAGGAGCCATAAGTCATTTGGCGATCCGCATCGAGAGTTCAGTGGCCAATGAGAAGTTGGAGTTTCCATTTATGAAGCGCATCATTCAAACAGAAACATCTTTGTCATCAACTCTGATCAATTTTGATGGATTCCTTCCACGTCATAAGGAGGTTTCGGAAGACCAAAATGTAAAGGTTATAATTCGAAAGTACACAAGGGAATTCCAAGATAGTTAGCCATTCATAATTTGCAAATCAATATTTTTATCCAAAATGGTGTTAAAATCTTTTGTAGTAGTACATAATTAAAACGATACTTTCTTTTTAATAGTTATTTTTAATGTATTGCTCAAAATCTTTCTAAATGAGACTTGAATTATTCTTAGTTTAAGCGCTAGAATTATTTTATTCTCTCCATTTTATTAAAATTTTCGTCTATCGGGCTAGAAGAATTGCATTGATTTTGTGACGTAGATACTTAAAAATTTACTATATTTAATTTAAAATAAAGATAAATAATGGGGAAAAACCAAAGTACAACTAACTATAATGAAATAACTATTCATCAAACATTATTTTAAAAGACACATTAAATGACTTTCGATTAGTAACAAAATCTTAATTAATTGGAAATTATTAAGATTTATTTCTAATGATTAAAATATAGAAAACTGTTTGAAGTGTTTATTTTTGAACAGTGGATGTAGTCCCTCAAAGACGTTCTCGTATATTCTTTAACCCTTTGCGGTCCGATGTCGAGTGTGACTCGACATTCAATACTGTGCATCATTTTGACGTTTAATTAATTTATTTATCAAATTTAACTGTTAAAAACGCCTACATAATGGTGAGATGTAGATTAATTTTTCAAAGAAATTCGACTTAAAAGAATTATATATATATATTTATTTTTCCTAGCAATAAGCAAATCTTTGTATTTGGTGAATAATTTCGCATCTAATTATTTTTCGGACTGCAAAGGGTTAATAAAAGTGAATTTCTGTTTTAGACGTGTTTAATTCCCAACCAACTGAAAATAAATTTTGAAACTGATTTGCAATTCTACTTACAAAATCGCATACCAAATTAAGTCATTGCAGTTTTGAGACCAATAGATGCTTAACTCCTTTCTGGTTTGGCTCAAAATCTGATAGATGTCTACAAAAGAGATGCTAAACCTATGTACTGAATATTATCCATTTAGCTCTCCTTTTTATGGTGTTATCTTATAATCAAACAATCAGGCAGTCTTCTTCGAATCGATTTTCTCGCACTTCGATTGAGTTAAATAAATTTGGTGTAAAGACCATATTAAGTTCACCTAGTTCAAAATTTTTTGAGTTATATTTATCTCGTACAGAATTTTTTTTTTCGAACATAGGGATGTCCCAGATTTGTCAGAATTTCGGGTTCGAATTTTTAACCCATTGCCTTCCGGTAGTGCCTCTGACCCACCATTCTAGATTATGCACTATTTTGACGTTTTATTTATTTATTTTTCAAATTTAATTGTTAAAAATGCTTACATAATGGTTGAGATATGTAGATTAATTTTTCAAAGAAATTCGACTTAAAAGAATTATGTATATTTTTTCTCATAGCGAATAAACAAATCTTTGTATTAGGTGAATAATTTTGTTTCTAATTATTTTTAGAAGATCAAAGGGTTAAAAGATTACAATAATTTCTGTATACACCATATACGAGAAAGCAAAAACCCAGATTTAATGACAATACTGAATGTATACAAATAATTTATTTTTGAAAATGATTTCAAGAAGCAAGAAATATTTTTTGAGTTCTCTAAAACTAGTTGATCAATTATTTTTCGAATGTTTTCATGAATAATTAATATACTTGCAAAGAAATATGTGTTTACTTACAAATTGCCAAAATATATTTTACTTACTTGAAAGTTGTGAACTAAAAACAATCTGAAAAAAGTTCTATTGCGAATTGTTTTTAAAACAAAGCTCTTTGACTATATTAGATATTTATTTTGAGGTTCAAAGTTTCACTATGGTAAGGTGGAACAATTCATTCGGCTCTCCTTTACTTCACTAATTCCTATTCTTAAAATCATTAGATAAGTAAAGAAAAGGTTTAATTAAAAATGAAACAAATTAAAAATAGATTATTCGGATTATCACATCGTAATCTTAGTCAACCTAACAGTTCGACTAATTCATATTCTTAAAATCAATAGATGAGTAAAGAAATCTTATAATTAAAAATGAAACAAAAACAGACGATTCGAATTATCACATATAGAAAAATAGTAAATAAATATTATAATTAAAAAATGAAACAAATTAAAAATAGATTATCACATTGTAATCTGAGTCACCCTGACAGTGCGACTGAAGGGCGTAATGGATACTGCTGACTTTATGTTGCCAATTAGGTCAGAGTGATAAATATTGACTTAGAAGTTAACATAAAATATTTAAACTCGAGTACAAATTGTGGTAATAATAGGTAATTATCATAACCTGAAGAATTGTTTGACGATTTAGTTTCAAAAGGACTTCTAAACTGTAAATATTATTCATAGCAAGAATTATTTATAGTTATTATTATGAATTATATATACCAGAAATTATTTTTAAATATTTTTTATATCAGGAAAACATAGTACTAAACTATAATTGCAAAAATGTGATAATGTCATTAAATGAGTTTCTAAGAGGGTACATATCCTTATTTCTTTTCATTTTGATAATGACATCAAGTGAGTAACATAGAGAAATTATTAAAAAATTTCTGAAAAAAAAGTTAAGATATTTTTGTAATACTCACTCAATAATTTAACATTCTGTAATATCTTACTCTGGCACTGAGGACTTTTAGAATATCTACAAATAACTTATTATCGTGAACTAAATAATCTTGAAATAACACTTTTATTATTATTTTTACTCAAAGCCCTTGAGTTGAGTATATATTGTTCTGTTTCCAAATAATTTTTATATTTCTGAAAAACTCTTTCAAATACAATTTTCTTCATTGTCTTGGGAAAGCAATCTTCATTCATTTCGAGACATCAATTTATTGTACAAAACTGTTACTTTAATCTGTTAACCGGATAATTAACTTCTATTCAGTTTTTTTTTGCATTGTAATACTTCGTCATTGCCAATTAACAGGTTAATGGTCTATGAAGTGCTTTTGAACATTGTATTTAGTTAATAACACCAAATAAATACTAAAATACTTTTATTAAAATATTCTGAAACCAATTGAACAAAAATATTTCGAACGTTCATGTAGGAATCAAACTTTCTAGCCACTTCTGGCACTGACAATTAACATTACCGGATCAACAAACAGCAACATTTCTCTAACTGGCATGAAAAATTATATGTTGATTTAGTAGTTATCATAAAGGGTGGACTTGAATATATATTAGGAAATTTGTGATTAATCAGAATGTTTCCCGAAAAAAAAATCGCAATAGAGTTTTCTGCTGCGCATTTCACCTGTAAATATTATTTATTACTGGGAATAAACCCATTACATTAAACTATTATCCCAACAATGGTTACTACGTCATTAAATGCCTTTATGAGCGCAGGTAACCATATGCATCCCGTTGAGCAAAATGCATACTTTGCACGCATCAACTCTTCCTCGCGTGCGTCTACGGTTAGATCAAGAATTAAGTTCTCTTTTTATTAAATCGTTCTTTAAATAAATTTAGATCAAGCTTCTTTAAGGGAATAGTTGCATCTTCAACTTTTTTATTTGTTACTCTCCTTAAATGCATGGAACACGCACATATAAAAAGTAAACAAATCGGTTGAAGCCCGTTCCATCTTCTAACAAATAATTTTTAGCGAATTTTCCGCATTTCAACGAACCCGGAATTTATGACCTGCCAAAAGCTATGGAAACTTTGAACAGGTTTCTTAAAAGTTTCGGGTTTTGTGCCAGGAAAATTTATCATACGAGCTTCGCCGTCATGCTAACCTCCCATTAACTTTATATTTAAATAAGAAATCATCTTTATAGCACAACTTCAATCACCTTTTGGGTTATTTAAGGTCTTAGATGATGTTTTATAAGTATGTTAAAGAAAGATCATGTCTGGGTAACATTGCAATGGGTAGAACAAAATTACATTTACAAAGTCCCGCTCATAACATTGCATACAAATTAAAACTTAATTTCCAAGTTTTTTTTAATGAGAAAATGTAATTACTAAGATTTACCAAAATTATACGCAGAAAAGGCTATTTATTACAAAAACATTAAGGAATCTTTGATTTTCATGAGAACAAAACTCAAGCCGGCACCGAGGTAATGCGTCTTTCTCGTGTTCTGGGAGTCTCGAGTTGAAGTCCAGGTTCGGGTATGGTTGTTCTCCTGTGTGCTATCTGTGAAATGTGTGACTGTTCCCCCCTTTAAAAAGGGGCTGTGCAAGCTAATGTGGTGAGCGTGTAGCTTAAATCGTACTCTTGGTCCTAGTTGGTGTTACTACAAAAACAAGAGACGCTGCTTTCGGCTTAAATCTGCAGCTGTAATAGCAGGGGGTTTGTCAATGGCAAATGTCCTAAATAACAACAACAAAATTACAAAAGAACTTTTCTTTTGTAATAAAAAAAGCAAAGGCGCAATTTCATAGATGATATTGTTTTTACTAAGGGCACTTGGTATGGACAAGCGCGCTGACGACCGTCAGCGATTTTAAGCCGAATGAGCGTCTCTTGTTTTTGAAGTACAGCCAACTAGGGCCAAAAATACGACTTAGCTACCAGTCATCACATTAGCTTGCACAATTTCTTTTTACAGGGTGGCACATTAACACATCTCACAGACAGTACACAGAAGAACAACCATGTCCTAACTGGGACTCGAACCCGGGAAGTCCAGATCACGAGCAAGACGCATTACCTCTAGGCCCGGAGGCCAGCAATTTGATATATTTAAACAATAAACCAGCTTGAGTGCTCTGTCCAGGATTTTCTCTTATGTACTCTTTTAAAGATGATATCTTGCTCCCCTTTTCCGCATCAAATAGGGAAAAAGAGACGATTATATTACATTTATTAGACGACGATTACCTTTCATATTATTGGTGAACAATATTGAATTTTTCATTTTTTTATTGCAGCATTTTTGCTGAATTTATCATTTGATCCGTGGTAATTTTGGGGGGATTAATTCTTGGAAAACGGTTAATAGGATCCGAAATCTGAATTTGCGTTTTAGGCATGTTTTCTTCAACAATTTGGAACCAGAATATGACTTAAATTTATAATTGTAGTCATAAAATCCATTACCATATTTCACATAATTAGGTCATTACATTTATGAGTTCTCGTGTTTTAGAACCTATGAAAGTACTAACTGACATAAGATTCGCACCTTTACGGATAAGGTACCAAATTGGATAGATGTTTACTCTTCAAGTTTTTCAGTTATCGTGTTAGATTATAATCGGACATCTGGACAGGTGTATTTCATCTGAATGGGTTCCCTTCAACATTTAATGGAAATAGACAAAATTTGACATAATAACCATATATCAACTTCCATTCGTTGAGCTGTAAAAGGATTTTAGTTATCTTACTCATAGAAGACGTCATAATGCCAAAAACAAGGTTTTTTTTAAACTCAAAAGGATTCTAAGATTCGTCAAAATCTCGAGTTCCAAATTTTTGATGATTCTCATACTTTTTTTTTAATATTTTGCACACGAGAAAAAAAATAGAACAGGCATCACCATCGTGCATTAATGTCTGAAAATTTCAAAGTTTCAGGCATGAAAATGACATTATTCTCTAGGTCATATAATGATCAAGTATTTAAACATAAAAAAAAACGCAAAAAATTTAAATTTAGGAAAGTTTGATAATTGAATCGATTTTAAAATACAAATAAATACAAAATTTCATTAATTATTATCTAAATGACGTACAAATTTTTTTTTGAAACTAAAACTTTATCTAAGTGCCTTTCATGTATTTCGAATACCTTCGGGATCTTTAGTGCGTTAGAATTATTAGGAAATTATTGCTCTCAGTGGCAAATTTTTTTACAGTTCTATGAGTGATATTCTATCTCATCGGAGATTATCATTAAAAAATTATTTGTTTAAAATTTTTGTTAACTTTAATGACAAAACTTGTATGATTTTTATAATGATTGTTTACTTGCAAATTCAAGTTAGAAAACATGAAGTTGAATCTTGATAGGAATGGGTGGCATTTTTATTATTGTTAGAAAGATATTGTAAATCATTTTGACTTATAACATTTACAATCAGAGGTTTAAAACAAGAAAAAAAAACTAGTTTTAAATAAGAAAATTAATATATATATATATATATATATATAAACACACAAAATCCACAATTTAACGAACATCAGATTTATTGGAAATCACCTGACTAATATGTTTATCTTTTGTTCGCCCTTATAATAAGATATATTATTATACTTGAATCCACTTAACTTGCAATTTGATAGTTGTTTTTATTCTTCATTCTTTTCAATAAGGCTGTGGAGCTTTTTTAAAGAAATAATTTAAAATTAAAGATAAAAAATGGTATTGTTTTTGCCTTAAATCAGTTACTTAAATTTCCAGTATAATTTAACTGTATTACATTACAATTATTCCACTATCCTCATATGGTACACCATGCTCTCTTTGTGAATATGATTAGGGAACATTGTTGACCTTGAAAGGGGGGGGGGAAGTAAAAAGTTAACATAAAAGTATAGTGTAGAAAGGATGCAGTTAGTTGGAAGAGCCCATCAGCACCGGATTAAACCCTCTAGGAGATCTTAGGTAGTGCAAATGCCCCGATCTCTCTTTTTCCTTCTTCAACATATAACAGCGCAGACATTTTTTATTCATTTTAATTACATAAAAAGCAGTTTTATTTAGTAAATTTTGATAAGACAATGAAATATTTAAATACGATCTCTTTCGAGATTTTATATTTCGCAAAAATTCAGGATTCAGTCTTAAAAGAAATTGTGGGAAACTTCTTTTAAACACTATCTAAATATTATTTAATTATATAAATAAATGTTTTTTTAAATTATAAAGCAACTTATTTTTCAATTCTTAATAATAGCATAATAGGAAATGTAAAAGATGATTAGTTAGGAATGTTAGGGTAACATTCGATAATTTAAATGATTTTAAAATGGATTAATTCTAGTTCCTCATAGATGAAATAAAAACGTAAAAATATTTTACTTGCCAATAATGTTGGAATTTCGGGGTCTTATGATGTTTCTTACTTTTTTTATTTGATAATCTGTCCCAGGAGGACATGATGCTGATGATGACGATTTAGTGTCAGTGTCACAAAGGAAAGAGGGAGTAGTAGCTTCTGAGGATAAAGACCACTTGGAGGCAGAAGTCTTACTTCTAGCTCATATGAAGATGACACTCCCACACTCGCTTGCACACACTCCTAAAACCGGAGGGCTCTTTCACACACCTCACAGATACCAGAGCTGCGATTGATAATGTATACATGAATTTCCTAGTCGTTAAAAGGCTGAGAATTTATTAATTCAGCTACCAATCTGGTGGATTAAAATTCTCAACATTATTTCTGTTTAAGTCTCAGACAGCTACGATGAGCTAAACGTGCGGAAATAGTACAAAAAATTTAATTCAGTTCCAATAAAAAAGGAACGTGCAATTTAAAGTTCTTTTTACCCATAAGTAACCTAAATATTATTTTAAATTTATTAATTGTAAATAAAAAAGTTATTCACCAGATCTCTTGACTTTAGAGCTTTATTGCGCTCTTCTTAAATTAGTTTCAATTAATTTTAACTGTCCCCAAATTTTCAAATCAAAGTATTTATTCGAAATTATGGCATGGAGGTGCTCGTGACCACTTTGTCACATCGCGGAACTCTGAAACATCAAATCGCTGTCGTTTCCATACCTCTTAGATAGAACACAGAGTGACGAACAACCATGTCCGAACCAGGACCCGAATCCGGACGCCCCATGGAGAGGACACGCTACCCCTAGGCCAGGATGCCATCCCTTGAGGACATGAGAGTACCTTTTATCATGTGAATGTGATGTCACAGGAATTGATTCATTCAGAATTTCATAATTAATTTTAAGAAATCGACGAGAAACTTATTTCTGAAGAAACCTACCTCTTTTTGGTTGTGTTTGTTCAAAAAACATGATGCAAAAATTATCATTATTTCTATAAACTGACTCAAAGATATCATGAAGTAAATTTAAAAAAATAGCATAAAAATTTATAAAAAGATTCTTTGCATACTAAAAATTTAGTTTTATGCCTTCAAACAAAGAGTTAAATCATGCTATCATATTATTAAAAAGAATTATTTGTGTTTTGTGTAAAATACAAGATGTTTCTATTTGCATTTAAATCTTTTTTATCAATTTTTTTCTGAAATCATTATCTTTTCCGGTTTACATTTAGAGAAAAATAATTACATTACAACATTTATATCTAACGTAAGCTCTATATTCCTAATTAAATACTGAGAAATCAACATTTGAATGGAATGCACATCGGAAGAAAAGTTGTCTGCTATTGACCACTTTCAAGAGAACAGATAACAGTTGTAAGCTCTAAGAACATAAAATGCATTGTGAAAACTTAAGTTCAATTTGCATTGCTCGTTAATAAGTTAGGAAATGAACGAAAGGTAAAGGAGACATCATCAATTAGTAAATCCTTGCTGTAGGATTAACAGAGAACATGCTTACAATATTGCAGAGATTCCGGAATTTTTGGATGTGACAGCCTTTACCACACATGCACTACATAAGCAATGATGTTTGTTTGTAACAAATTCTTCTATGTGATGGGATGTTGGCTGGAAGGTGACGCTACTATCAAGGGATCGTCAACATATAATTCGCATTACTGTTACTAATTTATATCAAGGCTAATGATGCTGATCACTCATAAGCTAATACTCGACAACGTCTCTATCCACTTTATTTTGCGAACTGCATCTCCAGAAATATTCAGTTATGTCTCCGGTTACTGTCTCAGATCAATGTAGGTGAAAAGTAAAAAATACGTCAATTAGTAAAAGTTTATGATCATTGGGCCGAGGATGATTAACGGTCTGTCACAGTGAAGTTAACTACCTTTCATGTAGTATTTCATTGATGCGCGTTTATGCATTACCAAGCTTACCAAGTTTATCCAGAGACCAGTGTAACTTTAAGAGAGAAGTTTAGGTTTTGGTATTATTTTGGTACCTGGTGAAAGATGACTGGTCCATTGCTACTTTGTAAAAATGGTGAATGATACATTCATTCTAGGTGATGATACATTCATTCTAGATCACATTATTCCTGGCTGGCGTCCTGGCAAAGCGGTAGCACGTCTTCCCAGTGATATTGACGTCCAGGGTTCGAGTCCCGATTCGGGCATGGTTGTTCTTCTGTGTTCTATCTGTAAGGAGTGTGAATGACCCCCCCTCCCTGTAAAAAGGGGCTGAGCAAGCTAATGTGATGAGTAAGTAGCAAAAGTGGTACTCTTCAACCAAGTTGGCGCTACCACAAAATAAGAGACTCTGCTTAGGCTTAAATCACTGACTACCTCAGCGAACTTGTCATGGCAAGTACCATAAGAAACAACAACAACATTATCCCTAAAGCTGACTTTCTGGATGGGGAGCTCCTTGTCGCAAGACCTACTTGCCAACACAGATATGGTTTCTTCATCCAACCAGATGTGATCATATTCAGTCCATAAAACATGAACATAATGTCATAAAACTCAGTATGACTTCAAATTTGCTGAGCTTCAATATTATTAACAAGAATAATTAGAAGGCACTCGAATATGCGTTTAGGTGAAATATCTCACTCCGAAATAACTAGCGCGTCACTCTCTCTAGTTATTGGGGTCACCCGTCAATGAAAGGGAGTGAGGATCAAAACCATGTAAGATAAAATTCAGTAGCATTTTCACTATCTATTTAGTAAGATGTAAGCGGTGATCAAGACTAGGATGATGTAGCATGTATTATTTATATAAAACCAATTTATAAGTATTTTCTCCGAAGATTTTATTTGTCACAAGTCATGAAAAAATCTTTTATTTATGTATTGTTATTTATATTATGCAAAACACTCTGCATTCTTCAAAATTTGTTGAAATTACTTTGTTGCAGTTAACTAAGTGGCATTTTCAGTTGCTAAAACTCAACAAATGTAACCATTTCTGTTTAGGGTATAAATTATTCATATTTTTAAGGAAGAACAAATAATCAAGCTAACACTTTTCTAGGCAAAAAAAAGTTATGTTTGTGAACTAATTTCCATTTTAAACAGAGAATTTATGCAATAAAAATATTTCTGAAGTATATGAAACTTTCACTGTCTTTGAAGTGCTTAGTACTATTGTGCTTAGTGACGAAAGAAAGTTGTTTTTTTCGAAAGTTTTTATTTGGAAGAATTTACACACTCTTGTAAAATGTATTCCATTTTTTATTTTATGTACGTCTTGAAAGTAACAAAGCATTGTCTGGAAAAGCAATGTTTGTCTTATGTTAGTAATTCGTACAGTGTATGTTATATCTGAAGTTGCAATGCCATTATAATTACAAATAAATAAAAAGGAACTTAAAATAAAGCATTCGTACTGTGGTAAGAATAAAAAGATACCGTGATTGACATCCAGATTCCCAACACTTTTGTCTTTTGAACTTAATTATTTTAAATTTATTCATTTAAAAATTTGTTTGAAACCAAACGAAGAAACCCCAATTTTTTCTTTTTTTTCACACAATTCTAATATATTCCATGTTTCGATTAAAGAAAATCCCATTTAATGACCCAATAAATAATTGATATTAGGGCTGCAAATTTTTGCATGAAGTTTAATGCAAAATAATAACATAAGACGTCAACAAGTAATATATCTCCATTCAAGAACAATTTTTATCCGCTTTATTGCTTCGCTTGTTCCAATGCATTTGAAATTTCAAGTTGTCTCTTACTTTCTATAAAGCAATTCTTCATTTTCCTATAAAATTTACATATTTCGAGATTACTCAAATTAATAAATTAGTAATTGGGTTACATAAAATGTATATATGAAATAGCAGTTGCAGGTAAGTTATTTAAAATAGAACCGTTTCATAAGTATAACATCGATTAATCATTCAACAAGCAATATTTCCTCATTTTCGTGGATGAAAAAACAATATAAAAAATATAAAAGATCTACATGGTTATCTAAATGTCCAGGAAGGTCTTTACGTAAGGGAAAGTTCATGATCGAATAAAATATTTAGTTAAAAATCACTCTGATTGCATAAGCTTTAAATTTAAGAATTGTAGATGCTCTTATAAAATACATGCATTTATTTGTTTGAAACTATATTTGACCAATAATTTCAAAATTATTTTAATATTTAAGCAATATTACTCAATTTTAAATACTTAAGTATTTGTAATTAAAAAATATTTTTAATATCAATAAATTTTCGATTTTAAATAACTTGATTTAGTTTTTGAAAAAGAAGTAATGAATATTTATTTAAATCTGTAATCATTTACGAACCGTTCTATGTGAAATAAAAAAACAATAAATCTCAAAGGTTTTTATGGACTATTCTAGATGAAATTTAAACGTTTCGTTAACGACCAGGAAAAGCTCATACTGGATTGGAGTATCAGATGGCATGCATAGCCGGCTAGTCTAAAAAAACCTGTCAGAATAGGCCGTTATGTTATAAAATTGATGGTTGGAAATTGGTATTGATGAGATGATCTGTACATCATCTCATCAATTCCTAAAACCTATTGATGTTCTTTTTGTGAAATTTGAACATGGATTGTTTTTTTTCTCCCTTCCTCGTTATAGATGTGCATTTCACACTGATCATGCTTATATAACCTTTTGAATCAACAGTTTCCGTGATAAGCTCCAATACATAAATCATTTTCTCAATAATTAAAAGAAATTCAATTTTAGACACTTTTTATTTGTTTTTGTTCATTTGTTATTTCTTCGTCAACAGAACTTGTTTCATGTTCGTAAAACTAATTTTGTAATCATTATTTCCTTTATGCTTTAGAATGTTGAAACCTTTTAAATTGGAATATTCTCAATAATAATGCAGGTTATAAATATTTTTTGATTTTAATTATCAGATAATAGATAAATTCAGCCCTATTTTGATTCCACGCGTTGGTAGAAAATTAGTTAAAATTAATATCCATATTCTATAGCATTCCTAATTAGGAATTATAAATTAAAAAAAGAGCAAAAATGGAATAAAATTTTCGATTTTGTATGCATTAACAAAAATGTATTTTTCAAAATATTCTGCCTTTAATCTGTTTAATTTTTGTAAGTATTGCTATTAACTTTTTTAATTTATATAATTTGAATCAGTAAAATTATTATATTTAATAAGTCGCAGAGAATGATTAACCTCATTGAGGAAAGGAAAGTAGCGCAACAAGCCTTATTGAGGTAACAAAGCCTTCTGCATATTGCGTTGAGATCTGATAAGCAGGTTGAAAGATCCATTCATTATTACAAGACAATTATTCAGTCAGTTCAGAGTCATCAGTATGGCTGCGGGGTTGAGATGTGGCTTTCACATTAAAGAGACTAGTTAGTCAGGCTATGCAGTTACTTGACTTTATTGATGTCTCAATGATGAGCTAAGCTACTGTATAGAAATTCAGACTAATACATTGCTTTGAGTTTCTGGTAAGCAAGATATACGGAAGAGTAAGCTTATTGTTATTATAACTATGTAACATACATAAAATTATTTTTGTTCTTGTTTCTCGACTAGAATTTTAAGCTGAGTCTTATGAAACAGAAGATCAGTGTTCATTTTAATTGTTAATTAAGCGTTAAAAAATTATTTTTACATTTTATATTTTATTTTTAATATTTAAATAATTAGTAAATATATAGATAAATAAAACAGCATTTTTATTTTATCTTCAGATATAATTTAGTTGTAAAATTATAAGAAAAAAAACTACAGGAACATGATTTTATTTCTCAAAAAATATTAATGCTTAGCCAAAATACGCCAGTTTATAATATGATAATGACAAATAATTTTGTTTAAAGCAAATTAAATAATCTGAGTTTTTAATTAATTAATCAGCATCTTTACCCAAAAGTCATGAAGATTTCCCTTTTAACAAATTTCAGGGAAACTTTTATTTCTAGTTTCATTTTCCTTTTAAAATTTCGCAATGATTTCCGTTTTCTAAGTTCAGGTACTCTTCAGGCCCTTGTGATGCCATTTGTCATCACCAGAATAACGTGCTTTTCTATACATTTCTCCTTTTAATGTGAGCTCGAGACGGTTTGATGGGGTTAAGAGTGCGATATCATCTGAATACAAATGAATAATGGACGCATAATTTTAATTAATTAATCTCGATGCAGTTAATTCATTATTGAGGCTGGAATTTATAAATAATTTCAAATATGGAGTATTTTTAAGTTCTTTAAAGATTTTTTTTTAAACAAAAATAATAATTTTAGTTGAAAAACTCTTAACTCCTATATTAAATATGTTGCTTTCGTTTGATTTCAGTGCTGTAATAATAATAAAATCTGTCCCGAAACTGGTCTTATTTAATTATAATAGTCAATTAACCTGTGTTGTACAACGTTATGATTAGTTCTTTAGTTTTAATTACTACTATGCTTTACCTACTATGATACATTTTCTTAACTGTATGAATCGTTATTTCCAAGAATATAATATATTTGAATGGATACGTCAAAGCAAAGCTGATGAAAATATAGATTAGTTCTCCTTTAAATTTACCAGGGTATGTTTGTCTCGAACATATTCGTCTCAAAGTTTTCTGCAATTATTTGGCCTGTTAATTATACCTATCATTTAGAAAATCACGAGTAGCAAAAATAATTATTATTAGTAATTACTAGTAACGAACAAATTATTCATAGTCAACGAAATTGCATGCTTATTAATACCTATATCTCTATCATTAATGTTCAGTTGTGATAAATTACCATAAGGCTCGATTAATGATGCTAAATTATTACAGTTATGTCTTCATTCGTTCAAATAATATGAACAATGAATAATTTTAGCATCTTCATCAAAAGTGTAGGTGATGATAGTTTAGGCATTTCCTATTTTGACCAGAAAATTTATCATCACATTTTTTTAAAATTATGTTTATATGCGGGAAAAATTAGCTCACCTACCTCAGGGCAGGACAAAAGTAATGGGTAGCCTTTTTTTATAAACCATCATGCAGGAAAAATAACTGCTGTTATTAATTTCCTATAAATATTTATTATTCAAAAACTCTCTATACACACATATATATTCTGTGCCAGCTTTCTGGTACAGAGGTAACGATCTTCCTCGTGTTCTCGGAGTCCCGGTTTGGGCATGGTTATTCTTCTGTGTGCTATCTGTGAGATGTGTGACTGTCCCCCCCCGTAATAAGGGGCTGTGCAAGCAAATATGGTGAGCGTGTAGGTAAGTTGTACTCTTTGCTCTATTTGGAGCAACTTCAAAAACAGGAGACGCTCTTTTCGGCTTAAATCTACTGCTGTATCAACCGGGGGCTTGTCCATGGCAAGTGCCATAAGTAACAACAACAACACTAATTCATGATGTCTCCTTTGCCGTTCATTTCCTAACTTATAAGGAAAATTACAAAACCCGTTTGCATTTGTATTTTATCTCTTGTAATTACTTGTATCAATTGATCAAGGTAAATATATATTGAAGTCTATTTTCTTCAAAGGTGTTGAAATATTGAAATTATCTTTGCGCCATACCTATTTCTATCGATAGGCGTCAATTTGGAGCAATCATAATTAAGACAAAATTTTGAGTAAACATGCAAATATCACATCAATAATAAATAGGAATGTGCCTATAATACTTCGATCCGTTATCCGTTATCGTTATCTCAAATGAAACAAGCGATAAACAACTGTTGCCGATAAGCCATAATAGAAAGAACAAACGCAGAATGTTAATTGAGGTAAGAGAGTGAAAAGATTTTGAAGGTTTCACTTGCTTAGTTCGAATATTGAAAAATAAAGTACTAGAATATATTTTGAATTATTAATATTATTGTGCACCTCAATTTTATACTATTTTAACATAAAGCCCTTCTTTATCATCCGAATATGTCTAGAAGAAGAAATAAAATTTTATAAACCATAGCATTTATGAGGTGTATTATTTGTTCTTGCATCAAAAGAACGCGTGTTGATAGAAATAGGTATATAAAAATCGTCGGTAAACCTGGTGCTAGTAAAACTTATATAAGATAACAATTAGAGATTTAAAATATCAAATAATAAATTTTTCAAAAGTATTTGAAAAATACAAAAATTGTTGTAGCTTAAATATGAAACGCTACGGAATAAATTTGAATTAGGACTAAATATTTCAACAATATGAATTAAGAATAAAGGCCATATTTGATTGAAAAAAAGTCACGCTTCTTTTGCTTTGTCTCTCAAAATTAGAGGTAGAGGTCCTCAAAATTAAAGATAGAGATAAGTATGTAAGAAACGTCTGTAAACTTGCATAAAATTTGTATAAGATAACAGTAAGATATTTAAAATATCAAATAATGAATTATTCCAAACTATTTGGAAAGTACAAAAATTTCTGTAATTTAAATATGAAACACTACGAAATAACGATTAATTAGAACGAAATATTTAAACAATATGAATTAAGAATAAAGGCCATATTTGATTTTAAAAAAGTCACGCTTCTTTTGCTTTGTCTCTCAAAATTTCATCGCAAGGCGTCTGTCGTGAATCTATTCTTAATATTATTCACAAGTCGCGTGATCTTCCAAACTGCTCGGCTCATTTTTGTTTTGAAGCCACCGTGTGAGAAAAACAAACCTTAATTGCTCTTTGCTACTAACATCAGCATTGCAAACAATTAATCCGAGCAAAAAACTTCCCCGTAATGGCTTCCTCGAAGACAAACTTCTCTTTAACGCGGCAAGCCATTCACGTCTATTTACCGATAATGGGTATGAGGATGGTTTCCTGGCAAAGCATAGAGGACTACAAGCGAGGTTACACGCAATCCATTTGTAAACATGTGTTTCAAGACCCCAAGATCCGATGTTTACTCGGATATTACTAGAATATATCGCAAATAACTTGAATCAATCCATTCTGTGAAAAGGGAATGAATTTATCGGGAAATTGAATAGCCTTAGGTAAAACGGTTACTAATTTTCGTGCGCCATTCTATTGATTACAGGGAAGTTCTATTGTTTCCTCGATATTGTGCTTGTAGCTATCGATTAAAAATCCTTAGACGCGTATCGATTCGAGATATGAACCGATATGCATGTCATGAAAGGTTGTTAGCGACACCATTCCAAATCTTAATCCTGTAATAATAATAATAATAATAATAATAATAAAAGGGCCCATTGTTACACCGACTTTGTAGGAAAATTTAAGTTTGAAAACAAAATCATAGTTAAAGTTTTTGACTCTATAATTATACCTTTTTGCAAATAGGGCTGTTTTTGTGGTGTTAACAATGGATCAAGTTTCAAAGATTGCCGTATAAACAAGTCGTTTGAAAGATGCATCATTTTGATGAGTTTTGTGTTTGTAAAGATTTCAGTGCAAAATCGAATGATACCATTAGGGAAGAAATGGAACTTTGGATTTTCCACTTTATTATTAAGAGAATAAAGTAAATTTCATTTATTTTCCTGTAATTTCTATTTACTTACTTGTTTTGCGTACTTTTCACATTGAAATATTTGGAAACTTTTTATCATAAAGATTTTATATCGGCGAGAAGTATTTGACATGAATAGGCTGAAAATTTGGTGAAGGATTGAAAATTGACAATAGGCGTACCTTTTTTAGCAGATAAGGAGTATAATTATTTAAAAAATAATTCATTGAAATGTGATAGTACCTTTAAAATTCAAATAATATGTAAAAACAAACAAACAAAAATGCATATTATAACTCAAGACGGCAGGTATTAAGTAACAGGCCAGGTATTAAGCAACAAAAACTTTTAAATAACCGTAGCAGTAACAAAAGCAACTTAAAAAATAAAAAGAAGATAAGTAACATTATTAAGAATTTTACATTTCTTTTGGATATACCGATGTTTTTTTTTGGCATCTTATGTAATAAAAAATAAAGTGCAGATTTTCACATTTTTAACTAGGCTATGAACGGAAGCTTCATAAATCCTAATATTTATTAAATTAATCAAAAAATAGTGAAAATTGAAGCATGCTAAAAATACAGAGGAGGATGGTCAGAGAGGAGAAAATGCAATCATAGAAAAGTAGAACAAATTACTTCAGGCAGACATTTGAAATCGATGTAAACTAATTTTATTTAGAAAATTATTGATTCAGAAATTTGTTTGAAACCATATTCTTGGCATTTTCACGAATCCAAGCAATAATCCTCATATTTCTTTCTCAAAACAAATATACATTGCTAAAAATTTGCTCCAAACTTTAATTTTTAGTAATTATTTATAATTACAATTTATTTATTAATTTACTTCAGGCAGACATTTGAAATCGATGTAAACTAATTTTGTTTAGAAAATTATCGATTCAGAAATTTGTTTGAAACCATATTCTTTGCATTTTCACGAATCCAAGCAATAATGTTTAGATTTCTTTCTCAAAACAATTATGCATCGTATAAAAATTTCTTCCAAACTTTAATTTTTAGTTATGGTTTATTATTACAATTTATTTATTAATTTGCTACAGAACATCAAAATAATTGTTTTAATACAAGTTAATTATATTTCATTATCGATTAAAAATATTCGAGAAATCTAGAGATATTATTTGAAAACAGTAATTGATATTATTTCAAAAACTACAAAAACAATATATTTCACGTTCACGTCATACATTAATTAAAGTTTTGAATCTCATGATCATTTAGTTAGAGAATAAAAAAATGTGACACCATATTAAAATCTAAAATTGTAGTTAAATATCAAGTGATTATGTTTGTAATGTGTCTGATATTGCCTGATTTAATTCTGTTTAAAACATCTAGATTACTGACAAAAATATTGAAATTTAGAACTAAAGAGATAGACAAGTGTTCTTCTACATAATACATTTATCTAAGTATACCCAGCAATCACATTCTCAAGTGCTTTTACGTAAATTTGTATTCTTAAAAAATATGTTTTACAACATAAGCTATTATTTTTGCTATGTAACTGCGATATTATAAAAATGCATAAGTAAAACTATCAAATATTTCAATCATATGTTAGAAAACTTAAAATCTAGATGAGAAGGATCATTTTTCTCCGAAGTCGTCTTTCTAGAATTCAAAACATTCTACCAGGTAAGAAAATACTTCCGCTTTATCAATCGATTTTCAGTTTCATAAATTATAAAGCTAGAGGTAGGTATTCTAACCTCCAGAGTCTGAAGTTGTGAGGTTTTCTTTAAAAACTGGATGAGTCTCAGGAGCGTACTTACTAATAAAAGTCAGACATAACAGTCAAAAATATTTTGTAGAAAATACTTCTGGAAAACATTTCTGTCATTGAAACAGAATGCAAACACTCGTTGGCGTGAATTATACATCTAAAATTTGAATTTTTCGCAGACTTGATATGTTTGTGTCAGACCCAGAGGACAAAATTTTTTATTCATATTTGCATCATTTGAATTGTAAAAAAAATATGGAAATGAACGATGCATAAATGTGGTTGACTTAAAGAAGAAATATTTTATAGAATCATCCCTACAAAAGAATTTGAAATGCTTACAATAAATTTCGTTAAACATAATGTTTGTTAGTAAAGCTAACATTTATAGTTTGTGTGCTAAAACAGCTAAGAATCTTTCATATTTTGAAATTAAATTTAAATGCTCTTCATGTTAAACTAAATAAATTTTTATTTAAAAACTATTTAATTTATATTCATATTGTCTTTATATTCATGTTCATATTAGGGAAGAATTTCTTTTGATAAAAAATTCATATACGTAATTCAGAAACTCAGTTAAAATGAAAGCGAGAAGAGAAAACAAATAAAAAAAGGTCTTAATTATGTCCAGCATACACTTATAAAAGAAAGCTGTATTGTCGTGCTGCATTTATGAAACGCCCCAAAATGTTTACATAAAAATGTAGAAAGAAGGTGATGTTGTTGTTTTACGTAGGCTATGGTACCACTGATGTATAACTTTGCTTTAAATTGTTTCATAAGTCAATAATTTTCGTAATGATGATAGTGTAGTATTTGTGAAACGTTTTAAAATAACTGAGAAGAGATGTATTCAAAAGGAAAAAAATACCATTCTTCATGGAGAAGAGTCATGATTATTACTATATGACATCGTGCTAGAGCAACAATGACTTTCAATAACTGACTTTAAACCACTGTGTAAAAAAATGGAAACACCATGGGGGTTCGCTTGATTTTTCATATATTTCCATATACTCACATCATTCAGAATATTCTATGAAAAATGATTTATCCAGTGTTTTATACTATTGAAATATTACGACTGGCATCACTAAAATTCCACACTAAGCCTCCAAAGTAATCCTTTTCACTGAGAACTTACAGATATTTTTTATTTGATTTCTTAAGTTTACAAAAGCAACTTTAACATTAATGTAACAAACATTCTATACAAATGTACCGAATTTGCAACTTTAAAATTATCTTAATGTAACAAACAATCTATACAATTGTACCGAATGTGCAATTTTAACATCACCTTAACGTAACAAACAATCTATACAATTGTACCGAATTTGTTGCTACGTTATTTTTTACATTTTTTTTTAAATTTTCATATTTGTGAGAATAAAAGCTCAGAAATCGATTTACTTTTCACTTCGTGATGGTCTAGAATGTTGAAATGTTTCATATTTATGCATTCATGATAACAATATACGAATTTAATATAACAGAACTTAAGATGCAGGTAACTGTTCCATTTAAATTAATTTTCATTCTACGGAAGTTACAACTAACGAATTTGAAAAAAAATGTTCTGTGGATTGTATATTATTTAAAATAATGAATTATAAATTACAGAGTAACTAGTAGACATCAATGGAAATAAAATTGTATTTCTTTTACTAATCCTGTAAGAATGTCCTACATTTTTTTTTATTAAATTAATTTTAATATCTACAATACATTCAATTTTTTTTAGTTATATACAAAATAGGGTCAAATAGATATTTGAATTTAAATAAATATTTTGAAATATTCATTAGTCAGAGGGAAATCAATTATATAATTAATCCTCTTATTAAGAGTGTAGGGAATTATTTCCTCGTATGAGAAAGGCCACGTGTAAATAAATTAGCTTAATAAATTAAAATGCAAGTATTATTACTATTCGGTGTGAAAAAAACTCCCATGCAAGTGAAATTTCTAAATAGCTTCATAATTAAATTTTGATAATATTGAAGTAATTTGATTTTGTTACAGAACAGCAATTTTGGTTTAAGGACTAGAAGTCAAGTTAAGAAGAAAGATTAATAATTGACAGACAGAAATGATTCCAAAAATAATTTTTTTACTCATAACTACTAAATTAATCAAATATCTAGAATATAAGACAATATCAAATTTTACTCTTTTTTGGGGAAATGTAGAATTCAGTTTATCTCATACTTATGCTGATACCAATCCAAGAAGTTAACAAAAGAAACAAAATAATAATGAAAAAACTGATGATTATATTATTAATTTCTCTGTGATTAAAAAAAATTATCAAAATTAGAAATGAATAAATTAGTATATTAAACTGTCTTTTAAAATGCTTATTTATATCTTCAGAAACAACAGTCATGTAAAACGGGAAAAACGACATGAAAATACTACAAAACGATTAAATGTAGATCCGTAAACGTGGCGAAAAATCATATTCATATGTCCTTTACAAAGTTGAAGTCCAGGCTAAATGTCCCCTGGCTTGAGGTCCTAAATTTTGATTTATCAAGCCGAGGCATAGTAACATTATTTACTATAAACCAATTTTTTACGCTATTGTCAGTGTAAATTGATCCTTCGTCATATTGAAAGATCGAGACATTTTACCCGAGCTTAACGCTTTTTTGACGGAGATACGATTTCAAAACTTAGATATAGCCTGTGTGCTGTGGTCTACCATTCAGGAACACTAGACTTCCCCAATACCCAACTGCCAAAACCCCATTAGACTCACTCTTCCCATCTATTGAGTAGTATAATTCCTTTTTTTATTACTGAGACAATATCTGTAAATTGATAGATATCTGAGCCTTCGAAATTCAATTTTTTTTCTCATCAGAAAGTAACGGTTGTCCTTTTCGGAGTTCAGGACATATGAGTATTAGCTCACTGAAGTCAATATTTAATATACCTTTCCTTTTTCTGAATAAAAAACTTTTAGGAACCTTTTATGTAGTTGTATATAGTTCTTTAAACGTATATGATGTCTGCATTATTTTTAGTTTTGACAACACTTCAATTCGTTTTTAAGTTCTAGAATTTCATTTTTAAGTTCTCTTATAAAGCCATACTTTTGCCATCATTTTTATATTCGACAATTTCCTTTTTTAAAAACTCACTTAAAGACTTTCTTCCGGAAAAGAGAAAAACGACGACATTTAATAAAATAATAAGATTTTTATAAATAAAATTTAAAAAAGAATGAAATACTGACTTTTAATATTTACAATAATTTCCCAGGGGAATTATTTTAGTAAGCGTCCTAATTTTTTTGCAGAAAAAAATTCTTTAAACATTGTTTTAAAATTTTTATAATTAGTAGATAAAATGTATTCATTAAAATACAATATAAATTATCAACTAACGCAAAAGAGAAATTTAGATCAATAGAACTAAAATATAAATTAAAAATTATAATTTGTCCTTCTATTTTTTCATGCAGTGTACAACGATTATAAATTTTACCAGAGAACATACCTGCTATCAAATGCATTGCTTAGATTTATTCTCGTCATTCACACCATTCTTATAGCAATAAGTTTTCCCTTTTCAATACTTTCTGGCAATTTTTCCAGTCTTTCTACGTAAAAGAATTTTTTTTCTCCTTTGTGTTTCTCATCTTAACATATTCATGCATGTGGGGTTTTATTTTTTTCCTCTGACAATGTTTCTGAAGTTGTTCGGATGACAAGATATTCTTCGATAAGCCCTTGTAAAAAAGTAATGCCTTTTGGACGTTTTTATTTATTATAATACACTTTTTTAAAGCGACTCGCATTTTTTTCTCCTTCTGCATCCATAAACATGAAATCTGTTTCGTGAGGGCGTTAAGCATTGGTAAGTCATTTACAATCGGAAAATTTTTTGGCAATAAAATAACTAATAAATATATTTAGCAATTTATCCGATAAAAAATTGTATTTGTTTTTTTCTGTGTCATAAAAAATGCAATAGAAGGTGGTACTATGGATGTAAAAAGGTGTCAAAAGCGAATGAAAATAAATACAAAATTTCAGAGGTTTCTAATTTTTTTTCAAATTCACAAAAGCGATAATAATAGCTGCAAAAGAGAAATTGATTCTTATACCTGCAAAGATATTCGGACCTAGATGGGATCAGAATAGCCACCTTCACAACTGTTTTATCATTAAGTCCTTAAGGTTTATTAATATGTGAGATCACTAATTATGCCATGGAAAGTTAGGCCTTCCTACCTCACTATATCCCTGTTTGTGTCATTTCTATCTTAAAAGAAAAGACGAGAATAGGTTAACCCCTCATGCTATTGAAAAATTTAGAAATATTATATTTCAATTATTTGAGAATATGGAAAGTATTTTTTGTTTGCTTTTCTCAAAATCACTGTTTTAAACAGACATATGGAACTTACTCAAGTTCGTAAAGAGAAGCCTCTTGCCGGCCTCTTGGCATAGGGATAGCGCAACTTTCCCGTAATCTGGGAGTCCCGGGTTCGAGTCCTGGGTTGGGTCGGGTTCTTCTGTGTTCTATCTGTAAGATGTATGAAAAGTGTATCCTCTAAAGATTTGAGCAATAACAATTTATGGTAGCGTGTTTCAAGCAATATTTTATTAACTAGTTACAAAATATGAAACATGAATTAAAAAAGAAAAATAAGCTTAAATTTTGATTATAAGTACAGAATCAAAAAACAACGGTTAAAAGTTTAAATATTTTTTCAGTAAATTTCATCAAATGCTTTTCGGAATAAGTAAAGTCTTTCCTGCACTTTTAACAACTAAAAAATAACGAAACTGAATGATAAAAAATAATGATTTCTGAGCTTTTAACAAATAAACATATCTGATTGGTTGAAAGAAAGAAGTTTTCAATGCCCTTTTAAAAATTAGAATTCTTTAAGCAAAAAATAATTTTTTTGAAGATGCTGTAGGTATTTAGATCTTTCTATATTAAATGTGTTATTAATAAATATCAATTAAAATATGAATTTCAACTAATACCAACATGTATCATGGCTCCCTTTTAAGCCAGTAACTCTCATAAATACCTCTCATCCTTAAAACTGTATCTTAGAGGTAAATTATCGTAAATTAATCTTGTAGATTTTGATGTGTTTTTCGTATTTGCTTTACTGAGACTGTATTTTTGGATGGATAAAATTTCGTAGCTTTAATGCGAAATAGAAAAACCGCACTCAAAAAAATAAAGTACAGCATGCAATGCATTACGCCTGCGAGCATCTTTCGGCTGTTCTGTAAAATGTTAAAATTATTAATTATGATTTTCTCTGACGTACAGAAAAAACTTTTCTTCTTTTTCTACAGTGAAAGAATTTATGACTGGGGATGGAATTACATATATTTTATTATTAAGCATGTAAAAGAACTTACTTCATATGAGTACGAAGTGTTTTAGAATGGATCCACTGGGAAGTATTTTTACAGTTTTTATAAACAATGATAAGGTAAGATATATATTTTTTTCAATGAACCATTTTAAAAGAATTTAATATAACAATCGCGAAATTATACTTTGCATAAAATTCATAGTACTAAAGATCAGAAATTTTATAAGCACCAAATGCAAATTTAAGCATTTTCATTTAACTTGGTACCCTTCAAATTTGTTAAAAAGGAATTTTCTAATAAGTTTCCATAATGTGTTAGAATTTAGTAATCGTATAAAGTATTACCTGAAAAAGTATTAAAATATTATATTGTACAAGTGAGGACAATACGCTATCTAATTTTTTTAAAGGTTATCGATTATTTAATGTTAAATTCAATTCAATTTTGAATTTCATAAATTATACCATCTAATATTGAATTTGAGGGAACAAAACTATTTCTCAAATCTATAATACGTATGATAAAAATAAATTTTAGTTTTTATTTAATAATAATTTAAATAAAGATTAAAAATTGGAAAACCAATAAAATAAAAAATCACTCTGCTCTCTAGAAGAGTCATAAAAATTTATTTAAAAAACCATTTTCATTAGATTTATTTAACTTAAATTAACCATCGTATTTTGTGCCTATTAAAACCTTATCTAACGTGAAACATTTAAATTTTCCGAAATTGCAAAATTGCATTAAATTTACTGAATTGTAACAAATTAGGATTATACAAACTTTACGAATAATGTTTAATTCAGGTATTTACATATAAAATTAAACCTTAATTTCTCATTGGAATTGCAAACATATAATTATATCCCTTTTAAAGAACTCATTTATAATATAAACTTACATAAGTTAGAAAAATAGCACAAAAAGCAGAAAAGAACGTAATAATTAAAAAACAATTTAAAAAAATAACATTAACAGACTTAAATAATTAAGGCAGATTTCTCTTCCCACACTCTAGGTGCTAAAATTTTCTAAATATTTTTAATCATAAGTTTTAAGTTATTTGAAAGAAAATCTGCATATTCATAATGAGAAAAGCTTCCCAAAAATTTAGACGTCTTGAATTTCTCATTAACTTTTATAAACTAATCGAAAGAATGATCTCTTAGGAAAAAATTATTCCGTGAAAGTTGTTTCTCATCAAAACACTTTCTATTTCACTAAAATAATATTAATCTATTATATGCCTGGAAGAAAACGCTTTACAAGAAACTGACTCCAAAAGAAACAATTAGAAATGGGAATAACTTGAACCAAAGCAAACAAAATTTTTACAAACAAACCTATACTGATTAAAATAGGATAAAAAAGGATATTGTTTGAAATATCTTATATTTTTTATCGTTAAACCAATTTTTGCGAATTGGGAAAAATTCTTCTTCTTATTATTAATTTTTTATTCGAAATTTATCGTTTGTGGGGAGATTAATTTGAAAAATTTTCTTAAAATCTTCTCTCTCATGCTAGATCAGGAATACAGGCTTTTCCAGAACATATTTCTAACAAAATAATTATAATTCTAATATCGTGATTCAATCTGCTATTTTTTATTTATTCATAAATACAGTTACAAAAGCATTTTGTGAAAATTCAATTCCAAGTTAATTTTTCATAAACAAATCCTTTTTATGATCTGAAATTATTACACCTAGATTGTTTTTTTAAAATACAAACTTAGCAAGAATGGTAAACTAGAACTGTTTTTTTTGGGGGGGGGGATAAATTATTGTGAGAATAGCATAGAGTATTTTAGTTTAGTTATCTTAACATTCCATTTTTTTAAAGAAAACTAGGATTAATTTGGGAAGAACCTTCTAATTTTGAACCAAGGGCAGATGGCGAAGACGACACTTGAGCTTGCATCCCATCTCCAAACTTTCACACCCCAAAAGCTGGAGGGAATTTGTCCCCGACGGCTTTAATGTGCACTAGACCGTCTTACACGATGGTACCTTGATGAAATCGGGTCTCACACTTAAAACCTCCAGGTTCTGAAGGACCCAGTACCTTATCTCCTAGCCACTGCGGCCCAGCATAAATTGCAATACAAAGTATAATGTTTGCATTATACGTGCTACAACATCAATGTTTCATTTTGCAACAAACTTTAAATAGAGAAAAGACAGGCAAAATATTCAACTTGATGAATGATATTTTGAAAATTGCTCGAAAGTTTAGAGAACTCAGTAACTGTAGCATAAATGTTCAACAAAAAGTTTTAATAGTCTTATGTATAACCAACTCTACAAAGTACAACTCTATTAAGACCAACTCCACAAATTAAAGAAGAAATAAAAATCACGGAAATATTTACGTACAATTAATCAGAAAATGGGATGGAGCTATATGAAATTATTTCTTAAATATATTTAATGCAATAAATGGTGACAACGATATTAATAAGGAGAATAACAAAAAATAAAACTTGTTTCTGGTATTAGATTTTTAAAATTTAATTAAATGCATTCAACTATAAGGTCTTTATGGTGAAGCAAAACCAAGGTTAAATATTTTCCGTTTGGGATATTGGGTAGAATTTTTTATGCATGCAAAAAATATAATACAATACTTTTTTTCGTGCTGCTCATGGAATTAATGAATGCCTCATTTTTTTCCATATAAAATTCTTTGAATAACTGTGTGCAAATTTTACAACATCCGGTTCTTTAAAAAAGATTGAAAAAAATTAAATTGCGTTATCTTCATGCTTCAAAAGCTCACGTGTGTTAAAAGAGCTTACATTTAGGTCTGGAATTTAATTTCTGCTTTATATGCTTTCATTTTTTTGAGGTTTGATATATATTAGAAAAGAAGTATAGAGTTTACTCAAGTTTTATTTACAAGACTTTTGCTGTGAAATATAAAAATTACTAATTACCCATAAATTTTCATATATGGAATGACGAAATTTTTATATTTTTCTCTACCATATCTATAATTAAATTATTGAAATTGGATGTTGTGACTAAATGGTAAAATAAGCTCACATAAAAACTCAAAAAATCGTTAAATGAACCACGGAGTGAGGAACATTAATGTTTTTGCTGTTTTTTGAAATTTCTATCTTTTATTTTTCTTGATATTTCATTAGTGAACTTAATGAATTTAGAAATAAAAAAAGAGAATTTTTTTATTTAGGGTTAAAATGTCATCAATTTTTTCTAAACTACCTTTTAATTTTTAAAAAAAACCAAAGTTCCCAGATTAAACGTCCGATGTTGATATTACCATTTTAATATTATTAAATGAGCGTGGTTTAATGTTAGCTTAATTTAACCTTTTTTCTTTTGGATAGCTCTAATCTAAAAATCAATTTAAATTCTTTTTAATTTTCTTTATAGGAAAGCAACTTCTATGAATAAATGAGTAATGACATAAGTCGTATGTAGAAATGTCAATTTCTTGGAAATATGGGAGCAACACGATTCCATTCCCAGCTTGCATATTTATATAATTTAATCATGTAACAAATTCTAAGTGCAATTTAAAGTTACTCTGTATTTTTACCACTACTTTTGAAGTTTTCAGCCCTCATTTGTGTTCAATTTCCTTGGAAAAGCAATAGGGTTTTTATATTTTAAATTGAGGTTACAAACTCTGTTTAACACCTTAAATGTCACATGTATCATTTGAATATAACGTAAGCCCTTTTAAAATGCGATTTATATTAGTGTAGGTATTGTAATCTACATCTCTATTTAGACTTAGTGGTTTATTTCCTAAATAGGACAAAAGCTTGATATATTTATAATAAAGTTATGCCGGCGTTTTGACACAGAGGTAGCGCGTCTTGCTCGTGATTCGAGTCCCGGTTAGAGCATGGTTGTTATTCTGTGTACTATGCGTAATTTATATGGGTGTGCCTCCCTGTTAAAAGGGTCTGTGCAAGTGAATGTGATGAGTGTGTAGCTAAGACGTACTCTTTGTCCTAGTTGGCGCTACTTGAAACAAGGGACGCACCCTCGGCTTAAAATCGCTGGCTGCGTCAGCGAGCTTCTGCCATTAATAATAATAATAACAATAACAAGTGCCATTAATAATAACAAAAACATAATAAAGTTTTATTTTAGGTGTACATAAAATTTTGACGGCTAGATTTTTAAAAATTTTGATTGGTATAAGAGGAAGGAAGAATTTCAAAAAAATTTTGAATAAGAAAATAATTTTGAAAAGTAAAATAAAAATATTCAGAAAGTAACATGAATTACAAATAAAAAATATTGTAACAGAAGCTCGGAGTAATTAAAATACCTCACACACAAAATATTTAAGGCACATATTAAACTGCAATTTGTTTGAGAATATTTATATTGTATATAGTATGAATTATTTTAATTTTTAGTGAATTGTACCATTGTTCAAAATCACTTTTTTAAAACTCGTGAATTGCTACAATTATTTCTTCTCATTCTCCATGAGATAAAATTCTTACCTCAACAACAAGTTTTTGCATTTGGTTACATATAAATATATTTCCATATGTAACCAAATGTTATATATTATCTTAAATATAATATTCTAATATACATAATAGTTATTTAAAAGTGTTGCCTCAAACATTTCTTTTACCAACTCTCTATTATATATCATTAAATCAATTTGCGCAAGCAAATGAATACCCTTTTAGGTAATCCGAAAAATCTATATATGATGCAGTTTTACTATGGTTAATGATAACAGCAGGTTTTTGAAGTTCATAGATTTTTTTTCTTGATTCTGTGCATAGAATTATCATTTTGAGATAATTAGCTAAAAATATCTTTACGTTAAAACTAAACAATCTATACTATTTTGTCGGCTTTCTGATTCAACTTTAAAAAAATTATCTGTTCCATTGAATTATGTTTTTAGTTCGAATAGATATGTCTATTAAGTGAGTATAGTATCTCAAGAGCTCGCGCGCCATAAATATTCTGGTTTAAAATGTTCATTACAAACCCATTTTCCTTTACCGAAATTGTTTTCACCTTTTGTTCCTAATCTCTTTTTCCCAAATGATTTGTACTGATTTCTTTACGTAAAGAAAAATGATTTTACGTATCGAAATGCATTAGAGTGAATTATTAAATGAAATAAGATGTAAACATATAAAGTTACGTAATACATAGGCTATATACTAAATTACAGCACTTTTATGATATATAAGTTAAAATACGAAATATGATTTTTAACAATGAAAAGTCAACACATATTTTGGAAAAAGATCAATAATAATTTCAAAACATTTAATTAAGTATTTCAGTTTTTCGGCCATAACTGGCGAGTAACCACTACAATCTATTTGCCAGGTAATAATTTTTGAACGTGTTCATAAATTTAGGAAATTAATCAAAGATATTTATATGTAATAACTGGATATAATTAGCTGCTTTCATATAATCTGTAGATACTTAACTAGAATTTTTTTCTTTTCAAATTGAAATTAGTTTAATTAACAAAACTAAGCAAAAGAAATTTATAAACTTTAATCTCAGAATGACCTATTCCTTATTAAATTGTAAATTTAACGAATAGAATTAATTATTAAACTTCTTTTTTATCACAGACATCAAGTTTTAAAGAAAATTTAATTATAATTTTTAAGCCCATTTCAGTTTTTAAATTCCAAAAAGAATGTTTAAGAGAGAAAAAAAGAAAGATTTTAAAACTAATTAAAAACAGTATCTTTGAAGAAAGGTAGATGGCACTACCTATGCATTCTGTTGAATTAGCAGCAGTTATTTTCATTATTTCAGTTTTGAATTTTAATGGCAAAGAACAAAGAAAATAAAGTTTTTCTTCCACGAAACGATCTTAGAATTCTTATAAAGGATGGAAAATAAATAAAGACTGCATTTTTCTATTGGCTTTTCAAATTAATTCAACAGACGGATGCAGAAACACTCCTGAGTCCCATTTTTCAAACTTTACTGGAAAGATAAGTTAACTGTGCAAGCACCTAAAAAAGTTAGCTAACTCGTGAATTTTCTTGGGAATAACTTTCGGATTGAGAAACATAGCAAGAATAGGCTTTTCTTGTTTGTCTCGAGCTGATGTTATAATAATGGATATAAACTGAAAGAAGATAACAATGAAAAAAAAAGTCATGAATTCCTTATTTTTGTTCTGATATTTTTTAGAATATTCGAAGATAATTTTTTTTATCAATTTCTAGCAATTAACATCAAGTTATTTGTTTGTAATGTTTATGAAATATAGTAATTTTATATGAAGGTAGTTTTATTATATTTTTGTTTGTTTCGCAAGGTGGCGTATCGATGAAATGTTACGGATATATTTTTATCTGGCTTAGAAGGAATTGTTGAATACGAACAAATTATTCCATTAGGGAAATTCGCCATATTAGAACCACTTGGGTCCAAGAAATAAAATAACATTGCCGAATTTTCTGTAATTTTTTTATCTTTAAAACAATGCTATTAAAATTTAAGAAATGCAGTTTAAAGTTGAAAAAAAGCTTAAAAATTGTATCATCGATATAATGAAGAAAAGTGGTTTTTCAAGTTGAAACATTAATTTATTTAAGTACGAAACACTAATTTATTTTTTAACGAACTGTATCGATTCTTCTTATTTTTCTTTAGATAAAATATAATACTAGGTAATCTTAGAAATTTCTCGTCTTGTAATAATATATATATATATTTCAATATCCTTTTGTTAGAATATTTTTCCATTTGGCTTGCTTCCAGTTCAAGTTTTTGAGTACTATGAATGGTTTTCCCAGCTTTTCCTCTCAATCATTTAAACAATCCAGTTTAATGAATAAATATTTGAAACTAAATTTACATAACTTCATACAAAAGAAATTACCTGACCGTATCATTCGATTTATAAAATTATTATGATACATAGTAACCAAAATTGTGTCGTATTTGAGGATTTAATAAAATTTTGCTGCTCACTTTAAACAAGGTAAGCCTGATTAGTCCTTTGTTAAAATATTTAGTTAATGTTACCTAAATATAAGCACTTGTTATCTAACTGTAACTACGCAGTGCTCTCTTTTAAAAACAATTTTATGCATCAGATTTATACTTTTACAATATAAATGGACAATTTAAGAATTAAATCAAAGATATATTTTCCATTTATAACTTATACATCCGCAACTTTTCCCTATTGTGAACCAAAATATTTAACCCATTTACAAAAACTATTGTATTACTAATGAAAAATAGAATACATTTTCATAGTACAAATAAATTAATGTGATAATTACCCCAGAAATCAATATATTAATTAGACTAATAAATCTATTGAAGATCTTTTCTTGATGGAATTAATTGAATACATGCTTTAAGCGGATAGGAAGCTTCGAATTCATCTCACGCTTATCATACCTCATTCTCAATAGATTTTTTTTTACTGGTACACATGAAATATTACTTATTGATGAAGATTGGATACAATTGATTGGTTGATAGCAAACATTGAAGAGAATTCTTAATTGCCGAGATTCTTAACGTTGTTTGAACCTCCAGTGTTTTATGCTATGTGGTTGGACATTGGTAACCATCGTTAATTAGTTTATGTTATGAAATGCATGATTCTTATTCTTAATATAAAGATTATTGTACATATTAAAATTTGTACATATTTTTGGTATGCTCTTTATATTATAGATAGACTTGGATCCAAAATGTTTTTGTAATTTATTTATCTAATAGTTAACATTTCGAACATATCTGTAAGCAATGTTCTAAACAAACTCTTTCCATTAAAAAATGTATAATCAAAAGTGAAAAAGACGTATGCTTATCCTAAATCCTAATTTAGAATAAGCATATTTTTTTTCTTTTTGATTTTGCACTAAATATAAAAAAGCACCTTACATTTAATAATGATAGTAAAAATGTTATACTTAGAAAAATGATGAATATAACTGTAAAGTTTTTACAAAAAAAATCTTCATCATTATGGCCTATTTCAAAATATTTACGTTATAAGAAAAATAATCATACACATTATTGGTGTTAAAAACACAGTAGAAGAGAAGCAGTTGTCAAACTAAATATGCCAACTTAATTTCAAGCCAAAGCTTTATAAATGAAAAATAATTTTCGGTGGTTTTTACTTCTCCTTACGAACTAGGGCGAAATGATTTTAATCGTCAATGAATTCATATTCGAAAATGTAAAAAATCTACGCATTTTAGACATTCCTGAGCTCGAAAAACACATTTTTGACCCTATTCTTCTCTGTTTGTGAGGACCATAATTCAAAATTTGATCTAGATGGCTGAAATTTGGTTTATAGACTTTTGGCCAAATTTAAAGATGTCTATCGAATTTTGAACGAAATCCAATCAGAGAAAGTCTCTGTGTCCTGCTTTTCAAGTATAAGTGAACTCGATAACTACAAAGGTGCTATGTAAAAAGCTAGATAAATACAATTTGGTATATGTGGGTAAAATGTCAATTTTTATGAAATTTTGGGTTAAATCTGCTGGAAAGTTGATCGTCTGTCCATGCGTACTTTTATATACATGTAAAACGCAGCAAATAATAAACTTAATGTAATTTATTGCGTAATATAGTGACTACAACTTCAGTCCTATGTTAAATCTTAGCTTCAGTCAGAAGAAAGTGTTCAAAATACATATTCTCCCTATAGATTAAGTAAAAATGATATATTTTCGCAAAAGATGTGAATTTCGTTACTATTGTTCGCCATTACCAATCGTGGCCTTAAATAAAGGCCATAATTGTTGGATAATATTGTGATTACAACTTCAGTCCTATCTTACATTTTAGCCTCAGTTAGAAGAAAGCTTCCAAAATACATATTCACACAAAAGGATTCAGTAAAAATGCTATATTTTCGCAAAAGATCTATATTTCCTTACTATTGTTTGCCAATTCCATTCGCGGTCTTAAATAAATCCATAAATGTTGCGTAATATTGTGATTCAACTTCAGTCCTATGTTAAATTTTAGCTTCAGTTAGATGAAAGCGTCCGAAATACATATTCGGATTATGGATTTAGTAAAGATGCTATTAATAGCAAGAGATCAATATTTCTTTACTATTTTTCACCAATGCCATTCGCAGCCTTAAACAAATCCATAAATGCTGCGTAATATTGTGATTCAATTTCAGTCCTATGTTAAATTTTAGCGTCCATAATACATATACGCCATATAAATTCAGTAAAAATGCTATATTTAAGCAAAAAGATCTATATTTCCTTACTATTATTCACCATTACCATTAGCAGTCTTAAAAAAAGCCCATAACTGTATGCGCGGGTAGAGGAGTAGAGCGTATTTTTGTGGCTTGCATGGGAAACAACCACTGCTTTAATTTTGCGTTCAACGAGTATTTAAAAGTTTTGGATTTAAATTAGAAATTTTTGAAAACAAAAGTTAAATAAGTGTTTTCTAAGAGACCACATTACAAAGCACTATATACCTTGCCTTTTATTGGCAGTCGAGATATTTTCTAAAATTCATTGATTTAGGCAGAAAAAATAACTATTGAAATAGAAAACTCTTTGCTTGAGGGCACAAATTCAGTAATGATGTAATTTTTTTTCAAATTATAAATTTTCCTAAAAGAGTTATTCATTACACCTGATGAAATTTTATATTTAAATGTCATTATCATTTTGAAATTGAAAATAATTAACATTAATGTATGAATCGTAAAATTACAACATCCTACGAGTTATATCCTTGAAAACTCAAGCATTTAATTTACATTTTCTTGATTTCAAGGATTTATGATTATAATAGCTTTATAATCATAATTGAAGCTTTATAATATTTCTTTTTTTTATAGCTTCAAGCAATATTACTTTTAAATATATCATTATAAAAGAAACCTCAATTATTTTTACTAGAAATATTTATATGTCTTACTAATTAGACTTTAGAGGAGAAATAGCATTGTCTTGATGTTAAATAATTAGATTAAGTAATTTAGATTAATTATATTGCGAACAAAATATGTTTTTCTATATATCCTTAATTTTATTTTTAATTGATAACAATTATTTCTGAATTTAATAAAGAATTTTTGGAAATTAATTTGAAGATCTTTTTACAAATAATCTAATTGAACACTTTAATAAGCCGTTGATTACTTATTTTTTTTTCTGATTGCTCACATATTTTCCAAAACTAAACGACGCAAGCAAAAAAAAATGAAGCAGTGGAATAAAATTAAATGAAAGAACTCCTCGCTCGAAAGAACAACTTAATCAATGATGTAATTTTCTTTAAATTATAACTTTACCTGAACGAGTAATTTATTGCCACCAATCAAACAACCTTTTATTTTTAAGAGCGATAAGCATTTTAAAATTGAAAATAATAAATACATCAATGCAAGGGTCTTTAATTATTTATGCAATAAACGAAGGAATAAAAAGAAAAAAAAAGATATGGAGTTACTGAAACGTGTAATTTTCCTTTTGTAAAAAGAATCCGGTGATTTGAATGCGGGGTTTGGATCAAGTTGTCATTTCCACACGTAATTTATTGCTAAAATTGAGCCCCGAAAGAAAGAGATATATGCTGTATTAATGAACTAACAATTACAAACGCGCTTACCAACGGAGATAAATATACGATAAAGCTTTCATGTTGGTTGAGCCCTACAAGTCAGAAATAATTGGACAGAAAATTGCCATAGGCTAGGTCACGTGATCGTAATAAATAAGAACTCACGTCTAATGAGCAGTTGTTGTCTTGTGTGTATGACAAATGGTCAAAGTTAAAGAAACAACAGTCATGATTTTAGTTTCACTTATTTTCATGAGAACAAATACCAAAAAGAATGCAGAAGTAATAACGTGGCTTTGCTTTAGTTATTAAAACAATTTAATCTAGTTATGAAACACACAGTAAGTGATTATAAAGCGATTGTGAATGATGCTAATTGTTTGCGTTTAGTTTTTAAATGCAGCGTCATTTTCAAGTCAGTTTGAATCAAATCACTTTTCATTTATTTGTTATTCTCTAGAGGTTTAATTTCGCATTTAAATGATACGCTTTGTTGGTTCAGCGTTCAGAGAAATATTTATTTACCCGAAGACTTTAGTTTTTATAATATTGTGTTAAAATTATAAAAGAAAGAAAGAAAAAGGTAAAAAATTAGGAGAAAATTATTATTTTTTTTATAAAAATTGAAAAAGTATTTACTTTGGAAATAAATTATTTTGCTTTGAAAGATAATCCAGAAAGTTTTTGCTTGAATATTTTGGGAATTCATGTAATCTTAAGTATATTTCATCTATTTATCAGTAAGAGCTTTCCGGACAAAGTAAGCGAGTCTTATGCTCAACGGGTCGTACTATTTTTTAACTATACCTTGTGAATTTTTTGGTGTATGACATTGATACAAGAAGGAACTTGTAATTATAAAATTAAATTAATCACTAAGTTTTGATGAACCTCAGTGTTTTAGCTTTTATTAGATAGAAAAAAATCCATTTTTATAATTAAGTCTGTTTGTGATTATTTGGGTTTAATTATGTTAACTTCTTGTTTTAAAACATCCCTAAGATTATTTTTGACGGAACTCGTAATTTTGAACCTCAGTCAGACGACGGAGACGACACCAGAGCTGGCACCTCCACTCCAAATTCTCACACCACACAAGCGGAAGGAGCCGGTGAACCAAATAGATCATGGAAGAATTAGTCAAATGAAATTTGGTATGCGATCAAAGTAAATCGATCACATGAAGTCATATGGCAGACGCATGTGCACATGCTTTTTAACTTCTGATTGTTTACTATTTAAAAAAATACGAATAAGAGTTCGAAAATTAAATTGACCTACGCCTTTGACATATGATTTCCCATCAGTATCAAGATATTCCATTGAATACTGCTGATATTAAATGAAATTTGGCGAATTTACTTATTCATTGTTGAAACCTATCTATCAGCAGATTCCATTTAATCAATTTAGTAATTTTACCTGAACAACATAATTAATAGTTTTTGAATCTTCTAAGCAGTTATAATTATTCTGAATTGTTTTTAGAAACACATTTTGTTTGACGATTATAACTTCCTCCATGCATACGTCATACACTAGAAAGTTGTGTTTAAAAGTGAACTATATTCCCCATTGGATACAAGAGTGCTTAAATATAAATTAAGAAAGAAAGATGTAACCGATTTTTTAAAATACTTCCTGTGTGTTTGTGTATTAAAATGTATTATCCTTAAGGATATTTTCAGAGCTTAATTATCAGCTTTTGGCTCTGCAGTAATAACGCCACTTGAAAGTCAGTTTAAGAAACAAAAAAAAAAAAACCTCCAGATAAAAATTTTGAAAACAATTGAAATTTCTCTTGTTTAAACTACTGATAAAAATATTTTTAAAAACCTTATAATTAAATTTATTAAATTTCACTTATTTCTTAACTGAAAAGACTAAATTTTGAAATCGAACGTTCATGCACTTTAAGACATGCTAGAGTTTTGAAATTTTATACGATTAAATAATCAGAACTTAATAGTTTTTTTTGAAATTTCTTTATTATTTCTAGAATTTAAATACAGAATGATCTATTAATTAAATTAATTTTTATTTCCAAACAGGTGACTTCACTTTAAGAAGAAAATGACTTTACAGTTTTCTAATATTTATAACAATATATTATTCATTGTAAAGTAAAAATCAAATTTGTTAAATAATTTTGCTTTTTAAAAGGCTAATTAAAATTTTTTTTAAATCATCAATTTATTTCCTTATTTCTTAAAATAAAGATTGCTTATATATTCATTTCTTTCACTGGAAATTGAAGAAATTTCTCATCAATAGTGTGAGTTCCAAGCAAATGAAATAAAAATTATCGTCATCATTAATTACCTTAAGAAAAGATTTGGGTCCACTAGATGATTTACTATCTCTGCCAATAATTCAAGAGAAAAATATTCTCAATCGTCAATAAACTAAAATTATTTGCTAAACAAATATATTTTAAAATTAGCCTTATTGTGCAATAAATGTTTTTACAACTATTGGGAACGAGTTGGAAAATCGAATTTTAGATGGGATTTAGTATATTGGTAATATACCTTTAAGGATATTCGCTTAGTAGAACTTTAAAGAACAAGAGCCAGAAAATTCCGAGGAAAAAATTTCCAAACATTCTAATTACATGTTGGTAATTTGGTAACATTGCCGCATGTACGGACCATACACTTGGTAGAGCATTTCATATCTGAGACATATCTTCATATCTTGCACAATATTTAGTTCTGGATATTTTTTTCCTTTAATTTCCTTTCAAAATTATTTCAAACTAATAATTTGCTAACATTTTTCCTTAATGCTCTTCCCTTTTTAAGCAAAACTGAATAGAGCAGAACACTTAAATTAAAAGTATGTAAGCTATTCTGAAAGTTTGATCATTTTTAAATTTTAATAAATGAACATCTTAAAGGTATACCATCATATTGCTAAATATCACCTTGAATTGAATTTTCTAACTCGAGGCCTCTTCTTGTTAATAAAATAAGCACTTTTATTAACTGGTTTCTTTTAAGGTAATGTTGCAGTAAAAATTTTGTTTTTCTTTAAAAGTGAGAAATTTTTTAAAACTTGCACAATTTTGCTTAATGGTAAAATATATTCGTGAAGTTTCAGAAGTTAATTTTTCATAAAAGTTTCAGCAAACATTTTATAAGAAAAGCAAGAATTTAACTTTTAGATTAATCATAATTATATTCTGAAGTAAAAATATTAAATGAAAAATTTACTAATCAAGAGGCATTTGATTTAGTTTAGAATTGCTTGTTTTACTACTTAATTGTAACATTATTATATCATAATAATATTGCAATTAAATATTTTATTACTTTTTTACGACTTTATTGTAACATTATTATATTCATTACTAGATAAATACAACACAGAAAAAAATTTCCAATTTTTTTAAAAAATTACAATAGCATTTGATTAATATTGGACAAAAGCAAACAATCGAAATGGTTTTTAGTTAAATAAGCAGCCTGTAAATTATCAAAGGAAAAGTCTTAATAATCAAGAGGATTTTCATATGTAACTCAAAACATATTGCTGTTTCTTGAGTGTAATTAGTCAATATTATATTAATGCAATACAAAATAAAAGTTAAAATATATTTATGCTTCTAATTATTTCGTTTATACAGGATGAGGAAAATCCGAAGTAGCCCAAGCAACCAGTTGTATTTAATTTCTAAAAAAATTCTGATCCTTTATTCTGGTTTCATTCATTATAGTAATATTTATCGTACGAGAGACTCAAACGATTCCTTTAAATATTAACACGTTAAGCGTTAAGCCGGTCTCCCTAGACAAATGTACCAGCCTACCGAAAAATCAAGCATCAACCTCCAGGGCATTTAAAGCATTAGTCTAAGGATCTAAAGGATTAACCACAATAGCGCATGGAATGCTTTTCTTCTTTTATTAAAAGGTGTTGGAAACCGATTAGTTCCTGTTTACCAAATGTTTTAAAAATTCAGATTCAATCGTACATTATAAATCTATTATCAAGAATTTTTGTGAAATACTGGCAAGTTATTACACATTAGAAAGCTTTCAACCAGTGAATATATTTTCAAAATTACTGTCCCAGATCTTGTATTTATTACTGTACTTTATCTGTTGCTAGTATATAGTGAGAACTTTTTAAATTTGTCATGTATTCATAATATAATTAACAACGGGTTTTGAAATGTTTATAGTTTGTGAAATGTTTTGAGTTTTGAAATGAATAGTAAGTTCAATAAAAGCGTTTTTTAAGTATGAGTGAAAAGTATTTTAATTTTATTTTGGAAATGTAACAATGAATATACTGTTAAGTAAGTGTTTCGAAAGATATAAAAAATGTATTTTTAAATGAAAGTTGTTATTAAGGGAATTAATTCACGTGATTTCCCAATTATATGGTAAGCGTTTTTTTATATGTTGTCTCATATTCATGGGATTTATTTCTCTATGCAATTGAGAAAAACTATACAAGAGAAAAAAAACGTTTTAAAATACCAAATGTCAATTGATTATTGGCTTTAAAGCTATTTACTAAATCAATCAATCAATTCCATTTTGATAACGAAATATAACTTAAATGAAAATAGTAATAGAATTAAGTCTAAGTGTAATAGACTTATAAGTAAAATAGGGAAACTTAATGAATTTATAACTAGTGACCGAAAATACAAAATTTAATGGTGCATGTTCCCTTACGTTGATTGTCCTGGCTTGAAGGACACTTCAAGTACGAGGATGAGAAGATGATATCGCTGTTACTTTGATTGTATAGTAATATAAGTGAGGCTGGTTAATTGTTTAATCATTGATAACTAGACATACATCTTTGTAAGGATTTGATGAGTTAAACGCAAATGGTCAACATAACTGTTCGTTAAAGGTCTATTTAATGTGGTGAGATAATGCATTATTAACAGTGGCAGTTAGGTCATTTAAATTTAGCGATTAGCGAAAACCTATACTGTCTTATGAATAATATATTTGTAATTGGCCAATGATTTTATCGTTGATTGTAAGATACAGTTTCTTTGGGTTTTGCATGAGTGATACGTTCGCAATATGTTTTATTTTGCTTGGTTTTTAGTGCTTGTGTTGCCATTCTTGACAATACGACCATTTGGATTAGATGGAGATCCATTTTTATAGTTATGTTGAATTTGACGTCACTTCCTTTTTCTTATAACAACAAACAAAAACGTAAAAGATACCCAAAATTTACTTGTCACGGTGCATGAATTTCGTATCATGTGGACATAAGTTGACTTTATTGTCTTCACAATGAAATGTCAATTCGTCATATATAATTTAATAAAAATTTTTGTTTGGAACATACGTTAATAAGATAATATTTGAAAAAAAAAACTATTGACGCAATGAAAAGCACACATTCGCTTTTATGTGTTACTGCATATGAACAAATGTTATCAACAATAAAACGCCGTCATACTTTTCGTTACTGAGAGATGTAATTCATTTCTTTGAATTATATTCTTGCAACTCATGTTAATGCTTGAGGCAAACAAGACAGATGGATCCTCGCCAGAAAAAAACCAAGAGAAAAAGTACTTAATTTATTTTTTGATTATTTGAACGAAAATTACAACAAAAATATTAAAGGAAATAAATCTTTTCATCAAAATTAACAACGAAAATTAGTTATCGAAAAAACTGAACTCATATTTGATTCGACATACTACTAATGTTTGTTCATCTCATCAAAACAGATTGCAGGAAACACGTAACTGTATTCTTTATTGGACGTTAAAATAATTTTTTTGATTTATCCATGTTTTCTCCTCTCTTAACTCCCATTTTTATACATTTTATTTAATTTATGTTTGTAATGATGGAATTTTGCAATCGAGTTTTTAATTTTTCCAATAAAAAAGGCTTTCAAAACTTTTATTTAATATGTTTATTCTTATTTAATATTTTAAGAATTAAAAACATATATATATATTTAATATTTTAAGTCGTTTCTTTGATTTTATTGACATCTATACTCGCTTTGTTACCTAGTACTGAATTAGTGTAAAAAATTGATTTCAAGAGTTGTTAAAATTTGTAATTATGGATAATAAATCAAATATTTACTAAATATAATTGGACTAAATTATTCGACTTTTTAGTACACTATAAAATCATGTTTTCAAAAATCCTTTTTATTAAATAAATTTTTCACTTACATATTCATATGTCTTTTTATACAGAAGTAGAATTCACCCATAGGCCATAGTAACTTTTCTAATATTTTAGACTGAATTATTTTAGCATAAAAATAAAAAAAGCAGTTTTCATTTGATTTTAATTTTTAACACTCTTTTTAACTCTGATTGTCAAAAACATGGAAAGTTAAAAAAAATCATATTGGCACCACTACAAAGATTTTTTAAAATCAGAAACAATTTGTAAGTAAATCCGACAATTTTTAAATCACACAATGAAACCTCTGGTGTTAAAATATTCAATGATGATACCTGAAAAAAATTTATAATATTTATTGAATGTTAAACTAATAATAAGATTTGAAGGGATACAAGAGATTATTTCAATGAATGGAGAGTCCTTTGAATGCGCTAATGAGAATAAACTGTCAATTCATATTCGAATTTCGAAATACTTCAGATTAAAAGTATAATCCGTGGAATAACTTGACTTCAGTGTTTGAAAGGATCTATTATCCAACTGAAATTCTATAGTAGGTGGGCATCAAAAGAAAGCGTTTACCTTTTTTAAGAGACAAACGAGTTTCTAACTGCTTTTCGCTCCTCAAGATTTTTTTTTACCCAACTTTTCCTCAGAATAATTTTTTATTTTATTCTTCATCAATTTAGTTTTTTATGATCTTTTGTGGCTTTTTCTTACTCATCAAGAACTTTTTAAAATATATTTCTTATTAAACCCTCCGTTTGACTCTGTCTTGATTTCAATAGTTTTACTTCCCTTTTTACAAGTCTTCTTTTGATCTTCTGCATTTTTTTTCTCTTTTTTGCGAGTACTTTTCCAAATGATTTTGGAAGTAGGGAATGCATGGAACCAGCCTATCGATTATAACAATCGCTTGTCGTCTTGAGTAATTCCTTTATGCTCTTTTTTTTGCTTCTTTTTTTCTTTACATTTTCCTCCTTGACTTTTCTGCTACAGTAACATCTTGTGATTTCTTCGGATTACAGTTTCTTCTTTTCTGGTGACGATGGGAAATTTAACTTTATTTTATTTCGAATATTTCTCTTTTGTTAAGTAGATTTTTAATGGCGTGTTTCGTTTTGTATTTTGATGTTTGGCACTTAAACGGCTGTTCTATCATTTGGGAGGGGTATTCGCGGCACGCTGCTATCCAATAACAGTGGGGACTAGGAAACATTTGTGGTATTAAGGTATTTTTATTTGGATCTTAACTCGCTGTTAGGGATATCGATTGAAGTGTGTTTTGTCAGAAGTGATAACAGTCTACTGCTCAAAGACACTTCGACGATCATTATTGCCTGTGAGAGGGAAATAATTCCAGTTACGATTGTTTTTCGACCATTTGGCTCTCTAAAAACCAGGAAAGCTGTTACGTTGTATTGTCCTTCCAACAGACAATGAAAGGTTTCTAAATTTCTAGCCGGCAATTTTTTGGGAAAAACGTGACGGCATTAGAATTTTATCTTTGAATGCAATAAAGGAAGACGTGTCTAAAGCAGACATTTTTTTGCATTCAATATAATTTAAAAATTTAACAAATAAACCAAATATTTAGAAACAATGATCAAAACTCGATCATTGTTTCTATATATTTTGTCTGTTTGGTAAATTGATCAAGTTTTTAATAATGAAATGGTTGAATAGTTTTAGGTTCAAAAATACATTCTGGAAAAAAAGAAAGAAATGTTCAACTATTTGAAAGCCAATAAGACGCAATTGATAATATAAGAATCCTATCTTTAGTTTTGAAAAAAACTTTACTGATGGTGTGGTAAACTTTGTGGAGAGTTTGGATTGGAATATTTTGTTTTTGTGACAATATAAAACTTCTAATTTCTACAGAGTAGTTTTTCGTTCAACGCAGAATACTAGTTATCAATAACCAAATGTTGAATAGTTATGGGTTCAGAAATACGTTATGACAAAAAAAGTGAGAAAGTTTCAGCTATATCAAAACTGATACATTGCAACTGTTAAAATAAGTTATATTTCTAGTTAAAAAAACTTTATTGATGGTATGGTGAACTTTCCATAGAGTTTGGTTAAGAATAATTTTGGGTTTGAAACAATATAAAGCTTTTGAATTTCTACAGATTAGTTTTTCGTTTATACATGTGGGATGTACAGTTTGCTTTAAAATATAACAGATACAAATAGAGAACAACGCATTTTGAAAGAAAATTTTCCATAATAAAATAATCGATAATTATTATTGAATTTCAAAACATTTTAATTTTCTGCCAACTGAATTCAGTGAATACCGAAGTCAAGGAATAATGGCTTAATAATTAGTTTAAAATTGTTATCAAAAGAAGGAGAATTTATAATTTTATTTATAATTTTATAATAAAACAATGTATATTTGTTTTATTTAGATAAAAATCAAATGTGCTATTTCCATACATTGAAAATAGTTAAATCGAAAATTTCAACAAATTTTGTATTTTTCTTGATTTTGTAATTTGCTTAGGTAATTGGAATATCCTTATTAATTAGGGGCAAAACTCATACGAATCTATATAGTTCTGAAGATATGACTACGTAACAATAAAGCGGTTAAGTTATTAATATGTTTCCAATATTTATGAATGTTTTACTATTTGGTATTGAACGGAAGTTTATTTTCGTGAAGTTATGAACATTTAATGTTCAGTTTTCGCAAAAGAAAAGTGTGCGGGGGGGGGGGAAGAAAAGCTTAAATTCAAGATTCAAAAAAGAATTAAATCAAATCCTGAATTTTCAGTGTTGAAACAGGAAATTTCATTTTGAGATTCTGCAGCAAATTTTTATTTATAACTTATTTCTCAAGTGAAATGATGCAAAATTATCAATATGAAACGAGAAAAAAAATCGATGATTTATCTAACATTTATATAAGAGCCTGGATTACCTTTTGATCATAGTTTGATACTTAAAGATCAAGAAAAGCTTTTTCATCCATTTTTAAGCAGGGTTAACAAGAAATAAGTTACCTACTTCAGAATGCTCTAATATGTGTTCAGTTGGTCCGAATAAGATAAAATTTGAGCTACAGATTATTCAGATGCGATTTACATTTATTAACTAAAAAAATGATACAAACATTCACCAATTCACTGTAGCACAAATGGTATTTATTTGCATATATTAAAAATGTGAAACATAATTTGCGTTACAACGCATGTCTATCCATATTTTTCTTTGAATAAATAGAAGACGGATTCTGCCCTAAGATTAATTTCTTCTCCGTTTGTCAAGCCTACATTTCTAGAAAAAACGCTACTGGTGGTTTACTGGTTCTTCCAAAAACAACAAAACTCCGTTGGAGCTCTAAATGAATTTTGTCATATGTAGCTGGTACGAAGAGGTCCAACGTCTCCAGGTGCCTTATGCAAGATGATGCAGAAATGTGAAAAAAATGGACAACTTGGCATTTTCCCAGGTAGAGGACGAAAATAAAAAATTCCGTCTTCCAGCGTCGAAAATATTGCGACCGCACTTGTTAAAGCCAGCAGTCAGTCGCCGCATAATAGTGTGAGTTTGCCAGCTATTTCCTATGTTTTGGATTGTATTTAACTGTACGAAAAATTTTACGGCAGATTTTACATTTTTATCCATACAAAATCAAGTTCATGCACCTGCTGCATGACGGGGACTTAGAGATCACTAAAACTTTTACACTTCAATTCTCTGCTTGAATGGTAGTTCACACAACTTGGCTATGGGATATTCTGCGGAGTGATGGGGCTCACTTTTCCCTCAATGGACAAGTTATCACCCGCAACTGTTGAATTTGACCTAGGAGAAAATTTTCACATTATCCAGGAACAATATTTGTATTCTGAAAAAGTGACAGAGGGTGTGGTGTGTACATAAGAAGAAGAAGTGTGGTGTGGTTTTGCAGCTCCTTTATCATTGAAAATTGTTTCTTTGAAAAGATAACGTCAAATGGAATCCAAACCTGTTCCATCACAGGCCAAAGGTACTATGGCATTCTGAGGAATTTTGTAATGCCAAATTTTCTACAATATGGATGCCTTCAAGACATCATTTTCATGCTGGGTGGTGCATCCTCTCATATTGATCGTCGTGTAAAGTGATTTTTAACACAGCATTTCACAGAAGCACGAGTTATCAGTCTGTCATTTCCCAATATCATGGCCTCTTGGCTCACCGGATTTTATCCTTTGCGACTTTTGGTTGTGAGGTTATTTTAGAGACATTATCTACCTTCAAAAATCACCATCTCTATTAGATCTGAAGGGCAATATTCGTTTCCATAATCTTAATATTCTGGCCGTCTAACTGCCTATAGAAAATATGTTTATAGAGTATATTATTGAAAGAGGACATACTGAGAAATTTTGATTTAATTTGATTTTGCAATTATAAACCGCATTAAATGGTTTTATGTGTGTTACAACGCCATTCAACGGTAAATTTTTGTAATAATCTTTTCTTTAATAAATGTAAAGTTCATTATCTTAATAATCTGTAGTTCAAATTTTATCTCATTTCGATTTATAGAACACATGTTATAACCCTCTGAAGTGGTTAATCTATTTATTGCTAACCCTATACATGAATTTATATTCGACGATATTTTACATTTTATGAACTTTTACATTAAAAAATTGTTGAGTGTAGGGCTCAGAAGACAGCTATGATTATAAAAATCAAAATGAGTTTTTGAAATATAAACTACATAATGTAAGTGGAATTATTTCTGAATAATTCATCCGCTTTTCCTAATGAAAAAAAATGCAATATTTCAAAAATATCTTTTGACTTCATTATTTCACAATTCAAATTGTTAGATCAATTTCAACTTTTTAAGGTACATTTGATAAATAGAAGAAAATTGCATTTAAAAATTTATATATATTATTTTCCCTTTATAAAAATTTACTCCCATAGAAGGTCTTTAAAAAGAAAAGTTTTTCTTATTTATATACTTTCTGAAATAAAATTAAATTTAGAAATGACTAGAAATTTTCATTGCAAATACTTGGCATTTCGATAATAAATTTCATTGATGGATATAATCTAAGCCAATTCTTCCATTAATAATATTTTCTTAAAACATTAAAAATATTTTTAGTCCGAATAAACTTTTATGCTTTTGAGTATTTTCTTGTAGAGTATTAGCATAAAAGTAACATTTTAATTTATATCACGAATAAAAATTCTCTTGAGTTTAAAAGTTTAGATGAAAGTAAAACCATAAACTTGATTGTAATTTTATGCCTACTCAGAGATAATCTATTACTTTCGCATAACATTAAATTTCGGCTTTTTTTTGCAGGAACAGATGAGGTTTTTCAGTTTCCTAAAGACTTTGCGATATATTGTTTAAAAATACATTGAGAATATTTATTCATTACTTTAATAAAAGCTATTTAAATGAAATTTAAACACAGAAAATAAAAGAACTGCAGGAAATATTCAAATTTTAATTTTAACAATATGTATCTGACGAAAGTAATTTATAGTATACGATACAATAAACTTCAATTAAAAGAACATGCACAGTTCCTGTGTTATTTGCCAAATATCAACACTGATTACACAAAGAATTTAAAAGTATTACGTCTTAAATTTTAAACACATTAAAAGACGTATTGCGAATGTAAAAGTTATAAATACAGAATCTTAAAACCCAGAAAGGCAAATATGAATTTCAAAATTCTGAATATTTATCTCTAAAACCATTAAAAACACATTAAGACATTAATGATTGCAAGCAGTTAATCTTAGGCATATTAAAGGATATATTATAAATAGGTCTTTACTAAATTTACTAAGCCTATTACGCATGAATGTTAATTGTAACAGTATCGAAATTAAAAAAAAAGCATCTTATAGTTGCAATGGTGATTTAAAAGTGTACATATAAAACCCAAGGCATTACTTTATTTATTACAATTTAAAAATTCTAAGAATAGATCACCTATTTAATAATTAGATAACTTACTATAACATTATGGATTCTTTAGTTTCCATGTTTAATTGGTTCTTTTGGTTTAATATATTTATTTCACTCTGGTTCACCTCAAATTCAGTATTATTCTTCACCAAGCACATATTTGATGATTTCCAAGCTTTCTTGATTCGAAATGCCAAATTATAGTAAAGATTCAATCTTTCTAAACTCCAAGCCCAATGTATTTAGGATAAGACGTACAATATTGATTCCTGGTAATTGGTGTAGTGTGTTATTAATTCTAGCTTTGTTTTATACAGCACTGTTTCAAAGAATGTTAAGATTATTTTGAGATTGATCTTAAAATTTTGAGGATGTCGAGGCTACATCTGAGTCGGCACCACTCTACAAATATGCGCGGGGGTTTGGTGGTAAGGTCTCGGACCGGAGGGACAGCAGAACCGGAGGGCTTTAGGTTCGGGACCCGATTAAACTGAAGAGCCGTCGTGTAAGTGGGTCTGGTGCACACGGGGCAAAATGTCCTCCCTCATAGTGTGGAAACTTGCAGAGGGGTTGCCAGCTCAAGTGTCGTCCTCAGCATCTGACCGCGGTTCAAATTTACGTGGCAAGTCCTAAAGTAGCCCCAGTGTCGCATCGAAAGAGGACGTTTTTATAACCATACTAAACTAAACCTTGTCATATCGTTGTGAAGGCATTTGGTTTTGCGAATTTAACACGCACTAGAGCCAATTACAATTTGATTTTTCGCTTGAATCAGACTATAAATCGGGAGCCACTAGGTGCCTAAACATAAGCCTAATCACCAGGACACCGTGAGATACGAAGGGGGGGTTATAGGGTTGCATAGAAACTTTAAGAAGGATATTTCCTACATTAATACAATCAATGAATAATTTTATACATTCCATACAATCAATGAATAATTCTATGCATTCCATACAATCAATGAATAATTCTATACATTCCATACAATCAATGAATAATTCTATACATTCCAAACAATCAATGAATAATTCTATACATTCCATACAAACGATGAATAATTCTATACATTCCATACAAACGATGAATAATTCTATACATTCCATACAAACGATGAATAATTCTATACATTCCCTACAATCAATAAATAATTCTATACATTCCCTACAATCAATAAATAATTCTATACATTCCGTACAATCAACAAATAATTTAAATAACATAAAAACTAATTTTATCGCAAAATCATCTTAAAATTTTGATTAATCTATGAAATTGGAATGATTTTGGACTTAATCAAAATAATGTTTGAATAAAAATAGGATTCAAATGGTAAAATTTTTCTTATCAACCAACATAATTCTAATCCTTTAAAATCTAAAAACCATTGAACTTACTTTGGAATAACATATAAATCCAAAGAAGAATTTTATTTAGTTTCAAATAATATTAAAATTTCAGAGAGCTCGCCTTTTAAACGTAATATTAAAACAGAATAAGCAATAAAAGGGTAAAGGCAGTATACTCTCCAGTTCTTCGAGCATTTGTTGCGATTTTTAGTTAAAACTACTTTGCTCGATGCCGTGACTGAAATTCCTCCTAGGGCAACAAACATTGCAATTTTTACTTTTTCCGCTGCGATATTCTTACTTATAAGATTACAAACTTTCCTGTTTTGTTGAATCTATAAATTCCTTCCCAGTATAAAAATAAGACTCCCGAGTAAATTTAATAAGATAAATCATACGCACGGATTTTCCTTAAATTAATTAGAAGTGGTGCTACAAGGATGGGATGGCTAGCAGGAGTTATGCATAATTCAAATATGAAGCCTCAAACTATGATCGCTAGTTTACGTGTAAGCAAAATTTTTTAACTTCGCAGACGGTTCAAGTTTTCTTAGAAAGCTTGAAAGGGTCTTTTGGGGAGGTTTGTAAGCTTTAAGCTCGATTGAATTTCTGTATTAGCTATGCGGATTCTATGGAACTTCCTTTCTAGAAAGCACAGAAAAAGATAACAGTTGGAAAGCACTTTCGGATTGTTTTGTAAATTGTTAATAAAGAAGCTTCAAAGGATATCTAATAAAATTTAAGAATTCAAGCAAAACATTTAAGATATATTCCAGGAGCAGATTTTGAGGTGACTGAGCATTCCATTTTTGTGGATTTCAGGAATTTCACGTACATTTCACGAAACGTATTGCAATAAAAGAAATTTTTGTTTTCCTTGCGCTTGAAAGGAAATACGAGGTAACTTTCGGTATTTTGAGATAAAAAAATCAATATATATTAATCTAAATTAGATAATGTACTGCAATGGAAACTATGATTTTAAAAGAGTTACTTTCATATTACCCAATTCTTACTGAGAAACAAAGGTGAAATCTCTCTTATTTATTAGATTAACCATTTCGCATACAATGACGTATCTGACACGCTCATCGAATGATTGAATTTTTATTTTCAAGTCTGCAACTAAGCAACAGAATTTAATTAAATACGCAAAAATCAATTCGAAACGCTTTAATATCCCAAATGCTCAATATATAATTTTAAAAAATCAAATTAACAATAAATGACTAAAACAGGATGTTTCATCTAATTAGAAAGTTAAATAAATTCATATGTCAAGTGGTTAAAGTTCCGACGAAGCTACTGAAGAGCTACACGTGACATATTTTATATTACGGAACCACGCACCAATTTCGGATATCTATTTTGATTCATGACTTATTTCAAAGCTTCTTAACTGTTACTTGGGCATGTGTATCGAGAGTCACATATACGGCAGAATATTGGTAAAATAACTCTTGACCATGCTGTCCCAAAATTAAGCTATTACTCACAGGTCCTCCCAAGCACCATGAATTTACATCTAAGTGACATTTGAGAAGGCACCTGATTTTCCTCACCCTTGAGGATTAAATGGTAAAAGTTTAGTTATACTAACGTTCTGTTTTAAAGTATTACTAGGGCTATTTTTGGATGCATTTCGTAATTTTGAACCGCTGTCAGATGAAGAGGATGACAACTGAATTGGAGCCCCCTTCCAAACTTTCACATTACACCAACGGGAATACATTATTCCCGACGGATTTAAGTGCACTGGACCCACTTACACGACTGTTCTTCGGTGTAATTGGGTCTCGAATCCGAATCCACCAGGTTCCGAAGACAATATCTCACCACCAAGCCTCCGCTGCTCCACTGAAAGGATAAATGAAAAAATATTTGACCTAGAATTGATTAAAATGCATTCGTGCATATTTTCTGGGGAGTAGGGACAAAATTATGTAGTCTTCTAAAAGCTGAGAAGTAAAGTATCATGAACACTTCCAATAATAAATATGTGGTCAGTAAGGGAATTAAAATATATTTAAATTTAATAGATATAATGAATAATAAGTTCAAATACAAGGGAGATTTTCGGTTGAATTGGATCAAAATTCTCCTTTCCTAACCACGTCTCTCAGGTCTTCGTAGGTCTATAATAACCAGGCATTTGAAGAAAAATATTCTTCTTCTAAAAACTAAATGGAAAAAGACAAGAATATTTGACCTAGGATTCGCTGAAACACGTACTAGTATCACAAACACGTAGAATTTAATGAATAAAATCTTCAAAGTCAATTAATTAGAAGACTAACCACTTATCGAGGTAACTTGAAAATAATTTTTTTTCTCACATAAACATTTCAAGATATTTATTTGATCTGTAGTTTGTCTAAACACTTCATAATTTTATTTTCTTTACTATCTAATAAGATGACGCCTTCTATTTTGGGAATATTCTTATTATGATTCAAATGTAAATCCATCAAATACTTGACTTAACTACGTATTCGAAGACATTTTACTATTGAATTATAATTGTTATGAATAGTTTTTTTTGTATACACAACTATCAAAATTCGATAAATCGATACACTTACGGCATACGGGCAAAAAAGTAAGTGGTTAAAAAATAGTACCCTTTTCGAACAAACTATATAAATAAATAATAATTAAATGCGAAAATAATAAAATTCAATTAATTTTTCACTTGTGAATTACTTTATCTTTAATGTCAGTTAAATCATGTTTTGCTTCTTCACTTGAATAAACAGCAAAGCAATAGTGTGTCATACTAGACCTTATTGTATCAATCAGATACATTGTGATTTTTAAACTTTCAAAATTAACTAAATACTATTATTGACAAAAGTAGTTTTAATATCACGATAGAAAATCCATTCCAGAATTGACAAAAAAAGATTTTACCTTGAATTATTGGAAATATACCAGATAATGTCCATCTTAGTTTTGTTAGTTTCTTTTCATATTATTAAGGTTTTATTCTACATTTAAGATACAGCTGTGCTTTTCATGCCACCCGGAGTGTCACCATTGTGTTTATTTTGAAGTAGTATACTTTTTCCTTTTGTATTTCAACAAATTTGTCTTTCTTATTACAAAAAAGAAAAAAAAATGACTGCAATCTAATAAATCGCAGCAAAATCCTCAAAGCCACACCAATAACAAAACATACAATATAAAGAACGTAGAGGCAGAAATTATCGGCTATTTTAATAATAGAAAATTGGAAAACGATTAATTTTCTAATAGAAAGGAGGACATCGGAAAAAAGTAATCGAATCAGTCGATCAGAAATATAAATGAAAACTAATGTGTGGCTTAAATGAGAATAATGAGATTTTTTTTCTTGCTCAAAGGGATTTCTTTAAAAAAACTCTGTGTCATGCTATATTATTATTTTCTCATAAGCTGTGACACATTTAGGCTGTTAATTTCCCATTAGTTGTTCCAAATTAGAAATTATAGAGAAAAGAGCTACAAGTAATTGCTTTTTGAAATAAATTAAATATTCTGAGTAAGCTTTTAGATATAAAATGTTTCATTTATTCAAATAATGTTTTTGTATCACTATGAGGGACATTAAAAATTGCATTATATAAATTAAAATCATAAATGGTCTTTGTGATCGATGATTTTTAAAACTTGCAATTTAATATATTTTTTAATCATTTTTAGAAACTTTTGAGGTTTGAACGAGTATAAATAAAATTAGAGTTAGAAAAATACATCGGAGCTTAATTAATGTGAAGTTTATGGGATACGAATGAAAATTCGATTAATTCAAAAATTCTTTTTATTTAAAATTGGTCTAGAAAATGTATGCAGAGAGAAGAAGCAGCATTTAAAAAATAAAAAATGAAGTACCAATTTATTAATTTATAACATTTTAATAAATGAAGCATAATTAATAAATAAACGTCTAAGAGTTTCAATAAATAAAATTAAAAAAACGATTAAAAGATTTCAAATTTTGAAAGTATTAATTTCTTCAAATGCATTATTAATTTTATTTTGCAGATAGTAGAAAGAAATTTGAATTCATGATAATACTATAATAAAACTTCGGGCTAAACAGCAAAATTTGTTTTATTTTTTCAAATATATTTTAAAAAGTAAAAAAATTTCAGTTACCTTTTTAATTGAATACCTAAAAAAATAGAGTGCATGTATAAAATAAAATCCTTCGATGAATTCGAAGTTTGAAAAATTATTTTCTCATGATCACTGAGAACACAAATTACTGATGTTTTAAAATAACGAAGACAATTTAGAAATAAACGCAACTTTTTATCATATTTCAATCGAAAAAAATTCGAATTAAAAAGGAAATTTTAAGATTATATGAAAAGGAAATTCAAGGAGTTAGTAAAAAGTTACTTAATGAAGAATGTATGCCAAAAAAATTGGATTGGCCAAGTTCCTTATTAATTAACCTTATTATCTTTGAAGCTATATTTAACAACTATCAGATTACACGTTTTAAACTTTGGTTACACATTGCAAAGTGTGTGTGACTAAGTTTTTTCCTTAGACATTTTATAGGATGAATTTATACTAGTACGCGATATAAAGTCAACCATTCCAAGTTTATTTGCAAAACATACGTGTTTGGTTTTTTAGAAAACAAAGATCATGCCTTTATAATATAATGTAAGAAAATGTGCACCTAGACAGCATGTGTATTAAAGTTACTAAGATGCCATGCGTATGGAAATAAATAAAATTTAAAAATGTGGAAGGGACGATAATTTATAAATTGGTTACCAATAATGCTGCGTTTCTTTTTTTTGGTTCAGTGAATCCAAAAAAGTGATCAATGAATTTTGGATCTCTTATTTATTGAAATTTTTTTTGTCTTTGTTTCTTATCTCGATAAATATTGTCAATGAACACCTTTTCTGTTCTCAATATTCTAATCTCAACAACCTTTACTGTTTTCCACAAAGGATACTGAATTCATTAAGAAACTGATATAGATTGATCGAAATTAAATTTTTAGTTCAATTGAAAACATTCTTAACTAAAACAGTAGTTGAAAACACGAATACGTAAACTCCTAAAATCTTTTATTGGCAACATATGAAAATGAGATAGGCTGTATGCTATGGGAAGTGAAATTTATTATTTCAGATAATTGAATATCAGGAAGAACCAAATTGTATTATTGTTCAATTTAAACAAAGAACAATAATACAATAGATTAAACAAAGAACTGTTCATTGAAATAGGAAAATTTAAAACTATATGGAAGTAAGCATTCATAAATGGGTTAACTATGAGATATTTCTATATATTCTTTTTGAAGCAGCATGTGGACCGTTGTGGCTTGGCTTTGGAATCAGATGGTTTCAGGTTCAAGACTTGATAACACCGAAGAAGCTTCGTGTAAGTGGGTCTTGTGTACGTTAAATCCATTGCGGTCAAACGTCCTACTGCTGTTGTGGTGTGGAAGTTTGGTGAAGGGTTGCCAGTTCAGGTGTAGTCTTCGTCATCTGACCGCGGCTCAAAACAAGGTGGTTCGTTCCCAAAAAAACAATGGTGTTATTTTAAAACTGGATGTTAATATGACTAAACTAAGCTTGAAAAATCAGGTATAACCATGATTTTGTGATGTGTTAATAATTTTGTTTAGGATTTCAAAGTATTAACTTACAATATAATTTAATCTAGGATTACAAAGTGTTAACTTACAATATAATTTAATTTAGGATTTCAATTAACTTACAATATAATTTAATTTAGGATTACAAAGTATTAGCTTACAAAATATTTCTTAATCACAAAATTTATGAGGAAAGAAATGCAGTTTGATAAATTGGTGAAGAACCGAAAAGCAATTTTTTAGATTACAATTATTGAAAGGAAATTGTATATTGTAATTCTTGAATGCAATGTATATAATATAATGAATGATAGGAAATGATAAAATTTATGTAAATTGAGTTGAAGGAAATTTCTAAAGTAAGGAAAATTAAATAGAATTATTAAAACAATCAAAATTCGACAAGTTAGCTTTTTAGAATACAATGACAGAATGTATAATATAGCAAATAAAAATTTAAATTGGATAATAAAATGAGAGAAAGGAAAGTTATGACAATTTAATATAGACATTGCCAGACAAAAGATTGCCTTTTAAATTATCAAAAAATCTATAGGGAAAGGATTTCATTCCTTTTGACTTACTAAAAGCGATAGAAATTATCGAAGGAGTACTGAAAAGTAAATTTTTTAGAATGAAATGAATAAAAGGAAACTATAGTAATTAGTTATCCATGTTTTGTGAAGACTAAGCTAAAATTGTTTTTAAAGTAGACTCAGATCCACGGCGTTTTTATACAAACTAATTGATTTGTACACCTTCCGGAATTCATTTTAAGTAAGAGCTTAGTAATTACTCTGTTTAAGGATTAAACAGGTAACTTAAAAAGTCATTAAGTTACCAGTCCTCGCCCTCATAGGAAATCACCTCACGACCAAATTTACTGATGAAATTAAAGAGGACACCATTAATGCATTAAAGTTTCTAATTAGTTTAATACAAATCTAAGAAATGTTGTGGCATAAAAATCGGCCTGAAAAACTATTTCACGAAGACAAGTTCCAACATTTCAAGGGCTTTTAATTACACTGAATTCTCTGCTTTTAATTATTCTGAATTTAACCTCGATGAATCTCTCCACCAAATAATTCAAAATTTACTGTTTTAAGAAACTTTTCCAAACAATTAAATCACCATAATAATATTTAATGAATTCTATTCTGCATTATTTTTTTAGAAATGCGGTTGTTACATAGAAAATATTATGTTACTTAACATTTCAATGAAAGTGCTTTTAGTATTATAATTCAGCTAGTATTAAAAATAAATTTTCTTATAATGTAAATTATATTTAGGGAAATTTTGATGGCGCATTAAAGGTGAAATTTCTCTAAAAATTTTATCTTTCAATTTAAAATAATGAGGAACAAAAAAGAAATATTTTCTCCTAATAGTCGTTATAGTGACGTGATGTTGAAAATTAATTTAAACAAGAAAAATTATTCAGCCTGTTAGTAGAAACAAATTATCCGTTATTTTACAATATTAGAAGCATTTAACATTGGCGATACTTTTTTCCGTACGGCAATCAATTTAGGGATGACGTTAAAACATTTCATAATTACTTTTTATCATTAAAATGATGCATCATTGAAATGACGTTGAGATTTGTTAGATGCATTATTTAAACGAACGTTAGAATAAAATGATTACATTCATGCAGTGGAATTTAAGGAAAAAATGTTTTTTAAAAAACCCTTAACTAATAATTTATTAATAATGTAATTTATAATGTTAGTTTCTTTTTTAATAGAATGTATGGGCATTTACTATAAAAATCTAAGAAATGGAACATTTATTTAAAGTTAATTTATTTAAATAAAATAGAGCCTGGCTAGACTGACTCTATAGCACCAGATGTAAGAAGTAATGATATAGAAAAAACATAGAAGATATAATAGAAAAAGTAGAAATTTTCCACATTTATTTTATTATTGGAAAAAAGAAGGATCAAAATTAACAGAAATTTTTTAAATAATGCATTAAGAAGATGGAGTAAAAAAAACCAACGAAAATATTTATCATTTGAATTCATGAAACATGAATTTTAAATGTAAAAGTTTTGTATAAAAAAATTGAAAACCTTTTAGATATCAAATAACATGTCTACCAATTAAAATATTTATAATTTTGATCAAAACATAAAAAATATGATTTTTACGGAAAAAAGCATTTAAATTATTTTCGTACATTCAGATTGTTTGTTCTTGAAACAGACTGAAATATATATATATATATATATATATTTATATATATATATATTTATATATATATATATATATATATATACGATACAATATGCCTTTTCTAAAAAGAAATCGGATATAAAATATTCATTTTAAGTTCGTTTTTCTTGTACCTATTTTTACACGATATTAATCATAATGTGACTTTTTATATTTAAAATCGAAGTGTATCGCTAGATATTTTTAATTCTTTGAGAAGCATATTGTATTATAATTGGATTTCTTATGCCGTATGATATTTTAAAATCTTATTGATATTTATTATACTCGGAATATTAAATTTGGTTAAAATTTACTTTCGAATTAATATTATCTTATTTTAAATTTATAAATATATTTTAGCCGATGCTAGGCCGAACAGATAAAACTTTTGAAATTTTAATTTTGATTTATTTCACCACAAGAGGCATAATTTCCTTATAAAGAAAAAGCGATAATTGATGCGTTATTCTACAACGTGACAGAAGAGCAAAAGAGGGAAATTTTTCCCTTCAGTGATTTTACTATGAGATTTTGATAAGAATTTTTTTTATTGTATCGATTTAGACTAGGAAATCTTGGTGTTTTTTTTTGAAAAGTACGTTTGATTGCTAGGGAATTTTATCTTATTGTTCCTGGTGTAGGAACTACGGAATTATCAGTTTTATTATGCGCCTGTTAAATAAAAGGGTAAAGCAGTGGGAATTGGATCAGGAAATTAGACTACATTTTAGAATTAATTTAATAAGCTCTTAATTAAGATAAAAATTAGGAAACTAATAAGAATTTTCAATTTAGATTTAAATTGACAGTTTATATATGTATGCATATTTATCTATGTGTTTTATGCTCATTTCTAAGTTGCCTGACCTCTAAAAAGTGTTGAAAGCAAAAAGTGCTAAACTTCCTGCAATGAAAACTTTCCAAAACTTCCTTCTAAAGCTATATAAGTTCAAGCTAACTCCTCACATTTTTTTTCTATCTTTTTTGTCTTTCTCACTGGATTGCTTCTCAAGTTGATGATTGTTCTTATAAAAACAATCTTAATAATAGAAGATAATTATCTCTTTTTTTTATCTAACACTAGGAACAGAAAAATAAATTGAAAAGAATTGCACACTTATTTCTCCCTAAATCAAAAAATATATATTTTGCTTGTTGTAGCATTATATTCACAGATTTCTTTGTAACATTTCTTAAGATGCAATTTTCGAAAAACCTTGTCAAGTATTCAATCATTTCTTTCTTTCTTTTTTTCTTTCTATTAAAAGAAAATGCTTATTGCGATATAATCGTGACAAATTTTTACTTCAGATATATGTAAATTAGTTTATTTAATATGTTGTAATATGTGATAAGTTTCATTCCGTTGACAACTAATGAAATATTTTATAACAGAATGTTTCTTAAAAAGGGAATTTAAGAATCTGATATTAAAGCGGCTACTTATTCGGGGAAATAAATAAAATTTCTACAATGATGAAGGAATCTCGGTCATAAAATTCTGTGATTCATATTAGAAAGTATGATATATGAAACACATTTTGATGAATTGCTGCTATCATATCACTTTATATGCTGCATTTACAATAACCATCGTATCATATCAAGTTGATTGTTTCTAAGCATGGCATTCAAGATTTTAAACCTACATGTTGAAATCGTCGATTTGAACCCAAATTAGTGAAAAAATCTATCTTATTCTATGTCATTCAATAGCCTGTATATTTATTGGTGAAATATTTATCGCAAAAACGACTGCTTTTGCTGAACATTTTGAAATAATAGTACCGAATTAACAATTCTCAAATCTCTATAATTCTTAATCACATGCATGATTGCGAATTTGGATTTGAATTGGCACAATTCAACAAATTATTCGTTCTAAAGTATATACATGTGCCACAATTAACTTTCTGTAGTGAATTCAGAAATGGATTTCAATTCGGAAAGCATATAAGCCAGCGATATCTTCCATTACGCGCTTCGAAGAATTCGAACCATTCGCGGAAATGGTTCGAAAGAGTGGTTTGGAGAGTAGTAAATCTTAACTATTAGTCCAGCAGTGCAAATGCAAGTGGCAAAATGGAAGGCTCGTAAAAATACAGCAGATGGGTTTGACGTCTCGGACCTTTTTATGAAAGGAAAGAGGGATAATAACGCGAACAATTACTTTGCACCCGAAACGGGCATTCAACGCATTTCCTCAGACGTGTGATCTTGTTGAGGAACTCCATTGCTTATTTTTCTGCTTTTTTTATGGAGTAAAAACTGCAGTACTTTGAGAAGGAACGGATGCTTTATTCAAATGAAAAAGGATGAGTAGACTGAGATTGAATAAAGTTTATTTCCTGTGAGATTTGAGAGATCGTAGTATAATTGAGTTAAGCCTGCATTTCATAATTTTCTATTTTACGACAGAATCTGTAAGTTTGTATAAAAGAAGTTTGTATAAAAGTACGCAAAAACATTGTACCAAAATAAATTTTGAGCTTAGTAATGGAAAGAGTCTCTTCATGTCAAGACACCATTATATGGCATCAAATAATTAATTGTATGATGACGAACGTGGTGTTTTAACCCTTTATCAACTTACGGTACTTATAAGTACCATTTAAATTTGGATTTTATTTTCGGAATATAACTGCCAATATTTGCCAATGGTATTCTAAAAAATTCAGAGAATGTATCCCAAATTGAAAGAAGTTAATACAAGCTAAAAGTAGGAATGAAAAATATTTAATAATTTAATTAATTAAGACATTTCTATCAATTAAAAATTTTCTCTTGGGTTCTCTGGGATTATTCTACAAGGAAACTTAACTGCTGGTGTGAAAATGCAGTTGGAAAATTAATGGCAACATAATTCAGTAGATAAAAGGTTAAAGTCATTGAAAAGGAGTGACATAAAAGATCTAATTTTATTATTACGCACTTTTATCTCAGTTGGCCTTTTACTCTGTATAAAATTGAAATTTTGTAATCAATTATTTATTCACTTCATAAAAAAGTTACAACGTTGAAATTTTGAAATCTAAAGTATTTTGTATGACAATACCATATTTTGATATTTTCAGTATTTATTCATCAATCAAACGATTGATTACAATTTGATTCTATGTAAGTTGCTGTTACATATCTAAAAGAAATTTTGAATTCCATTATGTTGTGGCTACTTATGGCCCTTGCAATTGGACAAGCCCCGCTGATGATCCCCCAGCAGATTTAAGCCTAAAGGAGCGTCTCTTGTTTCCAACTAGGGACACGAGTACGACTTAGCTGCACACTCACGACTCATTTGCTTGCGCATTCACTTTTTAAAGGGCGGCAAAGTCACACATCTCACAGATAGCACACAAAAGAACAACCATGCCCTAACCGGGACTGGAACCCGGGACTCCCAGAGCACGAGGAGGACGCGCTACATCTGTGCCAGAAAGCTCGGAGATTCCAAACTATTTTTAACAATAATTTGCAAATTTAAAAATGAAAAGTAAAAAATTTCAAAACTCCAAAGTAAATATAATAATACATTTCAATGATAGTAAGTTTTCAATATGTTGTTAACAGTGTGTTTCCATTAAATTTATAATATTTCTTTTTTTTTTCTTCTGAGAAAAAAGAAAAGAAAGTCAATCTATTAATCTATGTTTTTTTTTATATTTTGGAGGGAAAAAAAAGACTATGTTAAGTATATATGCATATTTCATGACCTTGGAATGTGTGCATAAAGTTAATTAAAAATCAAAAATTGTTTACTTAAAGTTTTTTTTAAATTAAGAAACGTTTAACGTGAAAAATACATTTAAATAATTTTGTTTATCGATCGTTAACATTTTCTTAATTACTTAAAAACACAAAAGAAACAATCAAACATTTTATAAGCAACCGTTTAGAGAAGAATTTAATGATTTCGATTTATATTTCAAATTTATAAACTGAATCCAATCAGTTTATTTTACAACAATTATTTTTGAACATTGAAAGAGTATTTTGAAATACTTTCAGGTTTCTTAAGTAGAGATTTAATAGAAATTGAAAATTCTGGTTGGTTTAAGTTCCAGTTGAATACCCAAAATTTTTTAAAAGTCGATTTTATAATCCTGATAAATTTTTTTAATAAAGGAATTATAATAATAAGTGAATAACCAGAGGAATAAGAAGAATATTAAATATATAAATTGAGTCCAATCAGTTTATTTTATAACAATTATTTAAAACATTAAATGAATATTTAGAAATAATTTTCAAGTTCTAAATAGAAATTAAATATTAAAAAAATCTTCAATTTTTTAATAATTTAAAAATCTTTAAGTTCCAGTTGAATTATTAAAACATATTAAAAGTTGATTTTATAAGGCTGACAAAAATATTTTGATAAATATATTTTAATAATAAGTGTATAACCAAAGGAATAAGCAGAAACACCCAAATACTATTCTTTATTATGAGGCGTAATTTATATTAGCAGAAAATTTAATCTTTCAATGATAAAAATTTGTTTGCTTGAGAGAGAAACTTTATTTAATTGAAATTTTTTTAAAAAATTAAGATACTGTCATGATTTTCATGTATCATTTTATTAGTGTATGTGGAGTAAAGAAATTGATCCTTGAATAAAAATCATTATGATGTGTGTTATATGTCAAACTTAGTAAGTCTGAGGAGAGAAAATTTAATGCTTCAATTACGTAGAAGCTTTTTCTATGAATTTGAATTTTAGCGAGTCAACGCGTAAACTAAAATGTGTTCTATTTCTGTTAGAACTAAATAGATATATAATTTGAATTGAGATTGAGTTAAAATTGCATTTATCACGGAGATTACATACACACGTCACGGAGACATGAATTCATTTATGTGACCTTGTCATTACAGAAAAATTGCATTTGCATTAACAATGCTTCATAATAAAAATCACTTAAATGAAATTCCGTCAGTAATCAGGAAGACTGAACTAGTCTCAGACGGAAGAAGAAATAAGAGCCGTCGAATATTGATTTGTTTTAAGTTAAATGATGATTTTGTCACATCCATGAATGAAAAATGGGAAATAAATGAAACAAACCAACAAAGAATCGGACTATACATAATGAAAATTATTTTCTTAAAAGAGCATTTACCGTGCGCAGTGTAAAATTCAATTCGCTTCTCTTATGAAGAAAAGTAATTTTCTACGAAGAAAAAAGGAAACAAAAAGAATAAAAAAAACTAAATGTCGCACAATTCAATAACAAGTCATTAGAATTAATGATTCAAAAAGTAAGACTGCTTTAAAAGGGGCCCATTTTAGAAGGAAAAGAAGAGAGAGGAGGGAAAAAACGCTCCTTTTTTCTCCTGAAAAATTCAATTGTTGGGTTTCACCGTATAGTTCTTGATTGACTCATCCCAGTCGAGGCGAAGGGAGGGTAGAGCTATTCAATTTATAAAGTGGAATCTTATGGGAAAACATTTTCCTTTCGGGACAAAAACGGCTTTAAGCAAATGTTTCTTTTTTCCGTCTTTTAGATTCGTCTCTAAAAAAGGGCGACTGCACTAGGGCAGAATGGGTTAATGGGTAACATGCCGCGTCCTGGTCTTGATCGATGGTCTGTCCTTGAGCAGAGCGCTTAAGCAAAAGGAGGTAATCACTTTAACATGACAGAGACCTGGTGGACACAGATACGAAAATCAATGCTTTCCGCCCCGATGACATACATCCCAACTCGTATTTTTCCGACAAAAGAAATTTTCTTTTAAAGCCAAAGAATGTACATATACGAATGGAAGTAAGGAACTATTGGCGAGTGATTTACAGTACTAATTTTTTAATCCTTTTTTTTTCACCTGAGAACTAATCGAATCATTCTAGAATAATAGAAGATAATTATAATTTTTTCGGTTGTTTCATGAATTGACGGAAGACTGCTTATTGCGTAATGGAGTGAATGAATTCTGCGTGGAATGAGTTTCAATATTTGTGAATACATGCTTAAACAGGTATTATAGAACGTATAGATTTGTAACAATGTTAAAGTATGGTATTTTCTTTCAAATATATAGTCAATAAAACATATGAAATATCTCACAAAAATATAATATTCCATAAAAAATGTTTCCTTTTACTTCAAAAAATAAATATGCTATTGCTATATATAGCCGTAAATTTTATTATATTTCTCTTCAGTTCTAACATAATCGTTGCATAGAAAAAGAAATTTGTTAATACATACTTAAACAGATATTATAGAATGTATAGATTTGTAATAATGTTTAAAGTATGGTATTTTCTTTCATATTTATAGTCAAAAACATATGAAATATCTCACAAAAATAAAATGCTCTATAAAAATGTTTCTTTTTACTTCAAAAAATAAGTATGTTATTGCTATATATAGAGGTAAATTTTATTACATTTCTCTTGAGCTCTAACATAGTCGTCTCTTAGCAAAAGAAATTTGTGAATACATGCTTAAACAGATATTATAGAACGTATAGATTTGTAATAATGTTTAAGTATGGTATTTTCTTTCATATATATAGTCAAAAAACATATGAAATATCTCACAAAAATAAAATGCTCTATAAAAAATGTTTCCTTTTACTTCAAAAAATAAATTTGCTATTGCTATATATAGTAATAAATTTTATTACATTCCTCTTGAGCTCTAACATAATTACTGCATAGCGAAAGAAATTAATTGCATTTTACCGCTTTCAACAAATATTTAAAGAGCAATTTGAACCACATTCTTGAATTGCTTGAGTTATAGAAAATTAAAAATCACTATTGATGAAAAAGCAAGTAGACAAGTGTTTTTAGATTTAATTTATATAAAAAAGTAAGAATATATTTTTTTGCTTCATGCGTCATCCAAAGAAGAATAATTTATGTTTTCAGTAAGGGGAGCATCTATGAATTACCATTTTTTTAAAAAAATTAAAATTCTGAATTTTCTTAAAACAATTTTTTAAAGATTTAATGGATTTTATTTAAAATAATAAGATTTATTTTAGTGGAATTGTAATTTTTCCATTTGCCGAATAACGAAACATCGTGATTATCTACTGGAATCGATTTTGTAACAAATTGATATCTTGATATCCAGGAAGACACATTTCACTAGGTATCGAGAGATTTCGAATTTTGTATGTATGAAAAATATGCTTTTAAATGCTTTATATTTATTTTAAAGTAAGCTATGAAGGATCTATTTTTATATTCATGAAAAGCATATGCCTCCGATCCGGGGATGAAATATTGACATCAATCGGTACATCTTCTACTTATGATATAAAAATTTATCATAGATTTTGTTATTTATTCATAAATTTACAGTGCAAAAAGAAAAACGGTTCCGAAATATCAATGCAAGCTATATATATAAATAAATAATACATATACGCATATATACACTCATAAATACCTATCTACATGCATATTATATGCATAGGGGCCGTTTATCTTGAAAATAGGGCAAGTCTATTTTTTATTGCGAGATATTTAAAGGTTTATATTTCAATAAATTTAAAAATATTGGTAAGTATTAACACACACACACACACA
>JAOUZG010016587.1:12250165-12297864 GCA_026289955.1 Argiope argentata | reverse complement strand
AGAGAGAGAGAGAGAGAGAGAGAGAGAGAGAGAGAGAGAGACCTTTGAGTTGTAGAATGGTTCGTAAATATATTCATACCCTGTATTACGAATTAATTTTGATTCCAATTCTATATCTATTCATATGAGAAGTTGTAATATCATCTAAGCAAATTTATTTCTCTAATAAAGAGTCAAGAATAATTTTAAATTTTGGGAAATGTTTAGCCGAATTTTTTTACTAAATATTGATATCTTTAGACTGCAAATGTTATTTAGGTTTTTCAATTAAAAAATTTACAAATTGTTATTTTTTCTTAAGCTTGATATAAATAAATTAATCTTTCTTGTAAACCAGTAATTATTGTGGAATATTGTTGCTATTTTTCAATGTAAATATCAAAACATGACATTTCACATTTCATGATGGATTTATGATAAAACAATATAACTGATAATAAACTACCATAAATAATTTGTATGACTTGTTCATTACTTGATTAATTGTTTCTAAAATTACGCAACATTCAAAAGACAATGATGCATTAAAAAAAATCTATCAAACAAATTTATTTCCTCAACTTGGAATACTATATATTGTTACTACATATCATTATTTTTCAAACAATTAAGTTTTCGAAATATTTTATACTTCAATATCTCAGATATTTTAATAAAATAAGCTTAATCTATAATCAATTTAAAAATTATAAAATGAATTTTTTAAAAAATTTAAATGATTTGATTTAACACTATAACGATAAAAAATTTGATATTTAATATTTTAATTATTACAAAGTTTTAAGATACTATTACAAAATTTGATATAAATTAATATTGATTGTAAATATTTCATTGAATATTAATTTTGAATTCGAAAAAATAAACTTTTAATTTTCTGCACAACGTTTTGTTGTTCTCTAAAGTGAAGTAGGCCGAAAGTTTCTAAAATTTCAATAGCTAATAAGTACTACTTTTATTTATTCAAAAAAAGAGAATGCTATTCAAAACAACTCTACAGCATTAAAAGAGAACAGTAGTACATTTATCCAGTAACACAGCTTTAAAAGTGATGAACAGATGAAAATAAAAGAAAACGAGATTAACGTTTCAGTTCAAAATCTAAGAATAGCTATTTCAAATCATATCAAAAATAACTCACAAAAACTATTTAAAAGCATATATAATGTTTTCCTTCTAGAAGAAAAGGTGTAGCTCCTGAACGTTGCTTTCTTGGCCTGCTTATTAACTCTTTTTTTTTCAAGAAAGAAAAAAAAATGACCAAGGTTTGCACTCTTTAATACCTGAATTCCTCTCAAGGTTATGGCCTCTCATTAACGGAGTTACCCAAGCGTTGAAAAGGTGGAAATGGGAGAAAATTTTCTTTTCACACGAAAAAGGTTAACAAAGAAGAAAAAAAGAGAAGAAAAGAAAAACGAGGGAAAAAAAGAATTTCAACTTCCCCTCTCTCTTTCAGTAACATATCCGGATAAATTCTGTTTCGGAATTTCCCCTTCCCTATTTCCAACTATATAAGAAGGGGCAACATTTTGTGAGTGTTTAACGAGGAAGCTGAAAAAAATGGAGGGGAAAAAAATGTGCACCAAGTGATGGTGATGGTGTTCCCCACTCCCTCTATCTTTCAGGAAAAGAGAAACGGGAGCTGCGCAAGAATCCTGTTTACGGGATGCTTTTCGTAAACTATAGGATCTCTTATCGCAAAAGTGATCAGCGTCTGTCTACATAGTGAAGACACTGGCTTATTAAAGTGACATTAGCCGTCGTTGGGGCCTTGTCCGTCGTTTATCTAGCCACAAAATAGAGTATAAGACGTCACTATTTGCGACTCTAATGACTGCTTAGACCCAGGGCCTGAATCCCAAGGCGTGCGGTGAGCGCACCTGCATTGATTAACGGAACCTTTGAGATAAATGTCACCTCAACGGTGACTTTTTTCCCTGGTGATTGTTGGTTGTACTTCTTTTTACATCCAACAATTCATACAGCTCATTAGTTATGGCTCCTTTTCCCAGCGGTAATCGATTCGGAATAAAGACTCCAACCGAATTTTTATCAAGAATTTTCGAGGAAATGTTAAAAAAGTGTTTCTTCCGTTTGGTGGATATTTTTTTACCCGTTCTTCTTCAGGAGGAACAAACTCGGTACTTATTCACTAATGACTAAGTGTAGTTAGGAAGGTACTCCCCTCTCGCTTACAACAGCTGCAGGGAAGGGTAAGGGAATGATGGTTACACACACAGAAAAAAGGGATTCCAAGTTTATATAAAAGCTTTCGTTAGAAAATTACTTTTAAACAAAAGTTTTTCATCTTTATTTTCCAGTGTCTGTGTATGTAAACGTCCGATTTAACGAAAAGAATCGACGAAAAAGGGTGGGGGAGGTGAAAGAGGGATGAAGGGATCTGTCGAATGAGCTAGAGATACTTTTATTCGGGGAAAGAACTGAATTTTTCCCGAACAGTCGTTGAATTTTAATTTTGCTTTCGGTTTCCGAACGACGTTTAACAAGATGCTCTCCCTTTTAATATTAATTTAAAGTCTAAAAAAGGAATCTTCTCGATTCTTTTTATCTGAATGGTTGTTCGAGGAAAAAAAATTACCTCACCGTTTCGGAAAAGAATCGTTGAATGGCCGAAGAGAAAGTATTGGCAAAAAGAGGAGTTCTTGGAATGTTTTTTCATTGGTTTGGTTATGTGTTACCTGATAGAAAGTTTTCTTCTTTTTTGGGAATAACAAGTAAATTAAGAATCGTTTAGTTAAGGGACTCTAATTTTAATCCAGCTGTGAACTTTTTGTTAGCTTTTCAATCGATAACTTTTTCTCTGACCAAAATAAAAATCCTATTCCTCCCCCCCGTTTAATTAGTTAATACTAAATATAAAAAATGGAGCGATATATATATATATTCCATGTACATGGTGTAGGAAATCAGAAGGATATCATAGTTAGGTTTTTAAAAAAATGCTAACGGTAAAACATTTATTCATGGAATGCATTAAACTGAATAAGAAATGACAAACATATTAACCGTAACTGTTAGAGATTGATAGTGTCAGAATAGCATCTCGTTTTGAGGCAACTCCAGAATTATTTTGAAATGCATTCTGGTTTTGACACATGCTCTTAGGGCTAAGACAGCACTGTGTCTTGCGACCTACTATCTAGTTTTCTACAACACATCAACGTGAGGGGATTTAAGTCTCTAATAAATATTTAACGTGTACCAGATTCGCATGATAAAAGACATAAATGCTTCTAAAATTTAACTCAAAAGATAAAGTTAATCAGTGTTAAATGCACAGAAACACGTAAAGAAAATGCCCTTAAAAGTAAAAAATATATTTGGTTTTCTTTTCAGGAATTATCTTTAGCAAGTTTAGAAACGATAAATGATTATAATGTTTACAATAATATTTAAAAGAAATGGTCAGAATATGTTTTACAGAATAAATCAGTGTAATTGAGACACATTGATGTATACTTACCTAAAAATTCAAGGGCTTTTTGATTTCAGTTTCTCACAATGGGACTTTCATTAAACAAGGAAGATCTAGTGTAGATGTTGAAGCATGATGAAGGCGAGACTGTAAAAGTGTTTGCAAAATCAGGACAAAACAACGTATATAGAATAATATCGAATGTATAGAGTTACAGATTTAATGATATCTTTCACAGATGAAAGTAACAAATTGAGATTTAAATCTTATAAATATCAAAAACAAAGTTGTAAAGATAGAATGTGATAGTTACAATAAAAGATCCGAAAGAAGTAATAATAACATATGAGCTTCTATAAATGAGCTTATAATTTTTATGTACCATCAAAACCGAGAAAAAATTATCATCTATGGGGTAGAGAAAGTCTCAGAATTTCGGAATAAAATAAATAAATAAATAAAAGAATAAAACTAATGGTAATGTGTGAGAATTTGTGAGAGGACATCATAGAATCTTCGAAATCAAACTGGAAGTGTCATATGACATATAGGGTGCTTAAAGGCAGACTCTGCAATGAAATAATATAAGGCAGATAATTGCCTGCTCTGTATGTGTAGTGGTAGTTGGTTATTAAGTACGGGCTCTTTTATGAAGTGTGAAAAGATATTGGGCAAAATCTCGAAGTTCAGTGATGAATTGTATCCAGTTGCCGCTAAACAATAAAATGCTTAGAACCACGCGACCTACATCCGTATTCAATATCAAAATGAATGACAGCTTTGTAGATGAGGAATAGAGATATTTGATCGCTATCAACTATATTTTAAAACGGGGATGAACAACCTTTTCACGATGAGAGGCCAAAATATGAAAAAGAATCATGTCGAGGGCCAAAGCAGAACGTTAAAGTTAAAACGTTAAAAACGTGATAGCATGGTGGGAATTTTTATGGCAATACGCTTGAAATACGATTATTACTTTACTGATTTTACCCATGCATACATTATCTAATAAATAAATGAATAAAACACAAATATTATAGACATGATTAAAATACTTTATCACAAAAAAGATACCAACTAAAAAGGTGGCAAACTTAAAATAGAATAACAGAGGAAAACTTTTTGGTAATTATACAGAGAACACAATATAAATTTTAAGAAAAAAAATTATTTATCAAAATTAATTAGAATTAATGAGATGGCTAGGACAGAATATTTGAAGTTATTGATTTTATGTTGGAATTAAGATTGTTTGCGACAATATGTAGAACAGAAGATAGGCTCTCATCTACTATTCTATTTCTTATTTTTGATTTGTTTAAATTAATTAGTTAGAAAGTTTGCTCAAAATGTAATTACTGTCAAAGAAAGTTGAACATGGGTCTGAATTTTGCTTTAAGCATGAAAATTCCTCGGGTAATTCTTTATAAAATTCTGATTTTGGTTTTCCTTTGAATTGATTTTTGAAAAAATCAGAATTCTGTAAATCAACTGAGGCTAACTGCATATTCAGCCACTAGATTTATATAAACAAAAAATTGAGAAGAAAATACATCAATTTTTGTTAAGACGTTTTTCAAAATCTGAAGATCAATCATCAAATGCTGGACTGAATTTACGCTAGATTTGAATTTGATCCTCATACTACCTTTTCATGTGTGAAAATTTTTCACGTCCACGAACTTCTCATATACGAAAACTCGTACTCGCTCGCAGGTAGCCATGAAAGGAACAAACTGAAAAGCCGCGTAATAAAAAGTAAATAAACTTAATGAACAACTATAAATTTATTCTGATGTAGAATCGTTTTCGCATCAGATTTTTTCTCTCTTTATGTTAAAAACCCTCATTTTATTTTAAATTAGTCTTATTTTATTAACAACATTCGCGGGCCAACTTCAAAGTCTATGAGGGCCATAGGTTGTGCATCCCTGTTTTAGAAGAAAAACTGAAATATTTCATACATTTCTTCAGTAGATTCTAGACATGCAGAAGGAAAAAGAGATCAAGATAGAAAATAACTTACAAAAACATTATTTTATCCACTACAGGGAATAGAAAATTTAGATTATAAATATTTGGATCGAAATAAATGCTTCGCGTTTTGAAAAAAAAGGGATGCATCGGCTCAGCTCAGAAGAGATAATGTGCTCTTTGTTATCGCAAGAAGCTATCAGATTATTAACTACATTTTTTGTTGCCACTCTATCAAATTAATGTTACTACCTTGGTATGATATCTGCAGGTCATCAAATTAAAGACTATCAAGGACAGATGATAATAAATGAATGACAGATGTACGGTGGGAAACGTGAGAAAATAATTCACTTATTTGCGTAACCGCCTCTGCGTGTTTAAGATATTTGGAGTTAAAATTCACTACATGAGCTCTAAATGTTCGGCTGGACAAAAAGTTATTTACAAAGATGTGAAAATATCACTTTAAAGCAAAATTAATTAGTGGAAGGGATTTCCCCCAAACATTGTTGCATATTCTTTAATGAAGGTATTATCATCTGATCCCGCATTAAATTGTGAATCTTGGACAAGGATGGGATCCAAGTGCTCCGATAAAAGTTTTTAGAATATCACAAATGAGTGTTGTGTGTAACGAAGAATAACGGATATTCGTACAATCATTGCATGGAATTGGCGAACAATAATTACGAAATATTGATTTTTAATGTCTATCTAATAAACAATATTTGGTAATTAATAGTAGCTATGGGATTATGAAGCAGGTACTAGAAAATTGAATAAGTATTTCGAATGCTTTTTTCCAACAGGTTTGAATCAAAATTTGAGATGGAACTACAGCTGTAGTCACCAGATCATATACCGATTTTCAAAGATTTTAGTTATTGCGTTTTTTGAATTATTACTTTACATTAATTCAAATGTATGAGAAAGTATAGGTATACAAGCAGATTAAGTTCTACATTTTAGATGTTTAATACCTGCATAACATTTAATTTATTTCCTATTTACGTGTTACAGTTAATCTGCTCATTTATATTCAAACGGACGGAGGGAAAGACTCTCTCTAAATAGATTTCGTTCCAAATTTGATTGAAAATTTTTAATTTTATGTAAAATTCATATATAAACTTTCATCCGCTTAGTTCAGAGTGTTTTTGAATCATTGTTTTCAAAGATAGACAGACATGATTCCAAAAATGAGTTTTTCAGAATCGCGGGGGTTCTTGAGCCCGAGGAAGTATGTAAAGATTTGTAAAAATTTCGAGTTCAAATTTTTTGATGATTACAGTATTTCTCTTTGTATACTTAATTTACGAGAACGTAAAAAGTGTCAAAAGATTTCTATAGCATCAAGTGCGTCCGAATGTCTTTTCCGTATTGAAAACTACTGAGATTATGTAATTTCTCAAAATAAATAAGTTGCTTGATTAGATTTTAAAAAAGACGAGTTTTTCAAAAGTAGACTAGGCTTTCAGGAAGCTAGTCTGCAAAAGGAGAAAATCATGACCATTGATCATGTGTTCAAAAGGCAGCTCAATTGATCAATACAATGTGACTTTTATTTTTAAAAATTGAACGGATCCATGTCATGTTTTATGTTTGGGATCACAAGTCTTATAAAGAGCATTTCTATACTGTCATGATTCCTTTACACAGCAATAACGTATTGGAAAAGTTTATTGTTTTCATATGACGAAGCATTTTATGTTTCTGGCGTAAACTAGTCATTAAGTGTACTAGTAACATGCATTTGACACAAGTCCTTTTTCTATTTAAACACCCTTAAATTCAGAATTGCATGGAAAATACAGTAGGCAATCAAACGCATAAACTTTTGTTCCACTCACATATTAATTGCTACAAAATTTGGGCTGTAAGCATCAATTGCGGGAACTTCTGCTAATACATAAGCAAAATTAATAGCTATAGCTAAAGGAATGGAATGCTTCATTTATATATGAAACACAAAAAAAAAAGATTCCCGTCAAGTTAATTCGTTCTTATTAACACTTTACTTTATACATTTGTTTACTAGTAAACAATGTAGTTAATGATAAAAATTTGATCCAACATTACTTCTTACTGACGATTACTGCGAAAATCAAGAGCTTTGGTAAATATAAAAGCAATAAAGTTTTAAATCGTATTGTACTATCGAAATTTGTTCCAAATTTTTTATAGACATCGCAATAGGCATAATTTCACTACGGTCTACAAAATTTTCTTACATGTTGGAAACCTTTGGGTTGTTGAGATTAACAACAATTATTAAGATACCAATGACGACCTATACTGTTTTTAAAATGTCTGCTATGCTCAGCATAATCTCATTTATATTTACAACGGAAAGAAGCTAGTCCATTCCAAGAAATTGGAGAGAGTCTCACTGCTACAATAAATACAAGAGACTTAAAATAAGTCTGTAAACTGTCTGTCCAACTGTTAAATTCATATACTGTAGCTCACATGTTCATATTAAGGCAGAGGAAGATCTGAACTAGTTAACCGGAATGTAGTTTCTCATTATTGAGAAGATAGAGGTAGCTATTGGAAATAAATTGTTCTACTTGTCATCAATTAGTAAATGTACTATCGAAACCTGTAAAGTCAGTTGTAGCCGTCATGAATAAGAAAAGGTGGAAGAAACTGATCTACTAATTTACCGGGATCTTGTTGACAAGTGACATCATTTTGCGACAAATGAATACAGAAGACTTTCATTGAAACCAGCTTCTGAACTCGTATTACCATAGCTTACAAAGAATTTTGTAGAGTAAGAAGCATGCTAGGGTATAAATTAGAAGTAAAGATACACAAAATTCACGAAGAACTTGTTGAATTAATATTACTAGGGAAATTATCACAGTTACGAAATTTCACAAGTGATTATCAGATTTCAAGTAAGTTTCTTGAATATAATGACAAGCAGGATGAAATTTATAATTGATTATCTTGATCTTTCTAGTTTATACCATATACATGACAGCACCAAAAAATAAGAAGTAAAAAGAGCCTATTAAGAAACTAGTGTCCTGGAAGAATTAGTACGAGCAAATGGTGAAGCCAGTGAAACTTCGCATTTCATTCTTAAATTCCCAACTTCATCAGATGAAAGAAGCTCAAGATAATCGGTGTTTTTAATCCCTATATCAAATTTAGATGGTAAACCTTACTTATAAACAATACTCAGGAAAACAAGGCTCAGCAAAAAGGAACTTATTTATGCTAATTTTTAACTCTAATTTTATTCCATTCTGTGAAAAGTTTTGTTTTGAAAGTTTTTGTTTTAATGAACCTTGAGTTTAGACTTGAAATCGTACTTTTGTGGTTTGGTATTTTTGAAGCAATGATCCCAGATTGATCAGATTCCGAATGTAAAATTTTAAAAGTGTCGGTTGTGGTGGTATGTTTTCGTTTTAAAGAAAATTTTAACGGCAGAAGAGTAGTTATTGGGTTTATAAATTTACTACGTGCTTCCGGATAAGAAATTCGTTCTATGTTTGCATTGATTTATATTTCTTCTTGGAAGTGGAAACGTAAATATGAGTAAGCAGTGTGACCAACATTGTAGTTCATGTACTCTTTTCGAGTTATCCATTTCTCAGTATTATGACTTTTTTCCAGTTCAACGAGCACCAGTAAGCGTCTGACGGCAGTTACCATGTGACTAGCCAATACACCAACACTGATAGCATAACAATTAATTTGGAGCACAGTGTCCAACTGGTAATTTTATTTATCCAACAAAAATAATTCTGTCAATTTCATTGAATTAAATGCTAGGATGCTGGCACATATTTGTCGCCGGCACTTAAAGACGCTCTTTGACAGCTGGATTCCTAAATTATTTCTTTCAATTGAACATTCTACAATATTTCACTTACAATAACAACCTCAAAATGGTTGAGTGTTTCATGAGCATTGACATTAATTGGTATTGCAACTAAAATTTTAATTTTCTGAAATTACTGGTAGAGATTAATTCTCCACAGCAACTCTACTAAACGAAGTCTCTAAATGAATGATAGCTCAGCAGCATTTTTGATGAGAATCTTTTGGAACTGAAAGGCTTATGCTCTCTATATATATCGAAAATAATCTTATTTATTAATATTCTTTTCACATTAAAAATGTATCAGTTTTTGCGCAATCACTTTTTATTGCATTTTGAAGGAACATTTTAGGCCCCAATGAATTACTGAAAGAGATTCGGGCCTTACCCCTCTATCCACCACAAAATCCAACAAACGAAGGTAACTATAGGCTTTTGGAACTCCGGCTTGAATCTTACCATAGTGCTGGTCAGAACCTATATATTCGGGGTCCCTCCAGGATTACAGTGATCACCTTGACAAGTTTTAAAAAGAGACTACTTTCGATTTCTATTAATCTAATTACTTTATATTTGTTTACTAATCGAGTTGATATACACGGATCTTACTGTACCAACCGTCTAATGGGTCATCATGAATAGCCATCACGTGGAGTTTTAGCTGTTCATGAGAAGCAAGAAGTAGATAGGACTGGAGAGACTTTTTGTGGAAAGTTTCTCATCCGTTTCCCGCAGAGAGTATCGACAGAAAGGGGAATAAAGTGGAAAGCAGAAACTATAGTGGAGGATCAATCCAAAAGAAAATTAAATTTCTGGATACATCGGCATCATGAGACACACATTTGAGGAAATGAGCTCCAAAGGGACAAGAAGGGTTGTCCTGAGGCATAGACCTTTTAGCCCCTTAACCGGTTTATTTTCCTTAATATCTTATAAGATGGCACATTCTATTTTGGGAATATTTTTTTATTTTGATTGAAATGGAAATCCATGGAATACTTGACTTATCTACGTATTCGAAGTCATTTTACTATTGAATTATAATTGTTATGAATTATTTATTTTTTGTTTACAACTATCAAAATTCGATAAATCGATGCACGTACGGCGTACGGGCAAACCGGTTCAGGGGTTTACCAGATAACAGTTGAAGTTCAAAACAAAAATTATAAAAATCACAATAAAATGAAAGATTACAATTTATCATGTAGAAAGCAGAAAAAACATGAATTGTTCTATGTATTGATACAGGGATAAAAGTATTTGTCAAAATGCTTTTATTAATTTACAACTCATTATTCTTTTTTGAATTTTTGAAAGCGGAAATTTTATCATTTTTCAGGGATATTTGCAGTTCGAATATTTCTGTTATTAAAACCGAACATAAATTAAATAAGAACGAAAAGAGATAAAATTAAGATAAAAAGACTAAAATGATGATATTAAGGATTGGCTTAAACTATATATATTCAGAAAAGTCTAGAGAAATCCTTTTCATTGCATCAGAAACAGGCGATGTTATGATTAGGACCTATTTAAAGCTACAAATGCTTGTCAATTGATTTATCTTGACGGAAAAGTATTCATTCCGAATTTGATTGTTGTATTACGCCTGAGAATTGATATGAATAAATTATCGGGTTAAATGTTTTGAAATGAAATAAATTCAAAATGTTCTGAAACACAATCTTTCGTTTGATCTTTCAAGCGTAAGTGAATCTATCATTTGTTTAAGGACCACTTTAATACTCTTGAATATCAAATATTATCTGTTTATTTATCTTACCCATAATGGTTTCAGTACTCATATTTGTCAGAATGTAGAGACATAATGCTATTTGTGAAAATCCTATGAATTAGTTCAAATCCACTCTGTAAATATAAATACGTAAACATGATTAATAAAGTTATCAAAAGTACAGGAGAAAGTGCCTGAAAGAGTGGGTTTTCATCAAAGTTCGAGATGAAGTATGTTTATCCTGACTTTCCTCAGAAAAACTGTTTGACAAATTTAAATGGCGTATTATCTGCTTATGATAAATTGGTTTTGAAATAGAATTGAACGAGAGGACTTAAAAGCAGGAAGTAGTTCTAAACAACATTGACATTGAATGTCAGTATTTATGGTAAAGTTTGGAAGGCTTAAATATATTTAAAAGGTAAGAAGGAAGGCATTTAATTTTGATAAACAAAGTAATCGATTTAAGAAAGAGAGGGTAAATATTCTGAAATGCTAGAATGCTAGAAATGCTTGAAAAAAAGCATTGCTTCTTTTTATGGGTTAAAAAATAATAATGATAAGAATAATGTATAAATAATTTAATTTCTTAAGAAACAGAAATATTATTAAATAACAATTATCTAAATTGAAGAATAATGATATACGTCCGCCATCTCTACTGTACATAAAACATGATTTATGAAATAGTTTATTAATGGATTGAATAACTTTTTTACTACGCTGAATTTTAAAATTTTATCTTTTAAGTAATTGTTAGAAGATTTCATTGTCAGCTCATATTTTACGATTCTAAATGCTGACTTCAGGGACCAACTTTCAAAACAGAGAAAAAATTCTATATCACACATACTTTATGGGACATATGGCATACGTAAAGGATGAAAAGCTTGGACTTGTTGGTGCATAATCATAGTATTTTATTTTTAGAAATACAAGCATTCCCATATAATATTAAATACCACAGTGTTATCATTTTATACAGATATAGGGTGCGGATATAGGGTGCCTATACCTATACAGATATAGGCCTATACCTATATAGATAGGGGTATATAATCCGCACCCTATAAAAATATAGGGTGCGGAAAGGCAGTGTATAATATACACTAAGGCACATATTTTTAGAGAAACAATCATGGGTCTAGAAAATTCGCTTCTAGAGAGTTGAAATTCAAATTCAACCGCCTAGTTTTGCAGCCTACAGTGTCTATAGAGATTTAAAAAAAACAATATTCTTTCAGAACTTTATCGAACGAATGGTCAAAATCGTAGTTTTATTTTATGACTAAGCGATCAATTCCTGTATATATATAAATTTATTTTTTTCGTGTATCTCAGAAATGGTTCTAACGATTCGGATGAAATTTTATATTTAGGTAAGATTTCACTTTTTAAGTTTATTTATATATGTGTGTTCACTGAAAAACTGATGTTCTACACAAAATCAAAAATATTTTTTAATTACTATTAGAGCAAGCATATTCAACTTCGCTTCTAAGTCTGGGCAGTGCAATATAGTGGTCAGAACTGCATGAATGGTGTAGATTGCGGGTTCTCGGTTCGAATTGCAACTTATGCTTTACTTTTTGTTCTTACTTTTTTATATTCAATATTTTAAATCTATTTAAGTTTGTATTAAATTTATCTATATAGGGGTCTTTGCGAGAAAATTGCAATTTTACGCGCAAAAAAACAATTTTTTTTAAAAATAACTAACTACTAAAGTCTTTTTTTATTTGCTCTAATGCTGACATATTACGGACGCCATCCCGGACTCGATTTAAGTTAAAAACATAAGTAATGATGGATAAACTGTAAAATAAATACTGTAATATAGCAAATTGTTCCGTTAAGTATGTTCAAAAGTATATTCCTGAATTATATTAGATAAGATTGAAAAATATTCACATGTAATCAGGGTTGAGTTCTTATCAAAATACGCTTTGTGAAAAAAAATTCACGATTTCACAAAAAACCTGCCATGTGAAGTTCGATTTTCCAGATATTACGTTGTTTCATAATTATAAAGTTCCGAATTTGCATTGTTTTCTGGTACTTCATCAGCAGTGCTACACAAATAATATTAATCAGGGTGTTATAGAAAGAAGAAAAAGAATAGTAGTATTGAGAAAATTCTTATTTTCTGAAAGTATTTCTAGCAGCGCCCGACCTTTTACAACTCATTTACTACACTACTACTTTACTACAATCAAAATAATTATTTACTACCTTAATCAAACCGTGTGTTTAAAAGGTTTTCCCATTTTACCAATACATATTATTGTTGCGGTTCCAACAAATTCCTCTCAATTCAGCAAAAGTGAATGGGATATTTGCCTAGCAGACAAAATCCATAGTCTAGTTAAAACTTCTTACAAAGCGATCTGGCCTTATTTGAATGCTGGCGAAGAATTTGCCTTATTCCGATGTTGCCTTTTTTTAATCCATCGTTACTTTCAATGACCATCTGTTACTTGAAAAAACGATATAAAAAGCCATCTTCTCGTCTGTTCACTCCAAAAAGTCGTCATTTGAGATCTGGTGCTAATCGAAAGGGAAGCTTCGGTTCTGAGAAACATTTTGTTCGTAATGAGAAATCAATTTTCTTTTCTTCCATGACATTTCACTTACTCGGAAATACATTTCTATCTGGGAATATTCAACGTTCTTTCCCTTCTATCAGAACCCTTTCCCCCTCCCTGGGGGTGTGATTAAACATTAATGATAATTCGATGTGGCAAGGCTGCTGAGGATGAGTCTTTCACCAGGAACGATGTTGACCGAAGCATTTCGACCTTGGTCTCTCTCTTTTTTTCCTCCTTCGATGCCATTTCCATACATTATTTCCAGTGGAAGGTGAAGAGAAATAGAAACATTAAAACGCTTTAGAAAGAACATTTTTTAAGGTTATTTTTCTTTGCAGAAGGCAATCATGGTAATGGTTTTCCAGTGATTCTGTACCTCTCTCTCACTCACTCACTTCTTTTCAGATTACAAAGTATTTTTAGCTTTAGGGGATGAGAATTGCACAGATAATAAAACTTCTGCCAAGGATTTGCAGCAGTCAGGCTGAAATTTTAATACCACTAAGATTACAAAGCTATCCCTGTCGCTAGAATTTAAGTTTACAAATTTATTACGCTTATTCTTAATCAAAAAGATGTACAGGAAGGAAGCTGATCAAACAAGTTGAATTCTTGGTGTAAGGACTACACCCAAACCGTTTCCAGAAGAGAAAGAAATAAAATCTGCTTAAGAGAAATATATAATACAATTATAGTAATAATAATATATCTTTTAAATATTTTAGAACAAGTTTATTACGAACTGAATATCATGCAAAGAAAAGAAATCTTAAATAAATCGACATAGCGGGTCATCTATTATTACTGGCTATCATTATTCATCATTGAAAAAAAAATAGTAGAACAGATACTATTTATACAAATTATATTTTTGTATTTCACATTTACATACTTTTAATTAATTTGTTTTTTTGTTTTTGAAAGCTGAATATTTGCAAAATAGTTTTATACAATTTCTTTACATGTTTGTTGATGTTCAAATTTAGCTTATTTTGTAAAAATGCCCTCTTTTAATATTTCTGAGTTTATTATCAACGAATCGATTAAGTTGATTATATTTAGATTTGATACAGATTACACCACTTGATAGAGAATTAGAGAAAAATGTTCTTAGAAAATATTTATATACTGATAATAACTATTTATAGATTTAAGAATAAAAGGTAAAAAATAATTAAAATAAAAAGAAATCTTTTAAAAACTGTAGTCCGACTTTGAAGAAATTAGTGTCTTCAGTTCTAAGTTCATAGCAACAATTTGACACAAGCAATTTAAGCATTCCATAAAATCATGCTAAAGCTTTAAAAATGAGTATTAAATTGTAGTGAATATTGTTCTGATTGTTGTTGTATCTGAATTTTAGATTAATATTTCTACCTTAGCAGTATTACGATTTTTATTCATCAAAATAAATCAGTATAATTTCATTTGAAATGGTTACATTCCTCACAATTACAATTTTTATAAATATTCATAAATATTTCATGCATCTTGTAGATTTTTTTTTTCAGAGGAGCATTTTTAAGAACTTTATAAGACCAACAACTAAAAATAAACAAGTTTGTCGTATGCCCATCAGTGAATATAATCTTTGATAACATATTCACATGCTTTCAAACTAAAATCTTAAGCATACATGCCAAAATAATCTGGGAATATTTTTAATAGTTGTTTATGGGAGAAACATTACAATATTGATGAATTACTTTCATAATCGAAGAGAAGATGAAGTCTTTGGAAAGATTTTAAATAACCTTTCTTTACTTTAGTATAGACGGCAAAGAAGGACCCACCTAATTAGATAATTCCAATTTCAGGTGTATATCAGGTCGATTGGGTTAAAAAAGCTGCGATTATGTTAATGAATAACCCATTGAAATAGCCCATAGAAATAGAATAACCCATAGAAATCTCAGGTTTTATCCAGCAACAAGAAACAGACGAATAACGAGTTCGAATCAGCTATAATAATTGTGACATTCGATTTTTTTGGTAGCTACCTTCCTTTTTTATATAATATTTGTGAAAAGGGTTCAATTACCGAATACCTGTAACCAACCAATTTGCAATATACCTATTTTGAGTGCATTTTTTTAATTCACTAAATGTTATAATGCAATTTTCCATTATAATGCATTGAAATATTAATGTTTTTCTTTACTAATGAGCAGCATTTTATTCCATCAAGTCCATTTTTACCTTATTTGGAAAATACCGAAAGAAAAAATTGAAAAATAGCTTTTCAGTGGGGACAATTTTATTTCAATGTAATTTTTGTATTTTAACAAATTTTCAAATTTAAATATACATTTCAGCATTAATTTTATTAGTGTAATCAAATTCGAACCAGTTTTGTCATTTTATCAAATCTTTCAGGTTACCACTTTAGCGAATAATATTATAAAAAATGGCTTCTGATTCATCTGAGATTGACATTAAATTCAAAGCATTATAATAGTTTTCATTGATTTTAGTGTAATAATGATTTTAGGCTATCATTCTTGCTGTACATTATGTGATATGAAACCTGTTATGCAAAGAATGCAGCAGAGCCATAAGATCACAAGACATACGTTATAATAACACTTTAAAAAGTTCTTTCTTTCTTATATTTTTAATAGATTTAAAGTTTCTAACCATTTACCGAATACCTGTAACCAACCAAGTTTCTAAACCATTTTCCTTAAAGATAAAACCTATAGTTTCTAAAACACTGTCAATGAAAACTAACTACATTTAATTTTTCAAAATATCAAAAAATCAATGAAACTATATCTGTAATATTTAAAAATTTATCAAATAGTTTTGTTCATCAAAAATTATTTATTTTCTGAACTTTTTAAAAATAAATATTATTACAGTTTTTGAATTTAGTTTTTTATTGAACATTCTTTTTTTTTAAGAAAAAATTCTTTTCATTGCCACATTATCTGCAGTAAACAATTTTAAAACATTTCAAGGAAATAGCTTTTAAGAAAATTCCTTAAGGTTTGGGAATTCAGAAGTATAGCTTTATCTCTGAATAGCTACCTCATATACAACAATAAAGAATATTAAAACATTATTAAAAAACTTGTATTATTGTTATTGTTTATATTAATTCATCTAAATTCTAAACCATTTTCCTTAAGTTTGCTCAGCAACTGCCTACTTAAAGCAAGCGAGAATACAAAATATTGTTTTGGGATGAATTGGGCATACATGTTGGTAAATGTAGAATAAAATATTACATTAATAACATTTTCTTTAAAGTAGGCAAAATTTACTTATGAAAAGGATTTACGAAATTAATATGCATTAAATTCTCTCGTGTAATGACACACATCTTGAAGTGATAAGCAGAATATATAATATAAAATGATAAGTAATTCATACAAGAATAGTTTCCAAAATCATTGAAAACACTTTCTTGGAAAGAAAAGTAACCAAGACGCTACCTAGATGAAAAAGAATTGCATATTAATAAAAATGAAGCTACAAATTGCATTCGTTTCCACGTGAAATCTTTCACATAATTTGTGAAGATTTTTACGTCTGTGTATTAATCATTCTCCTTTATATGAATTATCCATGAGAAACAATATATATATTCCTAACATTCATTGCTTTTTTTCCTCGCTTATATATATTTATGAAATAGACAGTCGTCGAGTTTTCGCAGAGTTTTCAGATCAATTCTCTTCACAATCTCTATACATTCATGATTGAAAAAATCATCTTCTTTTCAACAATAAGCACCGAGCAAATAACGTTTATTAAATGAATATCTCTTCCAATTCTCATGTAGAATCTAGACTGTAACAATTTCCTCTATGTTTCTCATTTATTATCTATTTCACAGTATCTACACTTCATATTTTTCATCATATATGAAGCAATTTGTTGCATTATTTGCTCTGAGTTGTGTAATTCCTATTGTTAGGAATATTGCCACAACAATCTTCGAGTCATTAGAAATGAGGTGTTTTACGGAAAACCTATCAAAATAGAAAACAGTTTTTTGGTGAACAAATTTCCAGAAGCGATAAGGTGATAAAGAAAGCAAGTAAAACATTTTTCTTGTGCCATTGTGTATTATTGATGAAAGAATGGTACAAGTTTACACATTTTCTAGAGCAGGAAAAGAGATTGTTATTACTCATCATTCAAGAAAAAAAAATTCATGATACTTTCATTTCTTTTTGTCTTTTTATTAATAGAAAGGCCAAACCTAAACGAAGCAATAAAAATGATAAATATCTGTGATAAAACCATAGATAATTTTGTAATAACCTCTTGCTTTATATGGAAATAAAATGATTCTAGAAAATATTGTTCTAGAAAAGAAACCGACTAAAAGCCTTTTTTATATCCCAAACCTTTGAATATGTATTATAAGCCTCCATATTTCATAAAAAGAACGGAGCAAGTGATGAAAAATACTATTGCATATCACATTTAATTATTAGACAGTAAGGATTAAAAATATATGTAGGAAAAATATATGTATGACTTCAAGGAAAGAATTCAAAGCATGGAATTAAATGCGAAATTATTCGTTATATATAGAAAAAACACTCGCACAATTTTTAAAAACTGAAGTTGCCGCAGTTTAAATCTATTTCTTTCTTTATGTATACAAAATACTCTGAAAGTTTCAAACGCGGTTTAGTTTTTACTTCTTAGAGATAAGTACACCCTATAAACTACAAAAGTAATTGAAATAAAGTAGTTTGGTTTAATTATGCGATAGGTTTTTTTTTATATTTTTGCATAAGAGCTGTTTTAGACCAAAACATTAAAATAAGGTTAAAAACGGCGTTACGAAGCTGATTTCCTTGGCGTAAAGTAATATAAAAATGAGATTATTAACAACTATTAATAATCTACCTTGATCTCCGCCTGAATATAATGTAGCACATATAGATGCTGAATTAAAAGCTGTTACATGCAAATGAATGAAATAGAAAATTCATTTATATTAATGTAATCGCCATCCTATTAATGTTCAATAAGTCATTAAAATTTCTTTTCTAAGAATCAAAATTTTTTCACAGATATATAATCAAAAATCACTGATATATTGAAAGGAGACATATAAAGATAGAGGTTATGTAAAAGGACAACTGTAACTTAAATTCTTTGAAACGTGAATCGAAGAAAGAAAGTTGTAAATTATTTTTTAAATGTTATTCTAAGTCCCAATGCACAATTGAGAATTTCTAATAATATGTCTGAATATGAGGATTTTCATAGATACTATGAAGCTGTAAACATCAGTTGACTTTTCGTAAGGTCAAATGAATCCACAGGGAGATTTATATTAATCAGTGTTGAAAAACTTACCCTATGAATAAAAAGCAAGCTGATTCAAATCGAGGAACCTAACGGAGGGAGATATTCTATGACTTTTATAAAAACACACACCACAAAGCCATTATTTAACCTATTTTGTTCTGTTTCTTTCAAAATTCCAGATTCTCGATAGTGTTGAAAATGTACCTATTTTTACAAATAGTAAAGGCTTTATATAGAAAATACATCACAGTGCAGTATAAAAAATTACTATATAGATTTTTTTAGTAAAAAGAGTTCCTTTATAAACGATTAGATAAGCTACTTAGGGAAACAGAATATTTCATGGAAAAAAGTACGTATTTTTCTAATAATCACAGTAATTTTTTTTTATTTCTCGGAACAAAGCATTCATCACTTGAAATAACGCTCCAAAATCTTTTTAACATTATTCAGTTCACAGATACGTGCTTATTACTTTTAGAAAAAATATATTTCTCAGAAATATTAGAATAATGCCTACATTCTTTCGTTTTAGTTGCATTGTAGTAAAGTTGGCTGTATAAATTGCGCGACAATGTCAAATTAATTTTCAAATAATCTTTTATACATATTTTTAATCTAAAGTTGTTATTTATGATAAAAGATTCCTCCTAAATAATTTTAAGTTTTATTATAAATTTTAGAGAATTGTCAGGATATTGCCAGACATTATTTTCAAATAACTATGATAAGTTAATAGGATTAGAGAAGTATCAAGAAGACTAAATTATGAAAAGGAAATTTTTGAGTACATGATATTTTAATACAATTGAAAACTTTCTAATTTTATTTCATATTTCAATCCAGAATAACATAGTCTACAAATTAAACATGAGCAAATAAATTCTCCTTTACTTTTTTATGTTGTCGCTTCCACAAGATTTTATATATTCATAATTTGTTATACTTCAGTGAAAAATAAAAACTTTATCACATTAAATAAACGTAACAGGTGTAATGAATTATTGAAAGACGGTTAAACACTATAAACGCATAAAGTCATTTAAAAAAAAGAGTGGGGTAAAAAAACCTTTAAACGACTTACTTTTATATAATGAATAAAAGGATTTATCACCATTCCTTGTTTATTTGTTTAATGAGCGCATTCTTTCTTTTAAATCTCAGTTTCATTTATGCTCATCAACACTTTAAGTAATATTTGAACCAAATTATCATTGCCCAATATATCACTCTTATACTTGTAAGCATATTATGCAAGTTAAATAATTTAGTTTTCCTTTTTTCGAATACCAGAATAAGACAGTGTAAAAGGTAGCGCAAAGTATATTCTAAAATAGCTCCCTTTTAAATCAATGCCAAATTACTTCCTCCTTCCTCATCAGTGCCAATAAAGATAATGTAAATTTTTCTCACCGTAAATTTAGTTTCCCTTTTTTATTTTTCACTTCCCTCTTCTGTACGGTAGGTGCTCCTTAAGTCGTTTTATTTTTATTAAAAAATCTTAAAGAGGATTTCATAAAAGGAATGGCTTTGGCTGGGAAGGTATTTTACCTAAAGGCTTACAAGAAAGGATTACTTGATTGATGGTGGAATGTGTTTTCTAATTTGCATGCACAAACAGCTCTAATGCGTGAATTTAAAATTTGGAAGATGAACAGGATGCAAATAATGGAGGAAGGCGGAAAATCGGGCGGAAGGTTTATTATATATAGCAAATTTTGAAATGTTGGAGGAAATAAATTTCCCATTTATTCGTATATAAAGTAATACAAGGGTGAAAGAAAATTAAGTTTGTTATCTTAACCAATAACTATTTGTTACCGTTTCCGTAATTTTGTTGTTTATCTAGAAATTTCTTTCCTTTTTGCGCTTCTTTTTATTTTATGAAGCACATAGAATTGATTGATTAGATGCAAATCACTGAGCTTTTGGGGGAAAATCTTTTAAAGAAAATTTTCATATAGATGAGTGAAGATTAAAGTTATGTCAGAAAAAAACAATTTTTCCAATGTTCTGGTGTATATTTTTCATATCTTCACTAATATTCTTGACACAAGAAAACATCAATAATACTATTTTGTATTATAACTTAATATGCTTCGGCGATGATAGGTTTCATTAAACGATGAAAATTAATAAAAATTTAGAATAAAAAAAAGGAAAAAATATATATTTAATACACTGATTACTAGTTAATAACGATAGAGATGGGTATTGCTAGATAAAGTTTATTTACTATAAACAGTTAAAATTTTATGTCTTCAGAAATTTCTTAACTCTAGAATTCTTGTCGGTATTTATTGGACTTCGGACTCTGTTTAGTTTGTTTTTATTCATTTCCATTGTGATTGCACAGAAAAAAAAGTTTTGTGGTTCTTATTTAATTTGGGGTATTTTACAACTAACTATACCTAGAACGTAACGCTTATGTCGTTTCGAATCCAAGGCCATTTATCACTATAAATGGCTGTCGTTCAGCAAATGATAGTTCGCTAAGTAAAACAAACTTCCCAAAGCACTGTCTCACATTTGTTTGACCTTGAATGCAGTGTTTATTGGGTTCAGAGCGGAAATGAATCTATTTTACATTTATTGAGACTAAATGCTTCATTACAATAACATTTGCTTATCTGTTCATAATAATAATTCATTTAGTATTCGAACCTTTTCCCGAGCAGACATTCTAAAACGATGACTCGTAGGAAAAGTCTAAGCCCTGACGAAATTGTTAATTTGTTGCGAGAGCTTTCTGAGAAGGAATCGGATGGCGGTGAGCTGTCACGTTCTAATTTAGATTTCAATAAAAACATAAGATTGAGAGAAGAGGAATCTGAAGAAGTAACTGATAAGTAATTCGTTTTGTTCTTGTTTTTATGATATAAAGGCTCGTAATATATGATAGTTACATGAAATAATGTTAAAAATTCTCAAGACTAAATCTTATTGAACAGTGGTCCTCCAACTATTAAGTTATTACAATTATTTTATATTGCGGCTTAGAAACGACACCTGCTATCGTTTGAGGGAATCAAACTCTACTGTTAAAAAATCCTTCCAAACGAAATTTCACCAAATAACCGTCGCGCATGTGGGTCTCAGACATGTGATATTTAACGTCGAATATTTCCATTTATTGTGGAGCGGAAACTTGGAGAGTGCTACTGATACATATGTTGACCCGATCACCTGACCATGGTCTAAAACAAGAAATCCGTTCCAAAATATACCTTGTGTTACTTTAAGAAGTGACTTCATTATAACTAATCATAGTCTGTACTTAATTCTATAGTATCATATATATTATTAAAGGAACAGCTTTGATTCCTAATAATTTTTGTATTTCTGTTAACATTTGATGGCAATGTTGATTTTAAAAAGCCATTTCTTAAAAATTAAAATTGTAATATGTGAATCTAATTGGAGTCAATTCTTACTCACGTGATATCCTCAATTATCATTTTTTATTAAATGCGCATCTTGCATAAGACATAGAAAACTCTTCCTAAGAAATCGAAAAAGAAATGGCCAACAGATTTGGTTTGGTGAGATTTTGAAACCACAAGAATTGATTTTATTTTAATAAAGTTTTTAAGATACTTGACACCTAAAACATGAATTTCAATTGTTTTATTAAACAAACGCTTGAAATATGGAAGTCAAAAACCATATACTCTATTGAATTAAATGAATGTACCATCTTACCTGATGTATTATTTGATCAAATCGATCACTTGGGGAAGTATTTTTTTAATTAAAATACACTGAATAGACAAACCCCCTCCAAAAAAAACTGGTACACCTATCTTATATAGGGCAGAGCCCCCATGAATACGCAGAAGTGGCATGGATTCAACTAAATTGTGAAGATATTCTGTAGACAGTTCACACCTTGATTTCTGCGGGACAGTCCACAGATCCATGGGAGTTCGAGGTGGTGGAGATCTCCTAAGGACAGCACATTTCAAAACATACCAGATATGGTCGATAATGTTCATGCCAGGAGAATTCGGTGCCCAAAAGAGAGAAAGAAATTCAGATGGGTGCTCCCTCAAGCCACTCGGTAGCTGCTACAGACATGTGATGAGGTGTATTATCTTGTTGGAACTGTCCACGCCCGTAAAAATGCACACAAAAAGAATGATAAGATTCAGAAAGAATGTTAAAGTACCGCTGACTTGTCATGGTAGAGTCTACACTCATCAAAGGTCTCATTTTATGTCAACTTCAGATTCCTAAAATCCTCACAGAGCCTCCAACTAGCTTGAACAGTTCCTTGCAAGCGCAAGATATCCATAGTTTCATGGAAGTTTCTCCACTCCCCTATACAGTCATCCACCAGATATACTTGGAAACGTGACTTCTTAGACCAGAAAACGCTTTTCCAATCATTAAGAGTCCAATGGCGGTGATGGCGAGGCTAGGTAAGGTTGGAGTTTTGTGCTGCTGAATCACCAATGGTGCTCAAGATGATTTGCCGCAGCTAAAGCCCATATAGGTTAAGTTGCATTGCATAGTGCGTACACTGACACTTGTTAATGGGACTACATTCAATTCCGCACCACCTTTTTCAAACCGCACCGCTGTTGGATATTAGAAGTTTTATCCGAAACCTGGTATTTTCAATTTCGGAAATGTTGTGCTCCCTCTATCATGCGATGTTGAACAGACATCATTAAAAATCGTTTACATTTTGATAAATTGCCATTATAACAGTAAAATTCGATGTAATAGACTCCTCAGGCACCTGTTGACTTACATACGCAGTTTCGACAGCATAGCGTTGCGCTGATTGGTTGAACACCTCCATTATTTGTATACAGCTGACTATACCAGTTTTTCTGGCTCTTCAGTGTATTTCTATTCCATTTTGTAACATGTATATTCATGTTCCTTTCTTTGTTTGATCATGCAATTTTGAAATGCCACAAGTGCGACACTAAAAACAAAAAAATATTTTTCTAACATCTGCGCCAAACCAGCGGAAGTAGAATGCTAGAGAGATGCATGAATTTTTTAGTTTAAGATGTAATATAGAGATAAAAGATTTTACTATTAAAATGTAAAAGATTTTAAAATTTTATAGCCAGAACGATATTTAAGATTCCATTACTAATTTTCTGTTTGAAATACCTTAACTGATTCTACATGCAAGAGGTTTTTTAATCTCATAATATATCCCCTTGTGTAATCATTTGAATCACGAATATCATTTAAAATATTTCTATCATCATGTAATTGTTAATAACGAAATATTCTAGTAGGAAATAAAAATAAAATTAAATGTAAGCCCATAAACAATATTTCTAAAGGCCGTCTTTGCAATAGAAATAAGACGAATGATATTAAAATATATTACACTGGAATGGCAGTTTTATGTAACTATTTTCAAATTAAACTTCATTTAAAATAAAATATTTTTTTTAATGTTCAAAAGGGCGATTATATATTTTTGTCATGAATAATTTAGAATTGGATTTTTGAAATGATAGAATCCTCAAAATAGTAGTAACTATTTTTATAGTTAAAAGGTTTTTTTCTCTTTTGTTTATTCAGATACCGAAAACAAAATATTTGTTCCCTTTAACAGTTCAAAAGGCTTTAAAATTTTGCAAAAAGTTAAAGACTTGCTATAGATATCATTTATAAATGTACGGATTAAATTTTTTTTCAAAACTTTTTATTTGTGAAGTAAGAATTAATTTAGAGTACTTTATGAATGAAATATCTTTCATCTTCTTTTATATACAATATTTGAAAGTACTTTTAACGGAATACTCAAAGATCAGAAAATTTCTTGTCGTTTCTCGGTCTATGGAAACGCTTATATACAATTTGAATTACGCATGGGCCCTGAAAAGTTAGAAAAAAGTTTAGAAGGCTTTGTAAAAATGAAAAGATTTCTTTAAAAGAGTTTTTTAAAAAAAATATGAAATACTTCAGGGTTTCTTTACAAAACGTAAGATATCCTCAAGGGATACGAAGACTCTTTTATTTTAAACTTAAATGATTGTGATAAAGCTGAAAATTTAAAAAAGAGTTATTTGAACGCTTTTAAAGAATTCTCTTCACTTCCAGTTTCTATTTTCAAATTTTGTTTAACACCAGTTTTTGAAGGCAATTAATCTAAAGAAGGTGGTTTGGATTTTTTCTTTCCTGAATAAATCTGTTTTGCCGAGTATCAAAAAATAAATCAATTTCTGAGAAGATGTTTTCCGAAATTGTTATATATCCTTTGATATTTTTCTGATCATGGCTGATATCGTATGTTATCCGACTTGAGTAAATAAAAGCAATTCTTTCAGTAATTGAGATTATTCTTGTATGTATAGGATACAATACCTGTGCAATAGGGTGAAAAGAAAATGGCCTTAATTTTTTTTCGATTTTAGTTTGATAATAGTGTGGAAAAACTGTGTTTCAGGTTCAAAAGCAATTTTTAAAACTTTAGTTGCAATATTACATTACCCTAAGGTGCCTAAAAAAACTTGAAATTTGTAAAAAAAAATTAAAAATTAAAATTTTTAGGCAGATTTTTTTAAAAACTTTAATTTATTAATATTTGAGTAAAATCAGCTTTTTAATTTGGTAATGTTTGAGTAAAATTATCTTTGAAGTTCAAAAAGAATATAATTTTTTTTGGCTGCAATTCAAAATATCGAGGTATTTGCAAAGTGATTACAGCTTATTAGACTTTTTAAAAAATCGAGCTTTGTTAAAATATTTATGAATTTTTTGTTCATAGAATATTACAAAATATAATTTTAAATACTTATATAAGCATTATCATTAATAATTTTTCCTACTGTAAAGTATAGTGACAAAATGTTTTATGTCAAATTTTGAGTTTCTTACTTCTGTATCCTAAATGATTACAAATGCTACATCAGCAAAATGTTTGTTCCTACTTTATTCTCGCATTAAACTATTCTTATTAAACTAAAATTTGGCAAATTAACGCGTGGATCAATTTTTGATCTTATGTATCCTTTTCTTGCGATTGAACCACAGGTATTTTGAGTCGTTTTGACAACCAGTTTTACAACTCTTTCCACTGCTTACATATGACAGAGAAGCCGGGCAAAGTTGATAACCGAGTCCCTTATATTATTTGATTCAGCTTCAGATACCTTCTGTATAAAGTCTTTGAAAGAGACTCTGTAAATAATGCTTTTGAAAAAATGGTTCAGTTACGTCAGTTTCAAGACATAAGATCATGTCAATTTAATCTTTCTCATTGAATTTTATTTTTATAACTTTAAACTTTCTGACTCTGATTTCTCTTCTTGTTCTTGTTTTTAAAAGACTTTGTAAACTAAGTTCTTATTTTTAGTTGCCGTTCTATTATTTCAGCCCTCTTCAACATAGGCATTGACTGCACCCAGGGATATTCTTTATTCAGATGAAACCGAAGATGTGGCCAGGGCTGTTCTGAATACTTTTAGTCCAACCTAATTGTGTCCCTCCATTTTTTTAATGAACTTGTCATAAACCGCAACAGTAGCCAAGCTCTCTTTGAATTTTACTTTCATTATTTAGCACGGACAAAAGGTTATGAACGTCTACAAATAACATCTTCTTCCCTTAAGAAATGAAAGTCGGATAACATACGATATCAGCCATGATCAGAAAAATATCAAAGGATATATAACAATTTCGGAAAACATCTTCTCAGAAATTGATTTATTTTTTGATACTCGGCAAAACAGATTTATGAACACGGGTAATTAATAGATTTCGAAGTACTTCATAGTCTGCAAGGGAGTATCAAGAATTTGTTTGTTTGTTTGTTTGCTTTTCTTTATTATGTTGATTTTCAATGAAACCTTCTCTGGATTGTTCATTTAAAGTTTAGACCACCCATTGTGACAAGAATCTGTTTGCAAAATTAGATTAAATGACCTATTCTAATGATGTTTAGATGTTTACCAAAAGCAACGTTACACCTGTACAGATATCATAATTAAAATAAAATAGAATTTAAATAGCTGCCAAAAGACTAGCCATTCAAAAAAATCTTTCATACGCATAGATAATAGATGTAAAAGAAGCTAAAGACAGCCAAGGAAAATAAAAAAAATGAAACAAAAAATAAATGATCAGGCATAAAAGAAAAAATGCAGAAGGTGTAAATGGTTCAAGCAGAGGAGCCTACATAGTCTTCCATTGTAACAGTATCATTGAAACAAAATAAATAATAAAATTTACCAAAAATAGAAAATTTAAATTTTGAAAATAGAAAAAAAAAATGTATAAAAGAAAATAATTTTAAAGCAAAGAGTAAAATATAAATAAATAAATGAAAAATATGTATTAATAAAGAGGAAAAATAAATATATATACATTGGTAAGTTTAAGGAAGAGATCAGTAACACAAAGCCAAATAAAGAGTCATTTTTGCATTTTTTTCTTATACTCAGCAACTGTCCGCTTTTAATAGTGCTTGACTTTTCTCTATGCATACTTCGAAGGGCGCAAGCAATAGTAGAATCCCATTTAAATATTTCACCTATTAAAACGGCATTAACACTTATTATTATACGTATTTAGATCATATGGTAATTAACTCTGTCACTGCTCCAATAGTGATACATGAGATAATTAAGCAGTTTCTAGTGAAACCCACAGTTCCGATATTATAGTAATTTTACTGATCATTCTCTCTATTAATATGCCTTTCCATAATTCTAAAGATTTATCATTTTCTATGCAGTTGATGCATGGAATAATGGAATTGCATCAATGCAGTCTTGATATTATTACGTCTTTCCATAATTATAATGATTTATCATTTTCAATGCAGGTGATGCAAGGAATTGCATCAATGCAATGACTCTGAGAGTCAAAATATTTTACGTTTAAAAATTATATGTCATGAGCGGAATGTTTTAAAAATTCAAAATAATTTCTTCTGACGAAATCTCTTCAATGAAAGAAGTATTCTCTGCAAATTCTATTATTGGCAGACAAACAACTATATCGTTGTAAACAGTGTTTGTGAAGCAAGAAACTCATATCAGAACTATTCTCTTAATCTTATCAATACATTCATTTTGGAAACCAGACGTTGAATTATTTTTCGTGAATGAATTGAATTATTCTTCAAAGACGTAAGCGGAGTATAACGGTTGCTAAGAATGCTGTAATCTTTATCAGGGAGGATATGCACATCTAATGCTTCGGCTATGACAAATATTTTGAAGTAAAAATGAAAATGACTAAGGGGTTATTCAAAAAGAGGATTTTCGAACCGGAAATAAATCAGCATTATATGTGTATTGATGCATTTCAGATGCATCGGCGGCAATAATGAAGTGGTCCGGAAAAGAATTCTGAATGAATTCTTTAAACTAATTGTTTATCTCTGATAATAAGAGATTTTTGTTTCGAAATAGGAAATTTTCCGAGAAATAGTATGAAGGAATTCCGATTAAGAATGAGATATTTTGTTAAGGGATTGTTTGATTGAAGTTTATGTTTAGAGTTTTGAGAATATTCAAAGTTTCTTTTTTATATTTGTTGATTAAAAATATACCTCCTAATAATATTATATGCGCTTTTTCGATTGTGGGGTATGGAGATCCTTAGCTGTTTTCTTAGAAATTGAATATTGAAATTTAAAAAAGTTTAATTTTGACAAAAAATGAGTTTTGAGAAGCATATTAAGTTGAAAATATTTGAGATCGAACTCAGGAAACCTAAAGCAATTCTCAGTGGCACAGGGCTTGCATATTTTTCTCGGAAAATGTATTAATTGTAGTACAATTTCATTAGAATGTATTGAGAATGTTATTGTTTACAGTTTTGTTTCTATCTTTATCTAAGGGATATTGGTTTTTTGAAGTGAAAACTTTGGACATTTATCTTTTTGAATGTTCTGCTTCCGATAATTTTTGAAGGGATTTATTATAGGTGCTTTTCAAAAGTTTATAATAAGGAGGGTAATTGGTTAATTCAATTGTAGAGGTTTTTCATCTAATGAATGTGTAATAGCGTTTTTTCCTAATAGAATTCAGCCATTTCTAGGTTTATTACCATTTCCGAAAACTGCACCATAGAAAATATTTTTCAGCAAATTGTTGAGTTTTTTAGTAATGCATTCCAAGGAATTATGAGTACCTACAGAAAACAAAAATATCGCCAGTAAAAATAAAACAATTAAAATTTAGTTTCATGCCTGAAAATAACAGAAAAATAGTCGAAAAGACCTTATCTTGAAATAAACTTCGATTTAGTGTCTTAATGTTAGAAAAGGAACATCAGCTACGTTTCAGAAAAGCCCTTTGTTGAAAGGAATTGAAAGCCCACTTTTTCATATTATCTGTTACACCAAGCTCTAAGATTTGAAAATACGATCAGTTTCAATTGAAACGAAAGTGCTCTTATTATCAAGATAAACGACCGTGAAATATTTCTTTTGTTCATATGCTTCTATAATCTCTGTATGAATACTGCATATTCCAATTCAATTATCACTAAAATGAATAAAACAATTTGGATTGTTGTATTTTTTTACATTTTAAATCATGACTAACACATTTGGTAAGAATGCGTTCAAAGCTTAAGAAAAATTAAAGTTTGAACAAGTAGAAGAAATTTTAATTTGTTCATTATTTGAGTTGGATCAGTACAGTTAAAGCAAGTTTTCCTTATTAAGGAATGTCAAAAGAATTGAAATGCTTTTGAAATAAACTTAAAATAAGTCGATTATTAATGTTTTTGAACCAGAGGACAGAAATGTTATTTACACTTAAAACAGAATTCTTAGTTTTGTGGATTGTTTACATGAACTTTCAAATATCGAAAGGTTATTGAAGGAGACGTCTTTGCAAGAAAGTTTCAAAGAAATCAGTTCAATGCTTTTTATCTGATTCGGAAATTCATTAGCGAACAATTCGTTATGATCCTTTGGATCAGTAATAAAGCGATTATTCTATATTGAGTTTTGTGTTTGGATCTGGATTAGATTCGACAGTTTATTTAATATTTAAAAAAATCTTGTGATGCATTACATAGTTTTTCTAATGCCCTTACCTTATTTTACATGACTATCTTATCGGCTTGTGTAATTAATATTTTTAATTCAGTTCGGTTCTGAAATATTTCCAAATAATATCTTTCCAAAAATATTTTTTAAGCTCTTCTAAATTATTGCTCTATCAAAATGGATAGATTCTGATCAGCCAGAGTTTGAATGAAATATTTCAATTTATAATATCTATCAAGTTCTTTGCGATTTTTTTTCTATAGCAAATTATTTCGAATGTTATACGCGACATGCATATGCTATGGAATTTTTGACTAGATTAATTTGAGGTAACAATTTGTTAGTGCTTTATAATGTTAACCACAAAACATATATATGGTTGTAATACTTTCAAAAGATAATCAAAAACATATCAAGTGGCTTGATTGAAAATATCAGAAAAGTAAAATCTTACTGTGATTGTGTATTTAAAGAATTGTATGTAAAAACAATTGTAGGAAAAATTATGTTATTTAAATTACTTAAACAGCCAAAATATATTCCTAAAAGCTAAAAAATGTACCTTCACCCATAATATGTTATAAAAATTAAAACTCCAGAAATAAATTAGGATATTAAATAATTAAAAGTGTTTTAGTTTCTTAGTATTTATCCTTATCATTCTTATGTCCAATCTAACTACCATTATGCAAGATGCATCGTTTTAGCCTTGTTGTATAATGGTTATTATAAAAGCCATTAATAATATAACCTTTCACACCATTTTTTTGGTATTATAATAAAGATAAAATTGCTTTTGTGTTTTCTAAGCGATAAAAGGAATCAAAACTTACATATTTATAATAAATGTCTCATACCTTTTTAGAGTGTTAAGAGTTAAAAATTTGCTGAGAAAATAAATTGGTATCTGTAAATTTGGCATTCTGGTATTGAAACTCAATTTACAAGACCTGCAAATGTATGCAAAAATATTCTGCAGATAAAGTAATCTCTAGTTTCCAGATTTCTGATGTTTGGGAATGAATCATTCTAAATATGTGAAAACGAAAGTTATTTAATTTGTTCTAAACAAAATCTAAACCAGCCTTTTATAAAAGCTATGATCTCCAATTCTATGTAAAAAGGATTCCTAAAACATTAAAAAAGGGGAATTAGATAGGGGCTACAGTAGCAGTCAAAACTTTTCCCTCTACAATTCAATTGCAGAAATATGGAGTAAAAATGAAAATTTTTGAAGCTGGGATAATAAGATCAACTTATTCCGAGAAAAAAAAGTCAAAAGATTTTGGAAATATAGAAAAAAAGAGGAATTCGAATCACACGAAAAAAAAACTTCACTAGAAAACGAAAAATTAAAAAGAATTTTCTCTTGAAAATTAAGGGAAAGAAATGTATACCCTCTTCATTGTTACCTCCCGCATCTCATTGCTTGAGGAAAATTGTAATTCCAGTCAGATTTTGTAGTTTTTCTACTCTTTTTATGATTTATTTGCTTTTTGTTGCTGAACTAAGCTCAGAACCATGGCAAAACTGAATTCAAGGATCGACCATTTTTTGAAACATGTCAGAAGACATTTTAAATTGCAGATACGTTTTTTTTTTCATTGATGTGTTTAGTTATATTTTATTACACTCATTTATGAAGTATTAGCTCTTTTGAAAGATACGTCTGCCTCTCCAATAGTAAGCAAAAACTAAATTCCGATCTAACCTATGCCTCAAAGTACAAGACGACGATCGTCGTCTTGAAGCAAGTCCATTTAATACAATAAGCAAACCACTCTTTGTAATTACGGAAGAGTATCAATTCACTCTTTTACGGCAAAATCTACATTTGTGTTGTTAGTCTAAATGACATAACTGCAAACCTCGCTCTTATTAATAGCGACTATCTTAACATGAAAGTAGTCGACCAGAACAAATCCTGTCGTTACCGCATCGTTCAATGGTGATGGGGTGGTTGGCTGTACACAAAAAAATGAAGAGTCTATCTTAACTTAAACTTTCGCTGCAAATCAACATCACGGGACAATTTATATATTAATCATTTTTTATCAATCGCTAAAAAATTCACGATATTCAAACAACAATAATAGTGAGACAGCAGTTGACATAAAAATACACGACACACTCAGTAGTTTCTATAGTTTCAACAATCTTGAATGATATTGTATACGTTAGAATTTCCATAATTTATATACAGATTAAGGTGATAAAAGTCACTGGATATTCCACAATAACGTGTAGAACCTCCTTTTGCCTACGAAGTGCAGCATCTGGACTCAAAAAATTGTTGAAAATACCCTGTAAAAATGGTGAGCTAGTCATGTTGCCTCTATAGACGAGAAAAAGTGTTGGCGATGAAGGATTTTGTGCACGAAAGGACTCTCGATTATGTCTTAAAAATATTTTTCTATTCCATTATTTTTATTGATGACTGTGCATACAAAATAATTATAATCGAACAATGTCATGTAATTTATTTTTTCAATTATTAAGGATACCTGAATAAATTGAACATTTCAGACTGTGTAATTTTTGCACTCATTGTGCGTTTTCCTACGAATTAATAAAACTAAGGTTAAATATGTAGACGCGATTTATTATTAATATTATTCATCGTGCATAATACACTGAGGGAATGAAAGCCAATAGATACACCTTAATAATGTGCCGGACCTCTTTCTTACAGTGAAATGCAGCAACTCGACGAGGCATGAACTCAACTAGTCATTCGAAGTCCTCTGAAGAAGTATTAAGACAGTGCTTTCTCTATAGACGTTCATAATTGCGAAAATATTATCGATGCAGGATTTTTTCATGAATTTATCTGTCAATTAAGTCTAAAAAATGTTCTAAGAGATTCATGTTAGGCAATCTAGATGGCCGTAGCATTCGATGGAATCGTCCAGAATGTTCGTCATACCAATCGCGAACAGCCCTGTGAGATGGCAAATTTTTATCCATAAAAAATTCCATTTTTGTTTGGGTACATGAAATCTATGGGGGTACAAGTACATGATCCTAACAATTTCCAATCAATGATTTGTTCAGTTGTACTAGAGGACACGTTGCATTTCATATAAAAACAGCCCACACTGTTATGGAGACATCGCCAGTTTTCATGGTGCTTTGTTGACAACTTGTACTCCCTTGGGCTTTTTGAGGTCAGTACCACAGTCGAACTACAAACATTAGTGCTTACCTACTGAAATAGCGATTTATCTGATCAAGTCAAAGTACTCCAATCAATATTGGTCATGATCCTAGGAGAGGTATTACAGGTGATGTAACTGTAAAGGCCCACGAGTCGGTCGTCTGTTGCCATAGCCCATTAAAGCCAACTGTCCTACATTAATTCCTGTGGCTATTTCAATCCGTGTTATCTGCCAATTAACACCGGCATTTCTATGCGCACATCGTTGGTCACTGTCTCTACGTACAGGGGGTCAGCCACTGTGTTGTCTATGGAGGAAGGTTATGCCAGAAATTCGATAATCTGGGTACACCCTTAACACTGTAGACCTAAAAATGGTGAATTATCTAATGATTTTCTAAATGGAATGTCCCATCCATCTAACTCTAATAACCATTTGACTTTCAAAATCTGTTTATTCCCGTCGTTTGACCAGAATCCAGTCAAATATTTTCGCATAAATCATGTGTAAATCGCATAAATCACTTGTCTGTCGATGCACGGCCCATTTATACATTTTGTATGCTATACTATTGTTCTGTCTAATTGCACATTGCTCTCCCATGACGTTTGTTTCTTCAGTGTATTATCTCTCTGAGTCAAATATTTGGACTATTTTTATCTGTGCTGATCAATCATAACCACATAATTGTGTGTCCTTATCAATGGAAATTTTTTTTGACGTTGGAGGTCAAGGGAACTTTTCTAAGGGAAAAAAAAGAAGACTTCGAGACAGCATTATGAACTACTTGATAATTAATGCCTTTTTCATGATCCCGACAAAATTGAGAATGAATGGTGCTGAATCAGGAGTACAAAGGCATTAGTGCTGTCAAATTTTTAAGGGATGCTACAAATTAAAGCCCTTTCCACGTTTCTAGAAGCGATCTACATAATGCTCTTTTAATTGGGGAACCAAATATTGTTTGATTTTGGTAAAATATGTCCAGAACAGCAACTATAACAGATAAACCTTCCTTTTTAAAGTATCACTTAATAAAGTAACTCATTTGAATGATTTCGATGACATCATTTTCTACTAATTTTTCAAAGTAATATCGTATTATTAATAATAATAAAAAATTATCAATTATTATTCAAAGAAATTTCTCAAAAATTTCTAAACTCTCAAATAGACTTCTGCCCTTTGGAATGTATACCACCACAATTTATTTTTCTTGTCAATATTAAATATTATGAATCGACTCTTAGCATGCCGTCTGATGTTTCGTCGAACGAAGCGTTATAATAAAGCTGCATTCGAACGATAAAATTTTGAGCAAATCCGTTTGTAACCGATAACAAACTGACCTCCTGCATTATCTGTTTCACAGTTGTTATCGAAAACTCATTTATAGGTTTATTATTTCTTTAAACATCAGATTGTGAAATATTTACGTTTGGAATGAATTCCACAGTTTTTTATAATGTATCTTGTGCCTAAGTTACAAATTTCTGAGTTAAAAATAACGCAGATAGCTTTACATGTTGATTTCAAATACACTAAGAAGCAAAACTTATAAGGAAATGGTGAAAACTTTCCAGTATAAACAGTGAAAGTTACTTAAAAAAACACCGCTGTCGGCAACCTCATCCCGCACTAATTTGTGACAGCTGAAGGACATAAAAATTCTGAAAGGATTAAAAAATAAATTACTTCTTCATTTCGATTACACGAAAAAAAATGCAAGCTTACCAGCTTAAAATAACACAGATGTTCTTCAAGACATGCAAACGAAGATTCCCTTTTTCCCAGGAAATGTTATTGAATTAATCCCCCTCAACGTGCTTCCGTAAGAGCTTTCTTACAAATCTTGCATACGTCTTTAGCTTTATGAAGATATTTCTTTTAGTAAATTTGTAAACTAACATGAAAACAGCCAAATAGTTAGCACCAGTGATACTTTCAGTTACCTTTTTTTATCACTTATGAATCCATTTTGATTTTATATTACAATTTTCGACCTCTGGAATGTTTCAAAATAAATTTAATCGAACATTTTGAAAACATAATTTTATAAAGAAATTAGTGCCGGCGTCATGGCATAGAGGAAGCGCATCTTTCTTCGTGATCTGGGTTCGAGTCTAGGTTTGGGCATGGTTGTTTTTCTGTGTTCTATCTATGAGTTGTGTGAATGTGCCCCTCTGTAAAAAGGAGCTGTGCGGTGAATGTGTGTGTGTCATCCTTATATGCACTAGAAGTCAGACTTCTGTCCTCGGCTGGTCAGAGGTCCATTCGCTCAGAAAGTTACTGCATCCCCTATTTCCGTTGTAAAGCGGATACGACATCATAATCATAAAGTAATTAGTAATCATTAAAATTATTTACCATTTCTTAGCTTTTAGATAATTTTTTTTAAAATTCAGGATTGAATGGGGTCAATTATATAGAATCCGAATTTAACCAGAAAACTTTTAATTAAAAAAATTCTTCATTCTCAAAATCTGATATCAAAGTTTTATTATTTTATAAACCGAGGGAAAATTTAATAACAAGATTCAATTTTCGAAAACAAAAAAAAAGTAAATAAAATTCAATTTAAAAGAACTCAACTGTTTTTATGCGAATTAAAAATTCTATATAACAACAAACAAATAGAAACGTTCAAAAGTAAGATTTAAATACAAAAATAATTTTTATTATTTGGTAATCGGGTCAATTATATGAACTTCGAATTTAAATAGAAAACATTAAATTAAAAAAAAATCTCCTGGCCCAAAATCAAATTTCAAAATTTTATTATTTTATAAACCGAGTGAAAAATTAATAATTAAATTCCATTTTTGAAAACCCAAAAAGGAAATAAAAATTAATTTTAAAAGAATTCTACTTAAAAAAAAATTCTATATATTCTGCTATATATTATAAATTCTATATAGCAACAAACAAATAGAAACGGTGAAGGGTAATATTTCAATACAAAAATAATTTTTATTATTTGGTTATCGGGAGCAGCAGCAACTTTTCAGCAGAGACTCTAGCAGAAATTGCTACTCGAATATACGCTAAAATTCACGCTTCGATTCATAATATTAAGTCCTGGATGGCGGAAACTAATACTCTATTCAATGATTCTCGAAACTGATACCCCGTAACGTGTTGACCTGGACAGCTATATACTCTGTTACAAATCCCATCTCATCAAATTGTTACTGATAGCATTTAGAATTTCACTCTGAGTACCTCTGTTTCGGATTTGCATTTTCTGCAGCATTACCGAAACAATTCAAAGAAATTCCGAAAAGTTAGAGCTCTCGGTATTCTGAAATTTTTGAAAGTCCGTTTAACACATTCGGCTAGATAGTTGCAAAAGCTTTTCGATTTATTTTTAAATTGTTTTATTTGCAATAACAGTTTAATGATTTATTAATCCTTTGCACTTCGATGGTGCTTCTGACTTACCATTCAAGATTGTGCATTATTTTGGCGTTATATTTACTTATTTTTCAAATTTCATTATTAAAAACGTCTACATAATGGTTAAGAGATGTAGATTAATTTTTGAACGAAATTCGACTTAAAAGAATTTCGTATATTTATTTTTCATAGCAATAAGCAAATCTTTGAATTAGGTGAATAATTTAGCATCTAATTATTTTTGAAGTGCAAAGGGTTAATATAGAAAGTTCAAGGAATAACTATGTGACTTGCTTTAAAGTGATGGGATATATTTTTTAATCACCTGCAATCTTTTTGTTTTAAACATCATAGTTAAAGGATTAATATCCTTAAAAATGCATGTTTTAAATAATCAGAAATTTTTTGAAATGTTTTGTGGAGTTATAATTACAGTTTCCTTTAATCTTAAAAATATATAAAAGACGACAAACTTTTCAGCAGACATTTTTTGTAATTTTATTTAGAATGATTATCTTGCATATTTATATACCTATTTCGTTTATGACAATTTAGATGAAAAGTATGTTAATAGGTCCAAGTACAAAATGTATAAAACTATTTATTTAAATTAATCTTCAAAAATACAGGTATACAAGAAATAACATGTAATAATTAACAGAAAATTTTTCCCTGTTTATCTACATAATTATTTACTTTTCTGATGAGATGACACATCTTATTAGGAATACTTATAGTTACAATAAGGAACAAAAAAGACAGTTTTGAAAAGATGTGCGAAAATGCTATAATTTTAAGGTAATACGGTCACTCTAGTAACAATGTCGCATTAATTTAATCCTTTTCTAAAATTGAACTAAATTGCTTTAAAAAAATTAAGGTCATATTATAATAGCCTTCTAAGTTGAATGAATCCAATAACATTTCGTAGATGAAGAAATCTGCATTTCCAAGCTTAACAACGCAATTAGTTCTTATTTTGATAGCATAGATTTACTTTTAATTCTTCTTGCAATTGAATTTAATATATAATGCACTTTTAACTGTGATAAAAATTTTACTCTATAATTATAAAGGGGGGATTTTTTTAGACATTTTTAGTATTTATATAAATCACGTTTGCTCATAAATATAATTGCAGCGGAATAAAATTACTTACTTCCTTAAAATCTAAGTACATTTTCTTTCAATATTTATTTTTTACTTATCTCGTTAAAATATTTGGGAGGGTTTGAATTTATAGACTGTTTTAATTTTCGGTATTAAAAAATATGTCTTCCATTCTTTCCAAATTCCCTTCATTTGCATTTGAATTATTTCAAATATAAAATAGTAAGCTCCCTTCATAAAAATATTTCGTTTTATCAGTGCTTTTATTTCTTAATTGAGATAAAACTCTTAAGAATTTGTTGAGAAAAATAGAAATATGGTGAAATTACTTTTAAAACTGATGTTATGAGAAAGTAAATTCTTTTAAAAAACATCAGACGCTTTAAGTAATGTTCTTTTTTTCTACATTGTCGCAACAATCACCATTTCAGTTTGAAAAAAGGTGAACATATTTTTAAAACCATTAGTAAATTCCTCGAATTTACTAATGGTTTTAATAATTTTGGTTAATATCATAATGTTTTAATAAATTTTAAATTCGATTGAAATATTTTTCCATTCGTATGATCAACATTTAATTTTGCATCTTCATGAAGTCGTGTACGCGTTACAGAGAAAAGCGGGATGCAATAACTTCTGAGGGTAAGGAACCCTGACCACCCCAAGGGCAGAAGTCTGATCTTTACCTTATATGAAGATGACACTTACACAACCCCTTTCTACGCGGGGGGGGGGCAGCTCTTTCACACACATCAAAGATAGAACAACAACCACGCCCAAAACAGGACTCGAACCTATGAAGACTGGATTTCAAGACGTGAAAACCCTAGGCGAGGACGTCGGCATTTAAATTTGTATAATTTGGTTATTTATAAAAACCAATATTTTAACTATTTAAAAGATATTATTCATAATTATTTGAACCTGGAAATATTTAGCTATCCTTGCTTAAATTAGTTTGCTTAAAAATTAACAAAATATATTCGAATTAATTTATTGGATTTCATTCATCAATATACGATTTTAATTTCATTCATCAAAATACGATGCTATCCATAATTTTTGAATTTTTTATATTTAATTAATAAGTTAACACTAATGTATTTAAATATATAACTGCCTGGAGAGAATTCTATGATATAAGGTGGTAAAATTTCATTCACTAAACATTTGAGCTAAGTATCGACAGATTTTCACCAGATAAAAGCAACACTGAAAAAATGAACTATAAAAGTATACATTTCTCCTTTTCAAACATGTTCTATTCAAGGATTTGTTTTCACTCGATTATATTTCAGCCGTTTATTCGCATTTGATTCTATACACAAAGCATTTTTATTTATAATATGTATTTCCATTTAGGCAGAAACATACTAGATAAACGGAACTACTTCACAGATTTTAAAAGTCACCTAATTCTGAATTATTCATAACCCCACCCATGTTTTTCGGCTGAATTCTAATCTGCCATCAGAGAGGTTAAAATTGTATACCATTCCGTTATCGAATTTCATGTCACGGATTATAAACAAACGGATTAAAAACGGAGAATTTCACCTCCTCCCTGGTGACCTGGAAAAACATCAAAGCCAAGTCAGAGCTGGGGAAGAGAAAATAAAAATTTAATCGAGTTAAGTCAGTGTAAAAACGTTGTTTTAGATAAGTTCAAATAACGCGGAACAAAATGGGAGCCTCTGTGTCCACGGAATCCTTAAGACTTGGATTTCGTCTCTCGTCCGCCGAAATAATTGTGGCGAAGAGATTGTTGTGAATTTCGTCGCCGTCTCGTAAATTTCGGCGACAGCCCGCGTTAAGACTGTTTTGGAATGGCTTGCTGGACCATTAAGGGGCGGCCGAGTTATTGAAGTGAACCCGGGCTCGCATAACAGGGTGCAATGTGTCCCAATGTACTCCTTCGAGCATGGCTTCCCTTACGAGGAGATGAAACTGGGCTGTTAAGTCGCAGGCCACTAAGCCCCTCCAGGTAGAACGGAGCCATCAAATTAATAAATCTCCGGAACAGAAGCCCTTTCTGATAGAAACTATTTTATGACGGACGCTTTACTGCTTAAATACTTTGTAACTTAATACGATAGATCTCCTAGAGATCTCACGGGAGCATGGCTCGGCAAGGAAAGTGGAAAAATTCCATCAAGGTAATTGTTATCTATCCCAGTTTCAAATCTAATCTTTCAGGGAAAGCCAGCAGAGTTTTTAGTTTGGAAATTTTTCTACTTTTGATGATGATAATCTCCACAACAAGAATTTTTTAAAAAAAATCCAGGTAGATACGTGTGGTTTATCTTTGAAATAGTTAACAGTAAGAAAGAAACATGGTTTCGTTTGTTTTATCTCAGAATTTTATTATTTAGAAACGAAAGTAATGGATATAATAATTTTAAATTATTTTTTAGAAACCAGGAAAGCAAAAAATTATTAATAATAATAATAAATAAGGAATTATTTTTTAGAAAGCAAAAAATTAACAATAAAAGGAAATATGGAATTTAAATATTTTATTATTAAATGATTAAAAAGACAAGAGTATTTTAATACTGAAGTTTTCATATATTTTCATATGCGCCTTATAATGTCTAATAAATTAGCCTGTATATAAAAATGTATGTATTCTGAACTAAATAATTTAACTTTAACAAAAATTCCACAAAAGCTTCTAGAATTTTTACGATGACCAATTGTCATTTAATATTCATTTCGTAATATTAATTTAATAAAAAAGGCTTTTATATTTTGTATATTAAAATTGTCTTATTTTATATCTAGTATCTTTTGTTAATATTTCTATTAACTTATTTATTTATCTTAAAGTAATATCATTCATTCTTAAGAAGTTTTAGTTGACCACTTTTTTCTTTAATTTTCACAGTCCCAAAGAGTTTTTTCATTATAAAAGTTTTGATAACTTTAATATAAAAAATGTATATTTTTACTACATAGTGAGACAAGCCCATCGCATTAAGGCAATAAGAAATATTATTTTCAACGATTACTATGAACGCATTGGCAAATAAATTCAACAATTGAAGCCTCATATACATAGGAATAATCCTCCTACGATATCATGACTGGATATATGGTATGTTTCAGTGACCGTATCTGAATTATAAGATACTCCCTAAACCGGTTCAAGCGTCTCAGGTATCCAACTATAATAACTGGGATTGATCGAGTAGTTAACCGTTTATGTGTTTGTGCAACTGTCAGGTCACATAATAAGATATAAACATGTTATTAAAGAATTTTAGTTTTTATTTACGAGGTAGCATATATGTCTTATTATGTAAATATCTGTAAACAATAACAATATTGAAAATGATTATTTGTACTATTAGTCTGAAATATGAAAATAAATACCTTCCAAGTTATCTGCAGATAGTCAACAACGGGATAATCTAATAAAATGGGTATTATCTATGCTTCCACCGGTATTTACTTAACAAAAGAATATGAATTATATCTCTGTACTGCATATATATAATAACTTACTTGTTTATGTTTCAGTAATATTTTTGTTGCTATCTGTATAAAAACACGTCTTTCAATTTACAGAGTTAACACGGCAGATTTCGGTATTCGGTATATGCTTGTTTCATTTTCATATTAATATTGGTACTGAATTCTTGGCTATTATATAAGCGAGATAATATATAAAAACACAGAATGTATATAAAAAACACATCTTGTTTATGTCAATAGTACAAAGGATCAACAGCTTGTTTTCAGTGTTCGTAGATCAGCAATCAGAAAAGAAGAAAATAAGATCAAGTACAATATTTCCAGTAAAAAAAAGAGAAAGTATGTGAAAATATGGTGCAGGTAACTTATTGGCTAATTTTTTGGAAAAGAGAGTACGCTGCATAAAGTCACATGTACAAAAGTTTCAAAAATAATATACTGGAAATGCAACATACAATTTTCTAAGAAAAATACAATAAAGTGAAAAACATTCCAAGCTGTTATTTTAAAGTTAAAAAAATTCGTTTTAATAAAATTAATGGTTTTTTATTAATCTGCATATATAGGACTATAATTTTTCATTTTGTGTCGCATTTTTTTATATTTGAGGAAAGGATTCGACTCATAGATGACAAACCAGTCATTATTACACCTCTTTTCATTTTTGATAAACTAAGGATACAAAAACCTGCTTGTTTTTTCTAATATCAATTGACACTCGGATAACTTGAAGGATAACTATCCTTTTGAAGGAAAAAAATGCAATTATGTCCTTTTTAGAATAATGACATAAGCATTATTTATCCTTTACAAATTCCATTATAATTTTTAATTTAATATTCTTATTCATACGAAAAAACTTGTGGGAATAATTCTAGAAAAGCAATTATTGGTAAATAACAGAACTTTTTCTATGTATTTTTATGCAGAACAATAATTTCACGCAAAAAAAAAACTGTTACAAATAATTTGGATTATTGATTTAGAATTATATAATTTCAATACTTTCATGGAAAAATTCTAAAGATATAGCACTATGTTTATGATAACCCAAGAAAGAGATATTTCTTTGATCAAATAATTAATTGTAAGCAATAGCAGTTTTTTTAACTCAGAGTTCTTGCCCTTTATAAATATGCCTATGATATTCAGGGGGATGGTGTTGTAGATATAAGAATTTCGAGACAGGAGATTTTTGTAATCGACATCGATTTCATAGAAGATCAACTGTGTATGACCCTAATGAAAAATGCATTTGACATAGGGACCAAATCATCCGTTGGAATGGCATAGATAATTATAAATGAGAGTGCCGATTAAGAATTGAACTTTGAGTTATAATCATAATTCAAAATTGCAAGGAGCATCAAAAACTAAACCTTATTTAGTTCAAAGATGAGACGATTATTGAGCTAAACAAAACGACGAGCAATAAAAAAAGCTGTTAAATGTGCTGGTTATAGTTTATCATATTCATTAAATTTTTATTTTTTATCAAGCAATTGATTAAAGGAGAATAAAAGATTAGGGCCAGCGTCATTGCATATGTGTAACGCATTTTCACTGTGATCTGGGGTCCCGGGTTCGGGTGTGAGGTTGTTCTGTGTTGTCTCTAGAGGTGTGTAAATGTGTCCCCTGTAAAAAGAGGTTCGCAAGCGAATGCGACACATGAAGCACCTAAACCAAATTCTTGGTCCTAGTTGGCGATACTGAAAAAAAAAAAAGACACTCACTCGGCTTGAATCGCTGATTGATAACTGTTTGCTGCTTGTAAAGTGCCATAAGTCACAGTAACACACAATATATTATTAGTATTTTTAACAGCATGCTAGCTTTTCAAAAATTTCCGTATCATTGCATTTTTAACTACTTCAGATTTCCAAAAGCTATTTTCCCCCCAAATAGATTAATCTGTCGCCCCGAAGTTAAAAAACTTTTACTAGAGATGATTAATTTTGTACGGAAAATTAATGAAGTCTACATTTGTGCAAGAATCCCCCTTCCAATTTCCCAAGCTATGCGAGTTGGGTATTTTAGAGCTTTACTTGTACAAGCTGTTGTGAACAACAAGAAGCCAACCGGGATTTAATAGTAGGATCTAAGTAAAGTTATCACTTCCTATGGATTCTAGATAATAAAAAAATTAAATTGATAAGACCAAATATCAAAGAACACCTTTTAAAATTCAAGCTCATTTTCTTAGATAAGAAAAAAATTGTCCTTAGTCTTTATTTTATATCTGCTTTTAGAGATTAGAAATTGACATTTGTTAAAAATTTTCAATGGATGTCACAAAGCATTTTTTTTAAATCAGACACATTGAGTAAAAAAAGAAATGTATTGAAGTATCCATAAAAAGGAGATAAAACCATTTCATGCCAGAAACTTTGCAGTTAAAACACGCTTTAATTGAATATCATACATCAGAGGATCCTAAGGATGACAGCTTTTAAATTAATGAAGAAAAATCTGAAACGAAGTTAATTGTTATCTTATCGGTATCAAGTCTCTTCTTCGAGGCTAAGAAATCGATTATTCAAATAACTTTCTATTTTTAACCTTTCCTGAATATATTATACCTTCCAAAGAAAACTGTGATGGGTTGTATGTGAATGGGCAAATAAAAAAAATTAAGAAGTATCAAGATGTAATTTCCCAGTAATAAAGCAAATAAAACTAATTTATTTTGTTAATTATTTTGTTTATTTCCACATTATTTCCACATTTCAGGCTCATGGTAAGCATATATTTTTTTCTTTTCAATTATAAACAACTTGGAGTTTTCAGAATTTAATACATTCAGATGATAAATTTTGAATATTTGAAACAGTATTTTTCGATGTAAAGCGAGTTCCCATCTTAGAATGTGACCAAATGGAAGGAGGAGCGAAAATAATTTTAAAAAAAATTGCTAACATTTTTAAAAAATTTCTTATTCAGTGTATTAAATTATTTTATTTGAAAGATAAGTTTGCAATATAAATCAAAATACATTTACTTTTTAGTTCTTATTTAGAAATTCATTTTACATACCACAGCAACCTGCTAAAGAGACACAATTGAATATTTGGATGAGTACCTTTTCTGTCTTCGAGTACGAGGATGGAAAATGGTAATATAAGTAACTAGGTTCTTGATTTCTTATTCTCAAATAATTTAATGTATATCCTTGTGAGTATTCGTAGGATATGATACTTCTAATATACAGAGTGTCCATAATTATACGATTCTACTTTAAAGTTGTCTACAGGCTAAACTATTGATCAGAAAGCTATGAAATTTTGTATACGACCTTATGAAGGGATGGAAATTTGTTTGAGTCAATAAAAAATACTTCATAAGTTTACCACCAGGGGCAGTTTTTTAAATGAACTACACATTTAGCATATTTTTGACAAATTTAATTACAGCAAAACATGTTCAACATGACGGCCATCATTTTCCACCGCCATCTGGGATCGTAAAATATTATGTTCCACAGTTGACCGTAGTGTATTCTGGGAAACAGTAAGAATATGCTGTGAGATGCTGCTTTTTAAATGAGGTAACATTTTTGGATTATCACGATTTAACAGTTCATTCAAATGTCTTCAAAGCCAAAAGTTACATGAATTTAGGTTTGGAGACCGGGGAGGCCACAGATCATGAATGTGATGGCTGAATTTACGTTCTTCTGTAAAATGATTCTGGAGAACGTCATTTACACACCGGCTAATGTGTGGAGGATCGAAAGGCTTTGACATGCTTGCTGTGGTCAACTGCAGAACATGCTATCTTGCAATTCCAGATGGTAACTGAAAATGATGGTCGTCATGTTGAACATGTTTTGTTGTAATTAAATTGTCAAAAATATGGTAAATGTATTATTCATTTGAAAAACTGCCCCTGGTAGCGAAATTTTGTACTACTTTTTTATTCGCACAAACAAACTCCTATCTCTTTATTAAGTCCTATACAAAATTTCATAATTTTCTGAACAACAGTTTCACATTTAGAGAACTTTAAAGTAGGTTTGTTTAATTATGGACACCCTGTACATATTTTGTGCGATTCTTAACGTAATCAAGGCATTCAGTTACGTGGATTGAACGCGTTTTCATTTATAATTATTCTCATGCTATATTCCCTCAAATTGTTACGAGACTACCTTTTCAAAAATAGAAAATATTTTTTTAGCACTAACGTCTATGTATCCAGTAATAATACGTTTTTCTTGAAATTCTTTATTGAGATATTTCTCTCAAATATTACACTTCAATAGCTTCATAATAGAATGATGTCTTTTTAAAAATGCGTTTATGTTTTTTGATTAATGCATTGTGGTATTTTTTTTAATTATCATCTTTCCATCCAGAACACAAAAATGTATTCAAATATCAACTATTAAAATTTTACTGTAATGGGATAAAACTGTCCAAAACTAAATGCTAAAAACAATTAGATTAGCATAAGAAATGTCGAGAAAATATAGTTTAGTGAGATCTGTTTCGTTATTGATATCTTATCCGATTTTCTGTGCCTAAATCTTTTACTAGAATACCAATGTAAAAGTTCAAGAAATTAATTCAAAAGTATTTTGAATGGTTTATTCATTAATGAAGAAAAAATTCCTTTAATTCATCAGAAATGTTTCATTGAATTCCTACAAAAAATTGATTAAGGATATCATCACCTCATTTGAAACAAAAGTTTACATTTGAATTAGGAGGAACTGAATAAACATATTAGTTCGTCCAGAGAGAGGAAGCGAAATGGAATCATTTAAAAATCGGAATAAAGTTAAAAATGTCAGGTATAAAATGAACAAGAATAGAAAAAAGCTTTTACGAAGAATTAAACTTATATTTTAAGATTCAAAGAGCAATTAAGCTGAGAGCAATTAAGTGCACGAGTTCTCTAAAGTTAGATTTCATGGAAAAATAACTTAAAGCTTACATTTTAGAAAGCAGGAGCTGTTTGCAATTATAAACTTCTAAAATTAAATATATTTAAAATGATCCTGCATTTTTTTATGTATAAGTAATCGATTACTTGCTGAAAGCTTTAAAATCTGAACTAAAATGAGACGTTTTAAGAGCTTTTGAGGATAAAATTTAATTCTTAAATATATAAGATGCAAAGTTGTTTGTAGAAATAGGAAAAATATATTTGAAAATATTGTTACTGCACTTGTTTAAATAATAAACGATCATAAAAGGAAGTTTTAGCTATACTCATTTCATAGTTCAAATTTCAGTACTTATTATTTGTTTATACGCGCTTTCAGTGTTATTTATTAAAACTGAATATGTTAATAAGGATTGCGAAGAAAATTAATCAAACCCATGGACAATCTAGAATTAACGTTTTACTTTGAAGTTACATGAAATATATTTTGGAATTTTAAATATAATTCACGTGACATCCGGGTGGCATTCTTTAATATTTAGAACTAGTTTTTAATTTAAAAATTAAAAACTAGTTCTAAATATTAAACTAATTACGCCAAATGGTGAAATCCACTTTTTAAAGTTTACCATAATCTCTGGATTTTTGTAACATTAAGATCACAGTTTTAAAGATCGTTGCTTTACGGAAAGGTTTTTTCCCTCATTGGTGCCATCAAAAATCTTTCCATCAACCTTTAGAAATCATAATTGCTGACACAAAATCTAAACACTTATGAAAAAGAAGTAATCATACACTTTATCGATTAGAATCATGACTTTAGTGAATTAAACGAAGATGTATGATATATGATAATTTTGTTTTTATTATGACTCGATATATAATGAATTAGTTTAAACAATAACTTTAGACGATGTTCAACTAAGCATTGGAAGTACCTTCGTTTGATCAACATCTCTGCAATGATCCGGTTCATTGCTTAGATGTTAATGTTATTAGTTTTTCCCTAAGATTAAAAAAAGAGGAAAATCAGAAAATAAAATATTTAGCCAAAAGAAATTTGACAGTGAGGGCATTTTATGAAGAAATAATTTTGAAGACTGATTACAATAGAATTTTGCCACATATCGATAGAAAAAGGAAAAAAATTACCATCTCTGAAATAATTTATAATAGTTGCATTTGTTCATATTAAAAGAAATAGGATGCTTAGAAAATAAATAATTAAAAACATATTTAAGAGATATTAATGCATCACTATCTTTTGAAAAGAACTCTTGGATGCATTCCATTTCTTACAAACTAACAATTTTCATTGCATCTCATGCAAAGAATGATTAAAAATCATTCAGATTGTAGCAGTTGCTAAATTAAAGGAAAGATAAAAGTCTACTTTTTAGCCTTTACCCATAAAAACACATTTTTAAAGACCAGAAGTCAACAGAAGAGTAAGAATAAAACAATTCTTTAATACAGAAAATCATTTATGAATTTTTCTCCAAATGGAATATAAATCAAGAAAATGTAATTAATCAAGAAAAAAATCTTTACCATTTAATTAATGTGACATTAAAAGATTTCCCGACCCATTATAAAATTACTAATTGTTATTATAAGAAATCTCCAAGTGAAAACATTTTGCAAGGATATTGATAGTAATCCATAAAATCTTTAAATGTAAAGTATTCAAACTAAAAAAAAATTCTCACCACTCACTTTCTTACTTTCTAAAGTATATTCATGCTTAATTTGATAATCATACTAATTTTAATCCTTTATACGAAAGGTTTAACAATTGTATGCAGCAAGAATTAAATTACATGGGATTCAAAC
>JAOUZG010016587.1:12234832-12250155 GCA_026289955.1 Argiope argentata | reverse complement strand
GTTTAACAATTGTATGCAGCAAGAATTAAATTACATGGGATTCAAACCAGGGATTTTTCAGTGAGATGTTTGAATTTCGTCTAAAATATTGATTATACATAAAACGGAAATCCTAAATCCTAAGAAATGGAGGTTTTGGAGATAAGAATTAGTATAATAAAATCAAAGACAATAAACTACATAATAATAAGAAAAATCAGAAATTTTAAATCTAAGCCAGACTACATCAAAATTGAATCAAAACAAACTACAAAAATACGGTTTTATAAAAAAAACAACTACCCATTGAGAAAATATAAAAGCAAATGACGTACCAGTTGGAATTAAAAATTTCAAAATTTTCAGAAGAAAATAATCTTATCATTGCAGATTCTAAACTTTAATTCAATTTAATTCAACTCAATTTCCCGCGTTTAAAGCTGCATATGCTCAAAACACATGATCAAATGCCTCGTCATCATAAGAAATATGTTGAACGATCTCAGAGCCATCTATTGAGTTAAAAAATCTTAAATATATAAACTAGAAAGTACATCTTTATTTGTGAAAAAAAGAAAATAGATAACACTCTTTTTATTCAAACTTCTAAACTGAAAATATTTATTGGGAAAATAATTAGAAGTTAAATTTTTAATGACATTAATTGTTGCTTCTTTATACGTAATTTTGTTTTTACAAATGTTTTAATCCTGTTAAATTTTGAGAAAATCAAACTTGTGAAAACTTAAGAGTTTAAATTAGAATGGTAATTACTAAGTTTAATTACTTTGAAGTTAAATCCATTGTAAATATCTATTAGTTTTTCCATTAGAAATTTCAGTTTTTAAATCTAGATATGTAGCTTTGTTTTGAATTTCTTTCACTTCTTTTTTCTGAAGATTTTTGATATTAAAATGATCCCCGATAATAATACTACGTGATGGAGCGTGATAGCATATTTTCATTTTGTCATATTATATCCTTATCACAGATTAATATATTTTCAAATAAACGTTCTTATATCATTTGATAATAAAATAAACATCAAAAAGTATTAAAATACCTTTATTTTCATTCAGCAATTTCTCTCTCCCTCTTTTTACTGGGCATAATTCTTAAGATTAAAAGGATTCCCAATAACAATGCCACGCGATGAAGTACCATAAGTTATTCCCTCGCTTTCTTCAAAATTTATTCAATTCCACAGTTTACCGCAATTCCAACTTTCACCTCTGTTGATTAACTTTTTAAAATTAAAAGCTCGAGGAAAATAATTTTTTACCCTCCCAGCCCAAAACAACGATCAGGAGGAAGAAAAAGGCTTCCTCTCTTGGGGACCCTCCATGATCGAAAGCTGTATTTAGTAAACACATCAAGGGATGGACTCTAACTTAACGACCGTAATAACAGAGGGAAAAAAATACGGCATTTCCACACAAAGAAAAAAATACCCCGGATGTAAATAACAAGATTAAGATACTCAACGAAGTGATTAAAATACTCAGCGTTATTTCCAGTGACTATGCAAATAACTTCATTAAGTTCTTTTCTCCTTCGTTGAGTACTTTCTCCCGGTGATGGAGAAGGTGTGCGTTTGAAAGAGACAGAGCTTATATTTGTTGTAAAATAGTTATAAAGTAGCATTTTTATCTTTTCGTGAAAAGAGTTTGTCTGAAGAGTTTCGTGAGAAAAGTTTGTGGTCAGGCATAGCGTGAGGCCACTGCTTTGCTTTGAGGTTTTCTTATCATAACAGCGAGGCATTATATGAAAATGTATTTGTGTTTCTTATTTTTTGTTGGGTCTTTTGAAACTGACGGAAGTTGGATTTATGAGAGGTTGAAATTAAATTGATGGAGATTCGCAAGTTTCTGGAAAGTTATTAAATATTTATGTTGGTATTTTGAAAAGATTTATAGCATCTTTTTAAACTTGAGAACATCACGTTTGTAAAATTAGATAGACAATATAAATTAAAGAGTTAAATTTACGATATTTCTTGCGTGTATAAATCAGATGGGCAACATCTTCAAATATATTATTTTACGCTTTTGTTTATTTAACTACAGTTTATTTTCAATATTATATGGACAATATCTTCAAATATTTTATGCCTCATTTAAATATATTATTTTAAGATTTTGTTAATTTAACTACAGTTTATTTTCAATACTTTATCAATTGTATTGAAAGACATTTAACTTAATTTAATCCGATTCGTCCAATTTTAATGACTTTAATTAATTTTTTTTGTATCTCTTATCAAGACTTTTAGTTTTGGATAATTATTTAATATAACCAATTAAGGAATGATTTACGTCGGAGATATGAGATCTTTTATTAGCGCTATCGAATGAAATAATTATTGTCTGTCTTTTCATCCTTATAAAAAATGTAAAAAACAAACAAAGGATTTGCTATAAGTCTTAAAAAATTATTATAGTATATATTTTACAAGTAAATAATCTTGAGTATGTTTCGGTAAATTTATTCCTTGTTCATTTTATACTAGAACTTTTACGTCGGTTTTTGATAATATGCGTCACATTTTCTATTTTCAATTACATTTTTTTCAGTTTTTAGTAATTGTTTCAAAATATCCAATTGGGATCAGAGACAAACTTTTAAAACTGCCGCTTAAAATTTGTTTAAAGTCTTAAACATCTGAAATAATTAAACAGATCCTATTTAGAAGAAAAAATATATCGATTATCATAAATTTTTAGAGTAAATTGATTTTAGCAAATTATCAGTATTAGGAATAATAGGTTAAGTTTAAAATATTAATTGTAATATTTAGTTTTTCCCCTATATATACTTTTCAAAAGTGCATGAATTGCAACAGAAGTTAAGAAAATTTATTTTAATAAATAAATATTTTGTGAGTATTTAAAGCCGTCTTTAACAACTTGTTGCTGATATTTTTCTGTTTTGTTCTGAAAGAGTCAGTAAAACATAACTAAATAAAGCTGTCTTGGAAATGTTTGAGAAGTGTATACAAATTTCAATGAATTTGCTTTTGAAATATGTTTTCTGTAAAGCAGTCATACATAAATATTAATTTTTCATAAAATGTGTTTAAAAATATACTTGCACATTAGTTTAATCTATATACATTAGAAACTAATGTCATTTTCCAGATTTTTTAACGGAATTGTCTGAAAGAAGAAAAACATCACATAATGACTATTCCGACCCATCGAAACGCGTAACGGAAACACTTGAATGACTACAAAGCCGCTAGAGCAATACTGGGGGGAAAATGTGTTGAGCTCTAAGGGTCATCTCCAGCCACGGAGCTTTTAGTTAGTTCAATTATATTAACGTCCCGTTGTAAAACAACACTAGGGCTATGTTGGGACAGACCTTTTAATTTTGGACCATGGTCAGATGACGAGGATGACAGTTGAGTTAGACCCCCCCCACCCTATTCCACACCACACCACACCACGCCAACGGAAGGACGCTTGACCTGACGGATTTAACGTGCAACAGACCCCCTTACACGACGGTTCTTTGGTGGAATCGGATTTCGAACTTGAAATCCTACAGACTTTACCACCAGACCACCGTGGCCCCCAGCTAAGGAGCAACTCTTCCCTAAGGAAATAAATCTCGCCATCGATGAGAGGAGCCAGATCACCTTCTTTGCGTCAACCTACAGAGATGGCAAGAGCCTACCACCATGCCGGGAGCTTCTCATCTTTAATAACGAGGAGCCTCCCTTCCGGTAGGTAGAATAAGAAATATATGGTAGAATAAGTAAATATTTAATATAAATATTTGAAATATTATTATTAGAAAAATTGAAAATAAAACAAACCATTATCAGCAATCGGTTTCAGAATGCTCAAGCTAATATTTCATTAATTGCATTTCTTTTCTATGAAAATGATTTTATCGCATCAACAGTCAGTTGTCATAATTAGGAGAACTCGGCACCTGATAAACCTCGTTTGACCTAAGTAAACCACATTCAGATCATAATATAAATTGAATAAGCTAGTTTATAAATATGTGGGATTATTAGATTTCTTTTCAACATTAATTTCCTAATGTTCATTTTAACTCTGACAATACATATATTATGACCCAATTAAAGAAATGTTTGGGAGTGAAGAATAATATTTCCAGTTGGATGGAGCTCCTTTGCACTATTGTTACTATTCAAAACTTTATATTGTCGATTTAGTTTATTCTTATATTAACATCCCGTTTTCTAAAGCAATACTAGGACTACCTATGCGACTGACCACGTAATTTTGAACCACGATTAATTACCAAGGATACTTCTTCTGTACAGCCGACCACCCCGCCACCACTGAACGTAGCAGTATCGACAGGATTTGTTGTGGTCGACTGTGGACAATTAGCAAGATACCAGCGGGAGTACGCTTCTATCGACGAATTTAACGCACACTAGAATTGCGTACTCGACGATTCTTAGGTGACATTGATGTCCAAACCTGAAACCCTTTGGTACCGAAGCAGGCACCTTACTACCAGGCCATAGCGGTATAATGTCTTAGTTTAAAGGGCGACTATGCTCTTTAACACTAAGAACATTTATTTACATTCTACACAAACGTACACACACAACAGAAAACATTTAAGACGAATTTAGAAACAAAAACGGGAACATGTTTAACATGGCTAACAAAGCTTAGAAGATTAACAAGTATTAGAAAATTTAGAAATCAGCTCTGTCACAAAAAACAACGCAGCCCGTCAAGACATGTTAAGCCCTTCCCACTCCAACAACAATATGGCGACGTCTCTTTAGTCGAGCATGGACAGCGCCATCTATCCAAATTAAGGGAAACTACAGTGGCCTGATTATTAGTTTGGATATCTGGTAAAGGATTAGGATGAAGAGGCAATCTTAAAATCTGCCCATTATCACCTCGATGGATTTATATTAGTAAGTATATAAGAAACTTAGTTTTTTTTTTATCAAGATGAGCTAAAATCACTGATTTTTCTGTTCTATTGAAATAGGTAACACAAAATGTCAGTAAATAGAACTTTTACACTACCGACAATATTTTTTTTATCAACATAATTTCTGAACCATAACGGGTGACATTTCTGATAACTGAGAGATATTCAGCATTTATATTTTATGAATTGAGCTGTGAACTTTTTATCTGTGCTATTAATTGGATGCTAGAGTTATTCAAAGTGTTATGGATTTTTTTTTGTGACATCATGAAATTGGAATTTAAGAAAAATCGATGTCGCATTTTTAACATTGATATAATTCGGAGATATAATGAAACGCTTTTGTATTGCTCAAGAATTTTTCCTTGTTATAAGACAAGTCTTAAAAATTTCTATAATCGTTGCTTTTGTAACATAAAAATCGAATTTTATCAGCGAAAGAATTTCGGTACAACAGCTATAATAGCTTCAATTCACATTAAACAAAATTATAGCGTCTTGTTGCGTTATCAAAATTCCTAAAATCTTAAGTTAATGGTTGAGTCATTAAGTAGATTTCTTTTCCTGATGGTTTTTGAATAAGTTTCAAATCAAAGAATATGAGTAGATTATTTTGAGACAAAACTATTATTCCTTTAAAAAAGATTCCTTAAAAAAAGTATCATTCCTTTTAAAAAGTTTTAGGAGTATTCTATTAAAAAATGCATCATTTTTCTCAACTTAAAGCATTTTACTGGATTTATTTTCATAAAAAAGGAGGAACCAATTTGATATAAAAATAAGTTCCTTCTTCAGTTTGTATAGCCGAATTTTTCGAGGATTTGTTTGTTATTGTTTCTTATCTTATTGAGGATACTAAAAGGAAACTGTCGAGTGGATCTTATTAGTTTCCCCTTTGACCAATCAGGTTGTATTTCCGCTGCAAGCGTAGTTTGTTCGGCTATTTAAGGAGAAAGGGTTTAACAAATTTCCGTTCAGGGATTCCAACTTTCTATCTCTGAGGAGAAAAGATCTTCCTTTACTAAAAGGTAAGCAAGTGTCATCCAGTAGATGATACTGATTCCTTTCACAATCTATTTTGCTTTGTGTCTTTCACATTACAAGTAGTGCTCAATTTGAGATTAAAAAATCAAAAATATTATAATTAATTATTTTATGGCTTCTTATTATTAATTCGGATCAAAGAATAAAAATAGTAAATACGATAATTTAAAGGCAATGTTTGAATCAAAATATATAATAAATAAAATTCGATTATAGGATATGACTTCGTAAATTTCTTTTACGAGATTTTATACACAAATGAAGAGTTAAGGCAAAAATTGTGTAAATAATAACAGTTAATAAGATCTTTGTGGCACCTCAAGATCCTACTTCAATATTTTTCATATTTTTAATTTAATTTACCTACACCAAAAGGCAACCTTTTCGCTGTATTACAAATTAAAAATCAAAAATTTACTTTTTTTCGTTCCACTTTAATGTACATGATTGTGGAGATCATCAATGGATAAATCATTGTCAGGATAATAACACAATACATTTAAATTTTTATTTTTAAGAAAATTATATTTAATATGAAAGTAGAATAAGATTCATGGCAACTAGAAAGAATGAAAAGCCTTTCCGCACCTGAAATTTTTAATTAAGTACTTAAAAATTTAAAAAGTTTATATTTAAATGATTTTGATGCTGATTTCTAGAACTATTTTCTTAGCCGATCTTTAATTTTCGAAAACTAATTTAATGTTCGTCCTAATTTATTCTGTTATCTTCATTCGAAACATTTAAATAAAGCATTGAAAATTCTTCTTGAATTCAAATTAATAGACAAGAAATTACATTGAATTATTTGATTTGATATTCGGATAGATTCTATTCAATTTTTGAAAACCTTACAAAAAATAAGAAAAAAATAGAAAGAAAGGAAGTAAAATAATAAAAATAATAATGGTGATAATGTTTAATGTAGATTCTAAAGAAAACGCTTGCAAAGAATATTAATGGAAAAGTATTTTTTTTCCTTATCGTTCTAGAATTATTTTTAATTTGCTTTTTAGAAAAAGATAGAAAGGAATCAAAAATTAATAACTGTACCAGAAATTTTCTTTGTAGTTTTAAATTTCAAAACAATGACTTCAGAATACTAAAACAATGATGAAAATGTCACAAATAAAGAATTCTTATGCATAAGATAAAAATTTATTGTTAAAATATGATTTCATGAAGCAGACGAGTTTTCTCATAAAAGTTCATACTCAGAAAAACAGTACTCAGATAATTTAGTCCATTTTCGTTCAGCTGTCGAAAACAGGGTGAAATAATTTTAAATTAATAGCAAAACAAACAAAATTTCAAAGAATCTTTTTTAATACCGCAGTATTCTAAATGGCCGTACAACTTTACCTTTTTGTTAAAACGTAACATTTTAAAAATTGCTAATCTAATAATTATTGAATTAAATACCAAAATGCTCCATTACCACACAAGCATTTAAAAATATACAAAGAGCTTACCAACCACAACCACAAGCTGGTAACTCCGATCCATCGGAAGGCACACGGAAAAACTTGAATGACCAAACCACCGCAACATCAACACTGGCAGTAATTGTGGTTGAGTTCTAAGGTTAACCACAAATTACTGCCAGTGTTGATGTTGCGGTTGTTCGATCATTCAAGTTTTTCCGTATGCTTTCCGGTGGATCGGAGTAACTGTCCCTTATATAGCCCTTCGGAAGGAAGTACTTCCCGTAATCGATGGTAGGAGCCAGACTTTAACATTTTCGTTTACCCACAAGGGTGGCAAGAACCGACCACCATTCCAGAAGCTTTCCATCCTTAATTATGATGTGCCTTCCCCCGAGGACACAAAGAGGCTAATAAAGTAAGTATGTAAAATTTTATGAAAGAACCTGCATTTAACTATGTAAATTTAAAGTATTCGAATCTGATAGGAATACTGGGGACAAAACACATATTCGTTCGTAAACAAAGCTAAACAATAGGTTTTTAGGTAAGTTACTAAAGTCGTTTTGAACTATTATAGAACTTTTGACCGTCAAAGACAGATTAAATTGTTTGAAACTAATAGCTAATTAAATTAAAATTTTTATTCTGTAGTTCTCTGACAAACACAAAATTAAGATTATGTAACTATTATTGTTACCACAAATATTATTGTGAAAACAGTTGTTTATTTTACTTATATAAGCATTAAAAATTTGTATTCCAATACAATAGATTCAAAATAATCTAGGAAAAGTATGAAGGAATGATTTGATACGTAGATTACCTATTATTTCTCATCTATCAAGAATTTGATTGAAATGTTAGCAAGCATTCTAGTGAGCAAATGTATATTTTTATTCACAATGTTTTGACAAAAATAAAATAGTAACCATAAAAATATTACTGTTACTAAAAATTTTGAGTGAAATAATGTTTTCTCGAATAGTTACTGAAAGAAATGTCAAAAGACTGTATCGCCACAGAAACGATTCAGAATACACTAAAAAGAAAAAGGCCCGTAGAATTTTGTAAAAGATGTGGCACTTAGCGGCGTAAATTTAAAGGATTCGAATCTGGTATGATTCCTCCAGGTGAAAAACATTTCTTCGCTCCCAAAGAGAACCGAACAATAAGTTTTGTGGAACAATAGCCGAATGAAATATTTTCGAAGCACTCTAATGTGGTGTTTTGGTAACAAGATCAATACAGCATGAACGAAGAAACAAAGATAACAAAGGAAAAATTCTTTCATCTAAAGAGTCTGAACAGTTGGGAAAAAATACAACACAATGCGTGAAAAAAAATCCAGAACTCAGCATCAACGTCTCGTCTCTCTGGAATTTTTTCCTCGTTTTTCTTTGAGGGGCTGCGCTAACGAAGAGGATCTTTACCTGACTCGTTGTACAGTTGAGTTGGAAAACCTCCAAGCCGGGATGTTAATCCTTTCATATAGATGACCGCTGGAAAAAAAAGCGAATCGAAAATAGGTTAAGTTCTTTTTTTTTCACCACAAACAACTAAAGATTCTGTGATCGGATTAAAATATCTAAAAACAAATAAATGAATCTTAATAAAAAATGAACTCAAAACGGAGCGGTCTGTTATTTTTCTGTCTGGAAAAGAGGGCTTTGTTCCTTAACGATTTTAGGAGGAAAAAATATCTTAACGTATTTCCGAGACGGGATAGAAAAGACTGCTTTGTGTAATATATTTTGGGACTCGGAATTAAAACGGAAAGCGTAAAGGCAAAGGGCTTTTAAAAGGTAATCCTTCGTGTATTTTAATGAACTTTTCATAACATTATAATTAATTCTAACTTTTTATAAAAAATGGTGTGCGAAGGATTTAAATTTGTTTTTATACTAAGGCGGAAAAAAGCCTGATTACTATGACTATTATATATTTTTATAGTATAATTTTCTATAACTAAACTGAGATATTTTCCCATTTTATTTATAATAATGATGACCAGTAAAAATCAATTAGCTTTATTGTTTTGAACATCTTTAGGGATTCAAAAATAACCTAAAATTTGGAAGAAAATTAGTGAAAATTATATTAAGAAAAATGAGGAATATTTAAATAATGAGGAATATTAAAAAAATTGGAAAATTCCATTTTAAATTTAGTATTCCGTTTTAAATTAGCTAGTTCAAAATAACTTTGACTAATTCTATCAAAGTTTTGATTTAAGGGTTTAAAATGAAAAAAAAAACAAGTGAAAGATGTCACATCCCTTCACATCAAGTCAGCTCACGTGCTATCATAATCATATGCAATTTTATATGCATATATATTTTCTTTCTAAAATCTACTTTGTCATGTTCTGCGATGTCGCCATCTTTGTTCTATATCAAATTGTACCGCGAATCCAAACTTTAGGTAGCAGCATGCATCAGCTTGTTTGATTTTGTTAATCATTTCCAGTAATTTTTAGAATTTATTTTATGTAATCCGTATCCATAGAATTTATTTTGTGGAATCCGTATCCATAGAATTTATTTCGCGGAATCCTTATCCATAGAATTTATTTCCTGTAATCCTTATCCATAGAACTTATTTCGTGGAATTCTTATATATTCTCACTTATATACATATTTACTTTGCAACTTGGAAGTTATCGTGTCTTTTATGTTTGAATACATGCATAGTTCGCGTGCGCGTATATGCAAGTGGGCTTGTAATAATATCAGTTTCTATCCAAAATTTCCAAAATCCTATATTTTGGAAAAATCTTAAGTAAGAACTCTGTAGAACAGAGAGAATATTGGCCAACTTTTTAAAGTACAAAAGCTAATTTATATTTAATTAAATATTTAAAAATTGAAAATTTGCCGTTTTTTTGTATTAACACCGTGGAATTTTATTTTAATATTTTCTTAAAATTCAGAGTTTTTTTTCATGGATAAAAAAATTCCTTTCTATGCAATTTTTTTCTTATTTTTATTAATTATTTAAAATGTGACGCAGACGAACCTGAAATATAGCATTAGAAGACTTTAATCTATCTACTACTATTTTTTGGAAATTTTTGTTTCATATCTTTAGGAATCGTTTTTATCGATGAAGTTATCTAAGCAACTAAAAGAAATTTTATATAGCTTTCATTTTAAAGTGACTATAAGAGATCAGGCCCAAAGGTAATCAATCAAGTGGTATGGTATTGTGAAAGGATTGTGTATCCCCTGATGATTCATTCAAGTTAATTTTTACGTTAAAAATATTAGACACGAAAAAAATTTATCCCTATCACCGCCGGTTACATTATATAAAAAGTTTATAAGAGTACACATAATCTGAAATGCTAATGTTACAGGCTGTATAAAACTGCATGCTCTGAAATATTGTTGCCTCTGATCTAATTTCGTCGGCGCATAGAATAAGAAGCCTAACTGATCATAAAAGAGGACAAATGTTATTTAATTATGCGTAACTGAATCAACATCCTACTCTCGCACGATTATCGATTAATAATGATTGCAAAGGTTTAATCTCATTAGATATGCAGTATCCAAAACATTTAGATCATACATATGAAGTGATACAAAACAAGTAATAAAAAATATTTTTAATTCTTTTCCTAGTAAGGTCAACAAATAATATTTTTATTTTAGTTCCTTTTTATTTAAATAATTACAATTTTTGTTGTTGTTCTCGTGCTCCACTTTACAACGGAAGGAGGGGTGCAGTAGCTTCTGAGGGTATGGACCCCTGAGCACCCGAAGGCAGAAGTCTGACTACTAGCTCACACACGTCAAAAACATTTTTTACGGAGCGGACTTCACTCACGCATTTCATTCATTCATCCACAGATCGTAATTTATATTTCGAATAGAAAACGATCACCTCTGACTCAATATCTCCAGCGGTATTACTCTCGACATGGAGGATTTTGTGACCAAGATAGATTTAACGTCAACCACACTGACATGCACACAGCCTTCGGCTGGTCGGTTCAAAATCGCAGCACAAGGGATGCAAATCCAACGCCCTACCAACCAGGCTATCCCAGCATAATAATTACACTTACTATAAATAATTAATTAAAAACTGTACTAGCGTTGGATTTTCAACACCCACTGAGACAACGAAAAATGCGTGAATTCTCTACGTTAGTTGAGGGTAAAGCAGTACCGATTATAAATTTTTAATTTTCTTTATTAGAATTGTTTTAATTTAAAAGTATTTCAAAATGAATCGGAAAAATTGATTAATTAACAATGTTTAATTTCAAATACATCAAACATTAAAAAATTAAACAGAATCGCTGAAATAATCGACCGAACACATATTAAGCCTAACCTCATTAGCGTAGGGAAAAAAATACACTGAATTCGTTACTTATTTGGAGATGGGGAAATAAAGATTTTTTGGCAAGAGTTTTTAAAATAAGTTAATAAAAAAAATTAATGAATCAATATTTGAAAGAACTGTATTAACCTCAAATGTCATCCAATACAAGTATTAAACAATTTACTTGAACTTGAAGGAAAATTTGAATATATATATATATATATATATTATATATATATATATATATATATATATATATATATATATATAGGGAGAGTGTTAGCTAATAATAGGAATTGAAAAATGATAGGAAAGCTTGAAATTTCAACATCAGAATGATTTTTGTGAAGAATCGTTGATGGCTTTAATTGAGAATGTAGTAAATTAACTAAGCATTAACCGTGTTTTCTTCAATCAACTTCAATGAACTTATCAGAAATTTGTTATCTGAACATATAGTTTAAAATATTCTATCTATTTATGTTTATATATACTTTTGTCTTCTACTGAATTTATGAATTAGTAGTCATTCCAATTAATAAGTAAATTTTAAGCTTAATTTCTTATGATAAAAAGAGCTTCAATAAGTAAATAAATAAAACAAAAAACTTGATAATTTTTGTAGGAATATTTTTCGATCCCATATTCTTATTATTACGTTAAATTATATACGAGTTTCAAGGGATTTATTTCTGTTAGGAGAGGTATTAATAGGTTAATGTATTCATATTTGAATTATACAAGATAACCCCTTTAAAATTTTTATTCAGTCATCATCATGATAATGCCAAGCAATATCAAGACTTTTGATAAAACTTTCATATTCTACAACAGCCTTTTAAACGATTCTAATTTCGAAAGAAAATACTCCTATTCTTGATCCAATATTTCTATAATATTCATTTAACCCTTCGCACTCCGATGGTGTCTCTGACTCACCATTCAAGATTGTGCATCATTTTGACGTTTTATTTTTCAAATTTAATAGTTAAAAACGCTTAGATAATGGTTAATAGATGTAGATTAATTTTTCAAAGAAATTCAACTTAAAAGAATTATGTATATTTATTTTTCACAACAATAAACAAACATTTGTACTGGGTGAATAATTTTGCATCTAATTATTTTTCCGAGTGCAAAGGGTTATATTTCAACAGTATTTTATTCTAAGGAATTAGATATTGCTTTCTAGAATAATTTTTGTCAAACATTTGAATTTTATGATGTCTACATCATTGATAAATATATAATCATTTATTAATCATTTTCTTTTCGTACAATATCTATTTTAAAAACTCATTTAAGAATATTTTGAAACATGGTCATAATTCTTTTAAACATTTGACATATTTTTATATATTTATTTGTCATGTTCAATTCAAGAACATAATAAAGTCTAATTAAATACAGCTTATTATTGTTTAGAAAATTACTTATTTCAGAGAGATGATTGGAAATAATAGTCTTATAAAGTCAATAGAAACCTAAGAAGAAGTATAATGCATCCACATCTATTTTTACCGCCATACACCAATTAACATTATTTAAAAAAAGTCTTTAAGAAACCAATAGAATTTTCCAAAATAATGATATGATCCTTTGGCTCGTACAACAAATTTTATTCAAATAGTTTATTTCATTAAGAATCATTGATTTATCAAGATGTTCTTTGGTGGATTCATTTTGAGAAGTTTTGTGTATTGTCTATTTATATGCTAAAATACCAATAAAGCCAGCATTTTTCGTAATAAAATAGTTTCAAATTATTGTAAAATGGCTAAAAATCTACAAGCAACTATCACATTTATGTTATAGATGCAAGTATATGTCAAAAAATACTTAGAATTCAAATTCAATTCAATTTTTTTGTCTTTTGCTAAAAAGGAAATATAAAGGAAAGGAATATATATATATCAAATTTAATAATAAAAATGTATTTTAATAAATAAGTAATCGAATTTAAGAAGAGATTTTAATATTTGTACTGTACTTTGATATTCTACTTACTTTTTAATGGCCTTTAAAAGTTAACAAAATACAATTAGAGATCCATTGTTGATTTCTGATAATTTATGAAGAAATGTCATAGTAAAATAAATGAGGTGTATGGTATCAGTAAAATGGAAAAAGACGAGATCACATAATTTTATTGACATTCACAACAATTTTTATTTGGGATCTTGTTTCGGTTTCTCCAAATGATTACACTGAATATACCTAAAAATGAAAAGGTTTGAAGAAGCGAATGTACTGAATATATCTAAAAATGAAAAGGATTGAAGAAGCGAATGTACGAAACAGTTTGCTAAATAATTTTTATAAATAAAAACTTTAAAATATTGAATCTATAAATGAATATCAGAAATAACTCTTAAGAATAGTTTCTTCCTGGTTTTTTAAAAAATTTTAGAGGTTTTATAGTACATATGTTTAAACATGAAAATTACAGTATAATAAAAATTTCGAGTAAAACTGATGCTATAATTTATTTTAGAAAGCATGATTTTCAGGTATTAACTTTAGTTTATTAACGTCTGTTTTAAATTAATGCTAGGTCTATTTTGGGACAGATCTTGAAATTTCGAACGGCGGTTAGATGACGAGAACGAAACCCGGACTTACGTCGCTCTCTAAACTTTCATACCATTCCAATTTCAGGGAATAAAAAAAGCCCTTATTTCTTAATGAGAGGATACATATAGTTAAATGCCTTGTGATTATTTATAAAGAAGGTAAAAAATCTTAAAATAAGAATTATTTATGAAATGCTAAAAGTAATAATTATAAAATAAACAATTAAGACAACTATATAAATAATTTTTAAATTTGAATAATCATGTGGGAAGACCTCAAGTATTGTTTTCATTTTGATTAAGTAAATTCTTCATTTTATAAAAAAATTGAATTCTATTTGAATAGAATAATTGTAAATGTAAATTTTGTACAGAAAATTTGAAAGAGTAAGCTAAACTATTTAACTTTCATTAAAAAAATACCCTTATATATAAATGCCCCAAGTGATAAGAATATTCGTAGAAATAAAATTGAAAGCAATTTTTTAAACTGATTTTAAAGTAAGAATTCCATATAACATGGTGCAAATAATTGTGATAGTTTTCCTACAATTCGCTATTGTCTAATCTTGATTACATAATACAACTTAATAAATAGAAGAGTTTTTCTTGAAAAACGAATCAACAGCAATCGCGTTAATTCGATTGCTTTATTCAAAAAGGTTTCGATGCAATTCAAATCCCATGAACCACGTTATAAGAGAGCGTAGAGCCATGAAAAAAAAATTATGAAATTCAAAATTATGAAAATTTTCGACATTCAGTATATTAACTCATTTTTATATGATGAAAAATTTGTTTTATGCTAGTACAGGCTTTTGAAAAGTTTTGAATTCAAATAAATTTTTCAATTCTTCTTTAGGAATATTATTTATATTAATATACTTTATTGCTAAACTATAAAGTAATGAATTGGATGCATTATTTAATCTAACTGCATTAGAACTTACTTTAAGCGTTGCAAAGTTATCGAATTTATTGTGTATATATATATATATATATATATATATATATATATATATATATATAT
>JAOUZG010016587.1:12197702-12234822 GCA_026289955.1 Argiope argentata | reverse complement strand
TATATATATATATATATATATATATATATATATATATATATATATATATATATATATATATAAAGCTAGCGTTTAAGTATAAATATAAAATCAAATGGATTGAAGATTCCATAGTGAATTTATTCCAAAATTTCTCCCTTGAATTAAATTCTATCAATATAATTATTTACCATGAGTGACAATTTACTCTGAATAAAATTTAGGAGTTTCCTAAACCTTTTAAAATCTCTCTCGAGAGATGATGAATATTTGTACAGAAAATGAATATGAACTTGAAGACATTTGTCCCTAGAGATTATATTTGTAATATTTTCAGTAAAAAGTAGTGAATAACAGCAATGAATTCTTTATGATTAAAGTTTTAAGACTTAAGTAAGGAAATACCTATAAAAAATAATGTATGCGACGGTTATTAATTGATGAGTGAATATATAGAAACTAAATGAGAAACTTTATTTCGAACAGATTGTAAAATAAAATTAGTGATCATCAACAATTTAAAGGTTTAACAAATATAACATAAAATAATCGACATAATTTTCAAAAGCATTTTTTCTTTTGGTTGTTACTGTTGCTCTCATGTCAAATAATGCATCCATACCTGACGATATGGATGCATTATTTGACATGAGAGCTATATAAGCCCCTTTTAACTCACACAGCAACCATAAAGCTTATTAATCGTAAAATTAACTAAATGAAAATCCTAAATTATGTTCTCAAGATTTAAGCATAACTACGCACTCACCATAATTCATTCCTTGGCTCATTATTTAAAGCTATAAAGTTTATGATTCCTGGCTGAATCCATTTGAATATTTCTCATTTCATATTGAATTCTAGTGATCCTTATTTGCTGTGAATGATACTTTAATTCTAATATAATTGATGACTCTCCTTGTCCTTCTGAAATCACTCTCTGGAGATTGTGAACATTCTCACGAAGAGACCAATCCTTATAAATGGGGAATAAGCTAGATAGAACATATTCTTCTTACACTTATGTCAGCAGTATTTGCAAATTTTTTAAATAACATTTATGCATTTTTATTCGCTAAACTAATATTATACTATAGCTTAATTTGACCCAATTATTCTTCACATAAAATATTGTTTCGTACTGAAGGGAAAATATAATTTATGATGTTCAACAGATTTTGAAGAATTGGGATTGGTGTTGCCTAGTGGTAAGGCCGTTTAGAACCCGATTTTGCAAACATGGATTTTTTTTTCAGGTAATTGTACTCGGTGCAGACTGAATTTGGACTGTCAGATATTCTTCAGTCGGAATCACAGAAAGATATTTAAAATTTAGAAAGGAGATGTTTCAATTATATTAATGTCCCGTTTTAAAGCAACACTAAAGCTATTTTGGGACGGACCATGTAATTTTGAAACACTGCCACATGATGAGGAGGACATCTGAGCTGACAACTCTCTCCAAACTTCCACACTTCACCACCGGGAGGACATTTCGTCTAGATCGTTTTAATGTGCAATTAACCCGCTTAAACAACCGTTCTTCGGTGTAATTGGTCTTGAACCCGAAATCTCCAGTTTTGAGGCCGAGACCTTACTCCCAGAAGAAGGTGTTATCTCCTTCCTGAGACTACGGTTCAAAATGAGAGCGTTTATCTCCAATATAGCTCTTATTCTTTCAAATCAATGCATATGTATAATTAAACTTATTATTATGGTCTTACTAAACAAATTCCTAGTTTACTACAAAATCAGTTTATGATTTTTTAAATTTTAGAGCATTATTTTTAATTGAACTATATTGCTGATGAAGTAGATGAATCATTCATACTACATGTTTAATTACAATAAAAGATACCAACTGAAAACTCTAAATCATATTAGCTTCATTTCCATTACCAAAAGTATAATTATATGCATCTTTTTACATTATAATGAATTCTTTAAAGTATCTCTTAAAAGGAATAAGGATTGAGATTTTCTAGATAAATCTATTCCAATACTACTAACTTTAAAATAATTTCTATCTATAGAATTATTTGATGCGAAGGATACTTTACTCCTAATGCAATTGAAGACTACCTCGGCTCCTTTAAAATCGCTCTCTGGAGATGGCGACCATTCGCAGAAAATGGCAAGTTGCAGTGTGTGGGGAATATGAGCTGACTAAACCATATCTGACACTTAAGGTTATGTTTGTAGTATTTTGAGAGCAGCTATAAACTCTCACCTCGCTTGGGGAACAGTTTTAATTGAAAGGCGGCCCTTCTGAGTACCTCGACTTAAACACCTCTTTAGGCAAAGCATAAATGCAGCACCTCTTTGATTACAAGTAGCGGGTTGAATCATATATTAAGCCACTACCTCCATTCTTCATGGATAAATAAAATCAACAGCCCCTTTCCTCTTCTATGTTCGAGCCTAATTGGATTCTTCTCAAGATAATAAATTTCTAAAAGACTCTAGAACGCTCCCGTAGGTTTCAAATGCTATATTTGACGTCCAAGTTCTGGGAACTTTGAAATATTTAACTTCCTTTACAATGGTCAGATCGCTGAAGGTCCACTTTATGCCGGATTAGATGAGAAGAAAACGGTCCTTTGGGTCACATTTAGATCTCTTGTCTTCATGGAATTCCTCGAAGTTTGAATTAAAACTGTTTCCTGCGCAGGGAAGCAGTTTGCTCCGGTTCTAAATGGTCGGGAATATTTGCAATAGAATTCGTGGTTTCGTGTGTTGGAGATTTCGTTTCCTGTACAGCCATTTGTTGCGGAGGGACTAAATACATGAATACGCAGGAAGATACAAGACAATAGTGACTTTCTTCATCAAAGGAAATTAAATTTGAACAGTTTCTAAAGACATTCAGGGTTTTGTGATGAGAAGAGAATAACTTGTAAATAAATTAAAATACTGGCAGAATAAGTGTTTATGTGATTTTATTATTTGCAATTTTTATTTTATTCTTTATTATGTTATTTGTATTTTTTATTCTTAGTATTATACTTATTTGTATTAGTATTATTTGTATAGTATTATATTTATTTGTATGCATTTTTTATATCTTATTTGTATTAGTATTCTTAGTATAGTACTGAAAATAGGTAAGGCACTTGAACTTTTTATTGTAAACACTTAAACTAGAGTGTTGATGTGAAAATGGTGAAAGCAAGCACCGCTTGCTCTTTGTTAGCTGCAAAAAGGAATTATTGGTGAAAACCTGCACCGCTCGCTCTTTGTTAGCGTCAAAAAGGAATTATTGGCGAAACCTGCACCGCTCGCTCTTTGTTAGCTGCAAAAAGGAATTATTGGTGAAATCAAGCACTGCTCGCTCTTTGTTAGCGTCAAAAAGGAATTATTGGCGAAACCTGAACCGGTCGCTCTTTGTTAGCTGCAAAAAGGAATTATTGGTGAAATCAAGTACCGCTCGCTCTTTGTTAGCTGAAAAAAGGAATTATTGGTGAAATCAAGCACCGCTCGCTCTTTGTTACCTATATTTGAATTTTTAAATGAGTATTCTGTGTTTACCTGGTATATATTATGTGTGATTAACGTCCATGTTATATATATATATATATATATATATATATATATATATATATATTTGTATGTGTGTGAAAATAAATAATAAAAAGGCAAAAAAAGCATCTTTCATTGGATTAAACAAACATAGAATCTGTTACAATAAGGGTCTTCGAAACATGCAGGTAGAATATTTGAGTATAACTTTAAAGAAAAGTCATGTTGTCTATTAAAAAAATCAAAAAGTGATTGATTTGTGGCATATTGAAGTGAAGTTGACATTCTTCTTTAAATTTACTTTAAATGTACTGCCAATATTTTATTGCTCTTTTAATTTTTTTTTCCATAAATGAATGAACGTTTTGTTATGACACCTTAAGGATACGAGGAACTAATTTATAGGAGAATTTTGTCAACATGAACTGTCATAAATAGTTTAAAATTTGTTAGCCAATATATATTTTTTGTCGTGGTTGTATATAAATCACGGTATTCCATAAATTATTACACCGATTTCGTTTTGTGATAATTAGCGAAAGTATAGGATTTCAAATTTTTACAAGATCTTCAATTATTAAATTTGTCATTAGAGAATAGGTTATTTAATCTAGAATTCTCATAGCTCATTTAATAAACCGTTATTCAATCACGAAATGAGTTAAAGGTTATCAATTACAAAAATATGTTTTAAAACAAAATTCATTTTTTGCAGTTTTTTAATTTAAAGTATTCTATTTCTGATTATGCATGTTCATTGTATAAGTAATGTATTGTTATATATTTAAATTATTTTTAAACTTTTCAATCATACATATTTTCTGGCTTAAAACTATTTTTTAATTAGAATAAAATGAACTCGCATCTTCTAATATAAATTTGTTTTAACACATTTTTATTTAATCCTTTTTTGTCAGATGAAACGTAATTGAAAATCTTAACAGATGTCATAAATTCTGAAAAGAATGCCAAAGTAAATGGCTAAATAAATGGTAGCACAAAATGAAGTTAAAAGGATAGTAATCCGAGGATATATAGTTCTTTCACCTCTTCGGAAATCGATAATGAAAACTTCTTTTAATTTTTTTTATTAATCCTTGATACCGATACTACTTGCGGACTTTCTTACTTCTTCTAAAAGTAAAACATCGCCATCTATTTTTCATTCTGAAAATAAATTTTATTTATTATTTTTCGATTCAATGATTTGAGATGCTTAAGATTATGGATCAAATATAGAAAACAAATGCACTAGGTTCTTTCTATTTACTTATTGGTGATTTCATCTATTTTTCATAGAATGAAGTACACTGGAGAGTCAGAAAAACTGGTATAGCAGATCGAATGCAAATAAGAGAGATGTTCAACCAATCAGCGAACGAGATGGGGTTGACAGTGCGTATATTAGACCAAAGGTGTTTGAGGTGGCTATTGCACTGATTCTGGCTATTATAATGACAGAGTAGCAAGATTAAAGCGATTTTTAACTGAGACTAATCAACGGCGCACGAGAGAGGGAGCACAACATTCCCGAATTACAGGGAATTTGCATCTTCTCTCGAGATCATTTCTAGGGTGTACCGCAAATACTACGTTTCCGGTAAAAGTTCAAATCTCCGACAGCGTTGTGACTTGTAAAAGGCCTTGATAGAACGGGATCATCGAATCCTGGAAAGAATCGTTACACGAGATAGGCCTTTAATATTTTCTCAAATTTCTGTGACTTTGAATGCAGGTCCATCAGAAAGTGTCAGTGTACGTAATATGAAAGGTAACATGATTGATATGGGCTTTCGCATCCAAAAACCATCTATTATACCGTTGTTGACTCAGCGGTACAAAGCTCTGCACCTTAGATGGATACGTCAACGATGCCATTGGATTCTAAATGATTAGAAAAACGTTGTCTGCTCAGAGGAGTCTAAGAGTTTCGAATGGATGGCTGTGCACGGGTATGGAGATAAACCAATGGAACATCGATTCCTCATGCCTACAAGGAACCGTTCAAGCAGGTAGAGGCTCTGTGATGTAAAGGGTCTGTGCAGTTTGCAGGAAATGGGGCCGTTGATGTGTGTAGACTCGACCATGACAGGTCAGCGGTACTTTAATATCCTTTCTGACCCTTTACATGCATTCATTTCCTGTGTGCATTCTGACGGACTTGGACTATTGAAACAGGATAATTCGCCACCCCACAGGCCTACAGTAGTTACCGAGTGGCTTGAAGAGCATTCTTCTGAATTCCTTTCCCTCTCTTGGCCACTAATTCTTTTGATATGAACAATGCAATGTCTTTTCCACCAACTCTCACATCCATGACTTTGGGAACTGCCCTTTAAGAATAATGGTGTAAACTGTTCACAGAATATCTTCACAAATTAGTCCAGTTTTTCTGGCACTGTAGGGTATAAACTGATATTAATTTTGATTAAACTTATAACTTTTGAAAGTAGCATGATATTATTGATAATAATTTAATGCATTAATTTTTCTTAATATTCATATTTAAATGTCAGTTTTTATAAAGAAAATTATTTTAATCATCGTAATTTCTTACAAATATTTAGAAAGGAAACTAACATAACTTTCATAATTTTTTATCATAGTTTTTGATTTTCGTTGTAAATTCTTTTTCTGAAACAAAATTATAAAGCTAAATCTTTAGGAAATATCAAAGCAATTATAAAAAGCCAGAAATTAAAATATCAGTCTTAATTTTTCAAATATGAAATATTTATTTCACAACTTGCACAAATAATTAATTATTAACATAGAGTTCAACTCTTTGTTAATAATTTTTAGTACAGAAAAATTTAATAACGTTGCGAATGATTTTTTGCAGATTTTCATTTGATAATATGGGTTTCACTTTAGAATGTTTGAAACTTTTTCCGGGTATTCGTTTGGAAACTTCTTTCTGTTCAAAAGTAATGAATGACGATTTTTCCTTTTCCGATTAATAACGGAGCTTATTTTGCAGCTAGAACATTTTATATATTATTCATTTCATTAAATTTTTGAATTATGGAATGGAACTATTTCTTTTCAAAAGTGCGACAGCTTATCCTTCGTTCAATTTCTTTTCTATATGCGAAATTTTGAAAGAATGAATTTAAAAGAAGAAGGCGATGTTTCTCCTTTCAAATAATAGGCTATTGTCAGAAATTTTTTAAAAAAATATAATTTTTGAAAAATGAAAAGATTTTTGAGAAATAGAAATCGTTCTAAAAATGAGTAAACACCGTCTAAAACTTTTTTGACACAAAGAACTAGGTAATGTCGAAATGTAGAAATCGAATTTAGAAAAAAAAAGGCAGTTAAACGTGAGAATTGCCCTGTTATAATGCTGGGGATGTATCTCAGCAGCAGAAATTGGAAATTAAGTATTTATCGAGTCTATTGTGAATAAAATTTTATCCCTAATTATTTTGAAAAAAATATGGTGTAGATAATTTAGAGTTCTCAAGAAGATGGATCCTTCAATGTTATAACGTTCACAAAAACATATAAAAAATATAGAGAAAGGGTTTTTAAATTGGGATATAAAAACTTTATATCACCCTCTGTAGTTCTCTGATCTTAATCTCCTTGTACATGTATGAGAATATCTTAATGACCAAATACAAAAAAACCCCATCTGAACATAGAAAAGCAGAAAAAAAAACTTTCATGAAAGAATAGTGACAAATATTGTACAAACTGAAAATAAAACCGGTGGCATTGGTGTTTAAAAGTTTAAAGGCGGTGATAAAATCCAAAATAAACTACAAAAAAGGTTAATTACATTATTTTATTTTATTTTTGTTGTCATAGTTCTCTGTTTACTTTTTGGACTTCAAAATTAGTTACTTTTTCCTTAGGGCATTTCTGTTGTTATGTTGCTGTTATTAGTGGAACTTGCTATGGATAAGCTTCGCCGAGGCCTCAGCGGGTTTTAAGCAGAAAAAAGCGTCTCTTGTTTTGAAAGAGCTCCAACGGCTCTTTCATTTAGGGCCAAGAGTACGACTTAGCTACACACTCATCATAATCGCTTGTGCAACCCCTTTTTACAGGGGGACATATTCATACACCTTAAGGAAACACCTTAGATACTTCCATTTAATGAGATTTCTTTTGAATATGAATGGAACAGAATTACTATATTCAAATGTCCTTACATAAAATATTCATAAATAGTTTAACTGTCTAAATTTTAAACCGAAAGTGGCTTAAAAAATTAATATTAAATCAAATAATCTTAAAACTAAACTTTTTAAAAAAAAATGTCGTCATCATTGTTTGTTAGCGAATTAAAATAGAATATTGTTGAACAATCTTAATATATACTTTTTTCTAGAGGCGTTCAATTATAAAAATAAAATTTGATTTTTAAATACGACTTTTCAATTTTTCTCTACTGAAACTAATGATAATTAGAAATTAAAAATACAAATGCAGAAAGACAATTTTTTTTCAACTTCAGTTTTATTCTATTTGTTATGGCAATGCACAGAGTTTTTGAAATTGAATTTATTGGAATATAATAGAATTTTTTGATAAAAATGAGGATGATAATGAAGCGAAATGTTTAAATCTTATGTTTAGAGCTATCTATTTTTCAAAAGTACAATACATTTTGACGATGAATTTTCATTGTAACTTAGTTTCTGATCACCTGAATGTTTTAATAAATAGAGATGATTATTCTCTATTGATACAAACGAATGAAAAAAGAAGTTAGAATGATAAAATAAATTAAGTTTTCACGAATTCTGTGGTTATTTTCACATAAAGATATGAAAAAGTATAGTTATTAGCTGTATCGGTTTTAAATAGACTTAGTTATTTCACTTTTAGCTGTATCGGTTTTAAATAGACTCAGTTATTTCACTTTTAGCTGTATCGGTTTTAAATAGACTTAGTTATTTCACTTTTAGCTGTATCGGTTTTAAATAGACTTAGTTATTTCACTTTTAGCTGTATCCGTTTTAAATAAACTTAGTTATTTCACTTTTATGTAGCAAATTAAAATGCAAATAAAATTCTGTCTGTTTACTAATTTAGTATAGCTTACTTCATTGCTATCTTATTTTATTTTATTTCAAATGCTTTTAATGAATGAGCTATTTATTTACTATTAAAAACAAAGTTGTATTGAAATAAAAGTTAGTAAATGATCAAGGATATTTTTTTGAAATGTAATGATTGGAATTTAAGTTGTATTTCATTCTATTTTCAAAATTACATATTTTATAAGTCTTTATTCATTTATAATTTTTAATAGAATTGTTATATTACTTTAATTAGTTATTACCTCTATTTAAAGTTAACTCTGGCAACTTTAGCAATTGATTTAGTTTGCAATTATATGACACATGATGTATTATTTTACATACATTTCTACTCTCTACTCTTTTTTTATCTTTGATCATCAATCATGAGTTTAATCGTATGTTGCATGAGCATTTCAGCAGTAACATCATTTGGAAAGCATTCAATCGAATGCCTTGATTCATTTTGAAATGCTGTGGCCAGTACGACAATTTGTAAAACGTGCAACTAATACAATGTGACGCATGGATTAGATACGGAATATATTATACCAAAGCGGTCACCATTGGATAATTCAAAATGGCAAACTAATGTTTCTGGCACCATCTGCGGATCGGGGCGGCAGAATGTTTCCGGTAACACAGCTTCCATGTCAACATGCAGGCCCTTTCCGCACTAATAGTTCCTTCAATCACTTGAGATGGGCAAGAGTGCCTTATTAGCTTTGGATTCTGTCACTTCAATAATTGGGTTGGTTGCGCAAAGCGTATAGGAAAATCCTGTCCAACCCATGGGTTAGAATAACTGGTTGCATTCTGAGAGGAATCACGCTGCGATTCAAATGTCGCTTTGTTTCAAAGTCCTTATCAAAATGACAACAAGATTTCATTGTTGATTTGTCTAAGAATCAAATTTTGCAAGTGGTGGAATCTTATAAAGACATTTATAGGAGAATATAATCTCAATGAAATATGAGCTACAATTTTATAGAGAATTTGAATAGAACAGTGAATGACGTCTTTTACATATCAAAGAAAAAATATTGACTACTTTTATGTTGTTTTTAATTAAATTGTTTATCAAAAATGATCTTTGTTATGCGTAAAGCTTTAGTTACTTTGGTGAGAAAATTCAGGCATTATAAATAATTAAGAGATCTAAATATGAAACCAATTTAATTTTAAGTATTTAAAGAGTTAAAAATATATAATGGACAAACAGCTATATAAATGTTCCGTTATTGTGAATAAAATAAGCTTCAATAGAATTATTAGCTCTTTATTATATTTTTAAGTTTTTAGATATATTACTCTTCCATTTAGAAATAACACGAGATCTGCATTCGGTTTCAGGCCTTGGTCATTAGGTGGAAAAATGTCCTCAGTTGTGAACTCTCTTTTCAAAATTTTCAAATCATTGTAAAATGAGGTCTTTTGACGTCAGATTTATCGTGTATGAGACCTACATATGCCTTGGAGCTTTGGTAGAACAAGACTTTGAATTGAGCCGTAGGATCCCAACACCGAAATTTATTTTTATCCTGAGTTTTGTAAAGATTTATTAGCCTAAGCATTGTAGATTTTTGCTTCAAATTTTGCTAGGATTAAAAAAATATCATTGTTTCCAGCCTTTTTACATTGTAATATGCAATAACAATGGCTCAGGCAATCCTAGAGCGTAATTTACCTAAGTAGCAATAACACTTTATTATATTTTTATTTTCTTCCCAATATCTCTGATGGAATTTGCAGCTTTTTTGAAACAAGTAAGTGTATCCTCAGTGATATTACTCTTCACATGGCGAACTTTGCTACAACGGCAGATTTAACGTCCACTATACACAGAGAGTCTTCAGCTGGCAGGTTCGAACTCGCAGCCCTAGGGATGCTAATCCAACGCCCTACCAATCTGGTTATCCCCGCCTAACAATTGTAGTTATTTTAAATAATTGATCAAAAATTATCAAAGCATTGAATTTTCAACGCCAATTGAGGATTCAAAGCCAATTGTGGCAACGCAAAATGCGTGATTTTTCTACACCAGCTGGGGTAACCCAATACAGATTAGAATTTTCTAATTTTCTTTATTCTGTATTATTTTAATTCAAAAGTACTTCAAAATGAATCAGAAAAATCGATTAAATAACAATGTTTAATTTTAAATGCATTAAACATTGGCAAAATAAATAGAATCGTTTAAAACAATCGGTCGGAAACATGTTAAGCCTAACCTCATTAGTGTGGAAAAAACAAACTAAATTCGTTACTTATTTGGAAATAGGGAAATGAAAAATTTTAGGTAGAAAGTTAGTTTTTAATTAATTAATAAAAAATTAATTAGTTAATATTTGAAATAATTGTATTGACATCAAATGTCATCCTCTAAAAGTTTAATAAAAGTTACTTGAACTTGATTGGAATAATATAAAGTACTTTATTAACGATTGAAAATTTGAACATAATATTAGCTAATAGTAGGGATTGAATAATCTCACATTCAAGTCCAAGCATTGGTGATACATAAATTTATAAAGTACTTTATATATTGAAAATATTTAATTTACGAACTGATGTTTTAATGTAGTATCCGAATGATACGTTGATTTCATTTAAGTAGGTGAACCGTTGCCTGAATAGCAAAACGGTTTTTTACGTGCTTTCCCAACCTCTGCGAACGGCCTCAAACTGGAGCGCAATGTATCTCATTCTGCTGTTATAGAAACAATAAGTGCCGAAGGAAAGCGGGTTTCAAAGGCTATTGATTGCGTAACAACCGAAATTGGAACGGGAAGAGTATTTTCCTAGCGTAATACTATAGTCAAAGTCTTTACGGGAAAGACGTCTTGCAATTCAATATTGCCTCCACCCTACTTCTATGTGTCTTCCCTGAATGCGCTTCCATTTTCCTATTCAGCAAGAATTTTATTTTATTTCGCGGAATAGCATCTTTACCTTTAAAGTACTCGGATTTAAATGGAAATCCAACAGCGGAGATTTCTTTTTCAAGAAATCTCACTCTTATTTTACGCCGTATAAAGATATTCTCGAAGGCGTTTGCCGCGAAGGTAAATAATTCGGAAAAAAAAAGTGTTTTTTTTCCTCAGATTGTATTATTGAGTGGATATTTGTGGATTCTTATTTTAACCGCAGCTCTTATTTTCAGTACGAGAAATACTTGATATAGAGATCTACATATTTTAGGGGAGTATTTTATGGCTAAAAATACTAGTTCGTGACCTAAACCTACGAAAGAAACACGCAACTCGTAATCTTTTTTTAGACTTCTATTAAAGTGAAATCCGGTTTATTTGAAAACTGATGACGCCGTTTAAAAAGTTATTTATCCAAAAATTTGATCTAAGAAAAAATAAAATAAAAAGTAGTAGAACAAAAGAAGATAGTAAATTCGAATCTAAAAATGGCAATAAAAATTCATTTTGAACATTTTTACAATAAAGAAACCATTCTTAAAAATAAGTTTATGTAATTTTATTAAATTAAGTGAAATAATTGTAGCTAATTTTTTCTGAAAATTTAAATCTAACAATTTCTATAAATAAGTTAGTAATTTTTGTAATTAAAATATATAAAATACTTTGAATTCAAAAATTTCCTAAAAAAATTTCGAAATATAAATTCCCTAATTCGTATCTAAAATTATACAAGATAAAAAATATGTGGAATTTTTCATTGCTGATTTGATTGTTTAGCACTATAGTTGTCGTATGAATTAATTATTCATTTTGTCACCCCACAGAGGGTTTCATCAGAAATCTTTGAATTTAATTAACAAATCTAACTTAAAAATAAAAACACTGTTGAACAATTTATAATTTAATTTCAAATTAATAAAAAGAAATACGATTAAAAACTGATATTTTAATATTTTAATAGTATGATATCAAAGCAAAATTTTTGATTTTTTGATTATCGACTACTTTCAATTAAAAATGTTTCAATTAGCTAAGTTGCATATCAAAAGGAAGACTTATTTTGCAAAAAAAAAAATACATATGCAGTATGTTTTGTTTATATTTTCCCCTTTAACTCTTCAGATTATTAATCATTTTTAGAAAATAAAAATCAACGAATTTACAAGGATTTTGGTACAAGTAAATATAATTTGGAAATATTCATAAGTAAATACAAGTGGAAATAAGTTAGTAGTTTGTTCAACAAATAAGAGTAATTCGGAAATATGCATAAGTAAATACAAGTGAAAATAAGTCATTAGTTTGTTCAACAAATAAGAGTAATTCGGAAATATACATAAGTAAATACAAGTGAAAATAAGTCAGTAGTTTGTTGTGGAAATATATTAATAATCAGATTTTCTTGATAGTTAATATGCTTCTGATTAAGGCGATCATAGTGTTTTTCCAAGACATTCTTAGATGAAAAAAATGGAATTTTTAGGGGACAGTTTAAAGGGCATTAGAAGACAAAAAAAAGTTAATTCGTTCAGAGGCGATATGAGCATTTAATATTGCAAACGATATGTTATGCCTATATTTTAAAGCTTAGGGATATTTTGATAGCACATTGTTTAAAAATGTTTCTAATAACAATAAAGCAATTTAATACTTAAATAAATGTTTATTAACTATTTTATAAAATTTTTAATAAAAATCCATTTTTGTCGATTAATGCTAAATGGATGAAATACGCTTCAAACTTTTTGTTATACTTAAACATATATATTCATTGAATTATACTTCAAAAATGTGCATGCTATTTTTTTTAAATACAAGCACAATGTTTGAAAGCTTAAAGCATTTCAATGACTAAATTTAAATTTATAGGCAACTATTTATTAAAAAGACTCCGATCTAAAAAAAACAATAATATTTTGAGCGCGAGATTAATTATTTAAAAGTAAGAAATCGTAAACAAACTGGAAGATGACATCATTTCATAGAAACAACAAACAAAAAGCAATTGATGATAAACTTAATTAAATATCTCAAAAAATACTGGCAAAACATACTTCAAATGTCATGGGCCAGGTGACTCATCTATAAATGACTCATCTACAAAAAAACATCCTTGACTGCAGGTGACTCATCTACAAAAAAACAAAACAAAAAAAAAAACGAATATTTCTTTCCTTTAAATTTCGGAGACACCAAAATCTCCTAACCAAACAACATCATGTTTTCACTTAATAATAAATATTCTTTAATCCTCGGAAAGCTTCTGTCGCTTCATTTATTTTAAATTTACCTGAAATTTTATATAATTAACGATTGAGATTCCCCTGAAATTCTATATAATTTTTATATTAAGCGATTTAATATTAGGTTTACCATAAGCTGGAATGCACCTATTCTGTTAAAGGGGTTAAAATGACCCCTTTCGGTATTTAATTAGAAAAAATATAAATTGAACTATCTAGTATGAAGTTGAAGTAATTTTTATAAGGTTTTCAATATGCTTTTTGAGGTGGGGTGTGGTGAAAAGGCAGTTCAACTTCATTTATTTATTAAAGAAGTGTTTAATTTCTAATCTAGGTCTTCAAAACAATCTATTCTTCCACCAAAACATTGACTCACATGTCTTCTTATTAACAACTCATAATGGCTTCTATCTGATCGACTTTTAGCTGGTTGTCTTACTTCATATAAACACATTTTACTAACACATTCTTATTTCTATATTTATACCTATATCTATGTGCCAACCTATCAAGCCATTACATATTTAAATTTTAATGTATGTAATATTAAAAATATTTATCTGGATGATCAAAATGCCCCCTTTGGTAAAAATGGGCATACTACATACACTCCTCCGAAACTGAAAAAAGAAAAGGATAATATTTGTGATTGTACGTTTAATAAATACAAGTAAAAGTTAATTAACCAAATTAGATAAAATATTGTCTAATGCAAAAAGAATCAAAAAGAAGGAAATGATGAATCTATCTTGGATTTGGAACTATCAACTATTGTCTTTTATTTTTGTTATACTGGTTTCTCTCTAAGACTTAAGTTTCTGGGGATTTTCGGGTCCCGAGTAGTCACTATTTTTGAACGAAAGTAAGACCTCTCACAGAAAAAATCTCTAACAGAGGGTGATCCTTCAGAAAGTATTTAGATCTCATTCATCGTTTCATTCTTTTTAATTCTTTTTGCATTAAACAATATTTTTTTTTTCTAATTTGGTTAAATTTATCCGTATTTTAGTGGTTGCAGCATTAGCGTTCTCTAAGTACAATATATATTTTATTAGTATGGTTCATAAAAATTTATTTTAAATTAAATTTCATAACGATTGCAATTTTGATTAATTTGTTAACATTTAATTAAAATATTCTCACAAAGTATGGCAATAATTTTCTTGAATTAACGAAAAATTTCTTCAGAGGGGTTAAAATAACCACTTGATAAACCTAGTTTTAATACACACATTTGAATAAAATCCTAGCACTTAAATTATGTGTAAAAGAAGTATCATAAAAGTCTTGTGCTATTTTGATAAAAACACAGAAATAACATTCTTTTCAGAGAAACAAATGCAAGGCTATTTAATCCTTATTTTTTTGCAATCGCTTCTGAGAAAAAAAGGGATAAATCTATTTCTTTAGTTCCAAAGCACTTGTAGGATTTAAACACTATTTCTAATTTAAGCATCTTGATCCTTTTTATAGCATTTTAGCTCATCAGATCATTTATAAAGCGAAGAATCTTAGTTGATGATTTCGTATATAAACAAAACTTTTGTAACATATAAAGATACCAAAGGAAATGTTTCCGAATTAGATATTTTTCTAAGTGGTTCTTTATTTTCTCTAATACGGCTTATATAAATAGCTGTAAAAACCAAGAACAAAATTATCAATGGATTTTGATAAAACTCCTAATTCCTTATTCGTCTACACCAAAAAAAATGATGTTATCTATGCATGAAGCACAAAAACTTAAAAACAGACGAGCTAGATGGATGAAATATGGCATGTAATTTTATCATCAAAAACTTAAATATATTTGATTGCAAACAGGTTATAGCCTATGAGTTAAATGTCTAATATTTTTTGTAATAGTATGTATTTGAACGCTATTATTCATAAGGATAAAAAGTTGGGTTGATAATTTTCAGTTTTTGGATTTTACTCAAAAAATTTTTAATTCATTCAGCTAATCGGTTAAAACTAAAATTTTCAATACTCTTGCTCCATTCTCTTTTCTATGGTAAGAAACTAAATACAGAAGTAATACTATTGAACAATTAAGATAGGTAAAAACTTTCGATCGGCCAAAACTAAGAGTATCGGTCTAAAATTGATAAAACTAAGGGTAAGATAATCGTTTAAAACAAAGGTTTTCAATAAATTATTCCACTCTCTTTATTGTACTACGAAGCTAAACACAAAAGTAACGCTATTGAGGGACTTCGATAGGTAAAAAATTCCAAAGGATACATTCAAAAATAGAAATTGCATTTAATTTTTAGGTTTTCTTCCTTAGAATTTAGTCTGCAATTTGAATTCTAAGTAATTGCAGTTCCCAATGCAATTCGTACAAAAATTGTTCGTATTTTAAAAGCTCATATTTTAAAATCTTACCCAAGTTAAAAGTTGTTTTGGTGCAGGAGTGCTTTGGACTGATTTTATATGAAATTAAAGCCCTGGTATGAAATATGCTATAATTTTTACCTAGAAACTCATATTTTTAAGGTATAACATTTTAGAGAAATATACGTTATATAGTTCTAAGTTATATCCATGGATCAAACTAAGTTACCAATTTTTACTATTATAGTATACAAATATTATTGAGTGCAAATATAGTTGAAAAAGTCATCCATGAAACCAATTAGTTTCAATACACTTTGGAAGGTTTTTTCCCCCGAGACACTCCTGAATGTGTTTTGGAACAATTCCTTCTTAAACTGTAGTACTGACCTGCCATCATGTGTGAATCCCATTTTCTTGTTTTAATGTCGTGTTGAAACCTTTCAGTTTCTTCCTCATAAGTGTTCTTTTAATATTCATTTTTCATCAATTTTTTAATACTATTTTCAATCTTTGTCTATTGTTAGGATAAAGAAACTCTTGTATTTTCAAATGGTTCTTAATTAAATGAGCAAACATTTAACTGAATGTATTTTACACACATTTGTATACTTTTAATCATAAATATTTTTGAATATATACTTTTATTTTATAAATATATTTCTCAAAATATATCACTGAGGCACATTTGGATTATTAGAATTTTTCCATTATTTACAATTTGTTGTCTACCATTTGTTTCCTGTTCTATTTATCATTTTATAGAAGTTTTTGTAAGATGTCCCAATTCCCACAGAAAATCTTCATACGAAGAGGTTCCAATAGAAGAAACTTAAAAAAAATTTCTTTTAAAAGGGTTTCGATGATCCAATTAGGTTTATTGATACTCTTATTTGCGGGTAAAATGTTCGTCTTACAATTTAGAAAATCCTAATCAGAGAGCATTTATCTTTAAAATATAAGATAAATAATTTTATCATAAAAATCAGAAAATTATCGCCCTTAAGTATTTAAAAAAGCACCAGAGAACCAAGTTCTATTTTTGCTACAAAATAATAAAAAATCAACCTGAAAAATCGAGAACTATTTCTTTGTCCAAAATATAGAGGATTTAGTTACTTTTAAAAATATTATGATATTCATTTAAGGTCTTTTTTTGAAATTTCACTAAATAATAATGAAAAGAGTAGAAAAATTATGTTTTTAAATGCAACCGAAATAACTCATTTAAAGTATAAAACAATTACCTTGTTAAAGTTCAATGCGGGACAAATGCTTTCCACTCTCAGAATATTCTCAAAAAGATTGTCTATGTTACTTCTGAAGAAAAATAACTTTAAAAAAAGAAAAATGATATTCACAATGAGATTGGAAGATTTAGTTTCTCCATTTTCTTTTAATAAATTTTTCTCGTTCTTCTCATTCTTTATAAAACATCTTTCGGAATAAACTAGAAGTCTTTTAGCACTAATTACAAAACAAGTTTTTGTTAAAATGGATGCATTATTTATCATTCGGGAAACAAAATTTGGATAAATTGTACAGAAGCAGATTGACTTCTATTATTGAGTTAAAAAGAAGAAAATTTTTACTTTAATTGTTTTCATGTTTTATAATGTTTCAGTCCTATAAATATTTAATTTTAGATTTATTTAAGATTTTTAAAGTGTCGAAGTATAAAATTTAAGAACTCTTACATACTAGAAATGAATTGAAAAATCCCTTACAATTTTTCATTTATATCAACAAAATAATAAATTGAAGTAAATAAAAAACAGCGTTCTATTAATTTTCGTGTAAATGATAAATATTTGAATATAATGTATTAGATTAAAAATGCCATAAATTTGAATCTATTTTGGCTAGAACGTTAAAATTTTTTCTGGATTTGAAAATAGTGCATTGTATTTCATAACATAAATTATACAAATATCTTTTTTCAAAATATCCATGTTTCAGTTTAGAAATATACGAATGAGGAAAGCGAAATTAAATGTGAGATCTAATTAAAGTATTAAAAATTATGTTACTATCTAAATTAAATTAAATATCTAATCGAGTTAATTATATATTATATATAATACTTAAGATTTAAACCATGCTTGTCATCTACAAAAGTAGAATTTATTACGGAAATAAATAGAACGAGTTGTCAGTTTGCTTGGTTAAAAATGCATAAAGTTCTTAATAAAAGTAGTCCAGATGCCTTATTTTCAGACAAAAGGCTATATACATTTAATATTTTGATTTATGTTTATGATTCTTAAAAAATTTTCTATCTTTCGAAATTCTCCATGAAAGTATGCATAAAGTTTTGTTCTTTTATATGAAATGAATTTCCTTAATTGTTTAAATTTATGAGTAAATAGCGCAATATCTGTTATATGTAACAAGTATTATGTAGCCCTTTTAAACTTGGTATCCTTCTCAAAAGGATTTCTTATCAGTTTAATTTTTATTTATAATTTAAGATATAGAAAACAGTACTTTCCTTATTTAAAATAAATCTATTTTACACAAAAAATCATTTTTACAAATTTTCTTAGATTATTACTTGGTTAAGAAAATACAATATAATTAAGATAATTGTATGATAAATGTGTCAAATTTTTTAACGACGTATTTATTCAGAAGCATTGTTGCTTATCATGTAATCCAATGAAACGAAAAAAAGCAAAGATGCTTTTCTCCAGGATTGTACTTTAAAACGAGTTTAAAAATATACAAATTCGCTTGTTTAAAATGTATACATTATTACTTAACAACTAAACGTTAAGGAAGCAAGACATGGTCTCTTTTTGTATTATATTTTGAAAGTTAAAACATTTACGTTTCCTTTTTTTTGCCCAAAAATTTTAATTTTTAAATTATTTTGTTTTCGAGAAAAAAAAGCATATAAAAAATCATTTTATTTACATTAAAAAATTCTTATTTTTTTACTTACTATTATAAAATCTAATATTTTCAATAGAATGCTCATAAAACAATGAAACTATTCCGCTATAGAATTAATAGCAAGAATTTATTATTCTTAAAAAACAATCAAGATTATATTTCGTGTATTTCAAGAAATATGTCGTCTTTTAAGCTAAAGAATACTTTTAAAATCCCAGCTAAATACAAATCCATTAAGCCCGTTTTATCCACATATTTATATGTTAAGCTTATTCTCAACAGCCGTTCGATGATGCCAAATAGATGATTGAGGAGCATTAAATTCATGATTAACGTTAAATAATGATCTTTCACTCGATTCACTACATCCTGTAAAATAAGTAAGAAATGTATTTGAATACAGAACGCTCTGATGGCCAGACTATGTGCAATATATTACGCTCGAGCTGCTGACTGCCCTAAACGAAGTTTTGAAATAAAATCTCTGCTTGTTTGTTGATGCCATTTTAAGATATGAGATTCTGAAAACAAATCCCTTCTTTTCATTAATTGTTTAATTCTTAAATTGCTTTGTGTTTTATTAAGTAGCTCAAGTCGAAAAGTAAAATCACAGAAATAATGTATCTTCTCCCAGTTTGCAATGAAGAGTATAAGAATATAAAGAAGAGTAAAATGTATTGATTATTACATAATTACTTTACATTATGATGACTGATGAGCTATCAAAAGAAAAGTCATTCCTGATTAAAAGGGAAACAGCTATGAAACAATTAGTTGTTGAATGATCAAATAAGTTTAAAAGCAAAAAATAGTTCATTTGCTGTTGGAATAAAGAAATCAATCAGTTAAATGGAATCGTTAAAGGAAAGTACTACTAATATTCATTAAATTAATTAACACTCTATTAGCTCTAAATGAAATAAAAGAAATAAAGTAGGTTTAATTATTTATCTTTGATATTATATTTATGTTTCCTGACATATTTGAAAAACGTATTGCTTATTAGATAAATGTGGTCTATTAAATTTAGTTTTACACATACTATGTTTCATAATTGGTCGATGGAACATAGCTATTATTAATTTGTTGTAATATGTTTATATTATTAACCTTTTAATCATCATGATCGCCTCATACGTGTATCGTTTCTTAACTTAATTAAAGACTAATTAGAGACTAAAATTAAATCATTCAGAAGTACTATAACTCATTTTTTAAAAAGATGTAATTTTGAAATGAATGGAATGTTTCTGGAGAAATAAAATTTTATAATGAAAGATGGAATTTTTCATTCACTTCATTGCTTGTTGGAATTTTGAAATTCTTTTCATTCCATTGAAAATACAATATATTTGTAATTTCTGGAATTAAACATTATTTTATCTCCAATTTTCTAGATAATCTGGCTATTTATATTTTCTAATTAAAATCTAGTTAATGTGGTCAATTCAAACTCACGTTACAGGCACAAAGCAACCCGCTTGAAACGTTTTTGCACGATTTTCGATTATCTTTTTGTAACGAATTCTGCTCTCTATTTTCTAGTTGGGAGATCAATCATTAGAAAAACATCACTAATAAGAAGTGTCGCATAAGGCATTTCCTAAGAAGAATGAATTGATTAGCGATTTATTTTTTCTTTATTGATTTTGAATTTTTAGTTTTTGTTTGAAAAGATTTAAGATTAATAACCAGTTTTGTAGTTAAATTTAAAAAAAAAGAACAGACATTAAATTTTAGTTTGATCTCATTCAAAATTTGACTGGTTAAGATACTTGTTTTTGTTTATTAAAAAATTAGAATTCGATCGAAGGAAAAGAAGTTCGAAAATAGTGATTTTTTAAAAAAAGAATTATGTGAGATCAAAAGATGAAAGTGGGGAAACAAATGCATCATGATAAAACTTAGTATATTACACAGTAAAACAATAATATATTTTTACAGCACACAATATGTTATCGTTGATATTTTTTTTTCAGTTTCCAAGATAGAACTGTTCCAAGCATTAACTTAAAATATATTTTATTTATAGCTCAAAAAAGCAACTTTGCAATTTAAATTTAAGCTTTACAATTATAATACCATTCCTTTGCAAATTCAAATATGCATTGCATTTCATATTTAGAGAATTGCAATAATAAATTGGAAATGTCTATTATCGGGTTTTCAATAAAAAATATGACAAAGAAGGAAAAACTTAAGAATATTTTTAAAATATTAACATTGAAGAGCACTTTTGCAAATATGTTTATAAATCCTAATAAATAAAAAATGAGATAAAATTGAATTCATTCTTATCCATGAAGGCAATGTTTCTCATGCATTTTATTTTATAATGTAATACAATTTGGAAGTATTTTGATGATTAATCATTTTTAGTTTTTCTATAAAATATGAAAAAAATTAGCAGTGATATATGCTGTTGCTACTAATGGCACATCCCATGGAAAAGCCCGCGGATGCAACGGATGATTTAAGTCGAAATAAGCGTCTCTTATTTTGAAGTAGCGCCAACTAGGTCCAAGAGAAGGACTTTAGCTACACACTCATCACATTCGCTTGCACAGCCCCTTTTTACAGGGGAACACATTCACACGCCTCACAGATAGAACAACCATTCTCTAACCGGGACTCGAGCCCGGGACGCCCACAACACGAGGAAAACGCTATACCTCTCTGCCAGAACGCTTTTAGCAGTGACATAAGAATAAAATCATTTTAACCTAAAGTTCTATAAAAATAATAAATCATCTTTTCTTTCACCTAAATAATTAATTAAAAATTAATTGCTTGCCAAATGATTGTTTAAAAATTAATACAATCTAGTTTTAAAATTATTAAATTTAAAATACTATAAGTAGCATTCAGAAAAGTTCTCAATTAGATTTTCAGTTATGATTTAGGATTCTGTAATATATTCAGTAATCAGTTTATTAATAACACAAATGAAATTCATTTGTAATTAATTCTTTTTACATACTTCTCGGAAATCAGCTAGTAACAAATACTTTTACATCAAGCAAAATATTAGTTAATTCATTTTTTAATAATACATGTGAGAAAATTTAACATTGTAATATGAAGAGACTTGAATAAGTATAAATTATTTTACAAAGGCATGAAAATTTAATTTTTCATCTGTTTATGTGTAGAAATATTCAGCAAAATGAAACTTTGGTTAAATTGAAAATTCTAGATAAGATAACATAAAAAGGTATATACTTTAAAATTACTTATCACAATGTGATTCTTTGTTTAGAACAATAACAGCTGTATCTTTTATAATATTATATGTAAAGAATATTATAATGAGTTATTTTGATGTTTCATAACTGAAATAATTTTGAAAGCAGATTTATCTTTATTACACTTGTAATATATAGCGATTACATGTAATACTGGAAGTAAATATTTAAAATAAAGTAAACAATATGTTTTATTGCTCTACAAAACACATTAATAAAACAGGTTTGTTTCTTACTGTCTTAGATTAATGTTAAACCTCGCAATTTTATGCATACTATACTGATTGTAAATTATTATTATTATTTTACAAAAATAAAGTCTTGCTTTTCTGAATCACAGAAGAAGTTTATTTTATAATAAAAAAGTAATATTATTACAAATGAAACGATTTTACTTAGCTTAACTGTTTGGTTGAGATTTTAATTGAATTAGGTTTCCAATTAAAATCATAAACACCCTGTCAAAAATTAAAAAAAGATATAGATAGATGCAAAAATAGAAACATTAATTTGGCATTTTTTAAAATAAAAAAATCTACTTTAACCCTTTCGCTACGGCTGCCCCGTCCGCCGAAGTACCGTCACTGAACGGAACCTCGCGCCGGAAAAATGCACAGTGCGCGTGGTTTCTTTATATATGTTGTTCTAAGTGTTAAATAGGAACTGTGCTGAATAAATCAATCATTGCTCTAATGTAATAAGTATATTTACATTTTTAATATGGTAGGACTTATAAAATTATTCAAATACAAAATTATAGATAACATAGGTATTTATATAATTACAAAGCTTAACGATGAAATGATTAATATAATTAATAGCGACATGAAAATTATTGAAATATAAAGTGTAAATCTAATACGTACAAAATATGTAATAAAATATGTAAAAACTAGTAATATAGTTGTTACCATCGACTCCAGATGGCACTTGTACAGATATTTTTGATGCCGCATGCATGCGGCGGTCGTACCCAGAAGTCGTTGCGTGGATGCCGCGTATATGCGGCGCTCGTACCCAGAAGTCGCTGCGTGGATGCCGCGTATATGCGGCACTCGTATCTAACAGTCGTTGCTTGGATGCCGCATAGATGCGGCACTCGGGACGAAAGGGTTAATTTCTTTCTTATATTTTCAGGTAATATCGAAAACTAGAAGATCATATTGTGAAATTGTTATAATAGAAATCCTGATAGAAAAGTTTGTATACAATACCATATAAATAAATTAGAAATATTCGTTCATACTAAAAAGAAATTTTATTTGATACTGATCTAAAGCTAAATTCCTGATTATATTATATTAAACTATAAAATATAATGAAAAAAATAAATTCAGTCTATCAAGAATAAATTAAACGTTTCTTATCGAAAATAATCTTCATGGATAGCCAAAAAAAATCCTGCAGGATAATTGTAATTAAAAGCATGTTGTTGAAATCAAGAGACTGGTTGAGGCTCTTTTATCTCAGGAAAAAATATTTAAAATGTGAATTCATAAAAATACAACAAAATCTTGCTTAAATATATTTTAGAACGGACAACAACTTAATAATTGTTGTGAAGGATATACATTTTACAATTTCAAATCATTGCATAAAATTTAAACATATCAACTGGCGTAATGATTACAGAATTATTCCCAATTCAATTCCTAATGAAACATCAGAAGGCATGTGCAGTCGTAGTTGAAGCGTTATTTTCATGTAACGTGAATTGATTTCATTAGATTGCTTTATTAATAAAATATTATGGGTGCCACAGTATGATTTAAAAAATGATTATTGAATTCCAAAATAATAATTACGAAGAATTATAGTAAGATTTAAATGTAGAAAGCAACAAAAAAATAATAAATTTTTATTAGTAATCACTTATCAAAAATCTGGTGTTCAAAGCAAAACCATGAGACACGGTAAATTTTAAGATAAAGAAATTAAAACGCAGTGAAAGACAAGAATTTGCATATTCATTAAGAGTTAAAATATATTACGAATGCGCTAAAAATTCTAAAATATTTAAAGCAATTATATCAATGGCACAAGCTTTGAAAAGTTTTTCATTTGCTCAAATTTTTTTGATAAAAATGTTTTCTATATTGAAGTACACTAATAAAAGTGAGATTTAAATTAAATTTCCTTCTGCTCAAATTGTGATACACAAAATTCAGTAAATGATCATTTTTTTTTCTTTCAGCCAAATAGTTTTTGTACCTCTTCACTTAGCAAATGAAATGAAAAGAAAATTAAATATCTACACACCATTCATTTAAAAGTAATGGTTTTTTCATGCAGATTTGGGATAATTTTTAATAGTACGAGATTATTTAGTAGATGGTTAAAAAAATACTAAAATACTTTCATTTCAGGGTGACCGGAATACGACTTCAAATATTAAAAAAGGGAAAAGGAAAAACTCTAATCATTGAAGATTGAAGAAAATTTAATTAGTTGCTTTATATCCACAATGATATGAGATTGTTGACATATTTCCTTCAAAATAATTTTTCTTCTTTATAACCAAACTACCCTTCAATTTAATTACCGTGAGAGTTTATAGGAATGCACTGTGAAATGTCCTGTATTTTATTTAAAGACGAAAAGGAGAATTTTCTCCTTTTTTTTAAATAAAGCCTAATCAAGATTACTAGTTTCTTCCTGAAGATAAGCTAAATCGAACAAATATTCATTAAATAAGTTAATGTTTTATTTGCTCTAAATGAAATAAAAGAAAGACAATGTAGTATTTTATTTTTGTTGAATATTTTTTCTTGAAAGTTTAAGAAACATACTCCTTATTAGATAAATGCATTCTATTAAATTTAGTTTTGCACATGCTCTGTCTCATAATTATATGATGGAACTTTGCTATTATTAATCTGTAGCGATATATTTATTAACCTCTTAATCATCATGATTGCCTCATAGGTGCATCGCTTCTTAGATGCTAAAATTAAATCATTTAAAAATACTATAATTCTGTACAAAAAATTTACATAGTCTATAAACTTTTCAAATGTGTTATGGAAAATGTCACCTAATTAGATCATGGAGAAGATAAAACAATTTATGGGTTAAAACAATAACAATTTTGTTATAATTAAATAATTATCCGAATCAATTAAGAATCATGCTTTTTGAAAGTTAGTACAAAGGTGGATGTATTTCATTGACGAATTAATTAAGTTATTCAGATTAGTGGGATAAACCACAACGAATTTTAGCACATGATTTAAATTAAATTTACTTAACAAAGGGGTTGCCTAAAAAATTAACAAAATTTAACAAAATATATTATAAATTAGGATTTTCTTATCAGCAAATCGATGATTTAAGTACATCAAATCTGTTGAGGTGTCTTTTATTTTTCTTATTTAATAATGTAAAAAAGAGATCAAAAATCTTTTTTTAAATGTTAGCACGAAGATTCCGAATGAATTCTCAGCTATGAAAATAAAAATGGCATTTATTATCATTTATAATTGAAAACATTTTATTTTTATAATTGAGAATATAATATTTTTATAATTGAGGCAGGAATTTTTCAACAACATATTGTTACACACTTTTGCACTCTCTATAAAATAGCTTTAAACGGCAATATTTAAACATATTCGCAGATCTTAGTTAATTAATCTATTAATTTAATTTTACATTTCTAAGGATAGCATTGCCTACTTGTCAGTTTAATTAAAAAATGTTAATTTCATTTTTGTATAACATTTGCAATGACGGATTATAAATTAAAATTCAAAGTATTAAATTTTTTTAAAAAAAATTACTTTTTAGTATCATAATGAAAGTGTGCTTTTAAAAATTGTTTTTAATCAAATTATTATATATTTTATTCAAAAATGTATTTAAAAAATTGTTTTTATTCCAATTATTATATATTTTATTCAAAAATATATATCCTTATGTAATTTTTTATTATTTAGAAAAATCTTTGTTTTATCTCTCTTAATTCCATTTTTCTCTTTGATTGTTAGTTTCTTTATTCAGTTACAGCGAATATACAATAAACAGTCCCAAAATACGAAAAAAATATGTCAAATACTAATGAGGATGCCTTTGTCCGCTTTACAATGGAAAGAAGAGTGCAGTAGCTTCTGAGGATAAAGACCATCTTTCAGAAAAAAACATGCTTTTTTTATTTTAAATTAATATTTTCCTTTCATAACCGCTCTAGCCATTTTTTAAATTAAAAGGGTTTTACGTTTTCCATTCACAATCTGTTCTGCAATCGATGTTTTCATAGTAACCCAAAGTTTTTGTTCCTAACTAGCAACCCTCACAAATTCTCTCCAAAGACGCTTTAGATGATACACTACAGCTACATCGGCCTTATACCCTCAAGAAGAATTCGCTTCCGTTCGTTATTTAAATTTTTTTTAAAAATAATTTCTTGATATACTGTGCATTTGTATTATATATATATATATATATATATATATTGCATCTCAGATTTATTTTGATTTACCATTACCATGCCATTTCCATACTGTAGTATTTGGGATGAGACAATATATTCTGGCTAGATTGTTCGATTTTGTTTGCATAATATACAATTATTCCGTTTGCAGGACGCAATGATTTCATCCCCTGAAGAACAATTAATGCTTCTTTTGCTAATTTTCACATTATATTTATAGTATTTAATATTGATTAACAGCTTATTTTCACAGTCTCCTTTGAATTGTAGCATTTTGTGCATTCACTTCAAATCTGTTTTTCTATTTATTTTCTTTTTCATTTCCCAAAAGTCTTAAGACATTTCTTTTTAATTCTTTATTCGGTTTAATTTCGGTCTTTTTTTCGTTATTTCTGTTGTTATATTTTAACTTTTTATCTTTTGTATCTATCTATCTATCTATCTATATATCTATATATATCTATATCTATATCTATATCTATATCTATATCTATCTATATATATATATATATATAGATAGATAGATAGATAGATAGATAGATAGATAAATAGATAGATAGATAGATAGATAGATAGATAGATAGAGAGAGAGAGAGAGAGAGAGAGAAAGTTTCCGTATAACCTTTTCCCTTTGGTGGAATCAACCCACTCAAGTTCAGAAACAGTTCTCAAATACTGTTATCTCTTAACCACAACTAGGAACAAACAAAAAGAATTTGATTAACGCAGAAGTTTTTTAATGTCAATTCTTTTTTCATATATCTTTTAAAATAGCACGTTCTGTCTCAGAGCAATCAAAATAATTCCTAATGAGCTCTCAAAACTGTAGTCAGATAAGCTTTGTCCCAATGGAGTTGTGAATCTGTCGTAAACTTTCCAGTCTCTTCTTCAGTTCCTCATGATACAACCTTTAAATGAGGGAATATTATTATCATATACATTTTACAAAACTGAATTTATATTTAATTTGTATACGTAATTGTTTCTGTTAATCCCTTAATTCATTAAATGCTTAGACACTTTCTTGCACTTATCATTGAACCGGAGTTGACTCCATATTTTCACTGAAGGCCCCCAGCTGTAGCATCTTCTACCAAGGATTAACTAGTAGAGCCTAGAGAAAAGATTCACTGATGTTCATTCATCTAGGGTGAAATCAAAACAACTGCATTTTCAACTTTCCGCAAAAATACAATAAATTATCCTTCATATACGCATGAATAAAACAATTTTTTTCTCAAGCATTAGCATAATTTCTTTTAAAATTAAAATCTAGCTTAAATTGGGAAAATTAGACACGGCGAGTTTCCCAACTTTTAACTGATGACAGAGAAGTCTCCTCCTTTGCGAATTCCATGCCATTTGGTCTCTGTTTCGAAAGCTATTTAAATGACTTCCTTATTAACCCTGGAGATAAGTATTTTTCATTTCTAGAAAGCCTTAAGTGAGTGCAAACGAATGCGGAAACATTAATCAACAATAACCCTCCGATAAAATCTGAGGACTGAAAACCCATTAAAGTGGGCCCTTTTCCTGCTGCTGACTTCCTCTAAGTCAATTCCCTCTTTTCGCTGTTCCAGAGGAAAAAAAGAGCCTACGACGTTTTCGATGCGGCAAGCAATCTCATCCACCCCTTCACTATTTTTTTTCCTCTCTCTTCCTTCGAAATAGTCACGAGATTTATATTAAATTGAATGTATTTTAATTTTAAATTAGGAACTTAACTCTCCCTCCTATTCTGGTGCAAGATCTCGTTTTTCCTACCCCTTTACTCCTTCGAGCTCCCATTTTTTTTCCTTTCTCGCATTCACTGAATGTCTGAGAAGGGTAGAGTTTTGTTTGCAAAGGGAGCATCGGGTGAAGTTTAATGACTTTAGTGCTTCTTCGGACACCTTAAGCCTGCATAAATCCCCCGGCACGATTTCGAATGCATTTGCGTGATGGGTTTTGCCCCGTACCAGGCGGGTGGACAGAAATGACGTGGAAAGCCCGTAATTCCAATGAGATTGAAATCCTAAAGCGTATGTACAGATTCTGGCCGCCTCTCTTGCGGGGATTTTGTTTAGGAAGGTAGAGAGGTTCGACCACAAACTCTGCAGCAGCCTTGTTTGGGTTATTAAGGATTTATTTTGTCTGGTTTCTTAGTCGACTTTTTCGGAAAGAGAAGGTTTCGACCCAAAAGTAATTTCTAACTTATAATCCTCTTATTTTGGAAAAGAAGTGATATTGTCAGTGATTCAAATGTTTTTTTTTCTTTCTGAATGATACGTTAAGAATATCATTTTTCATGGGATAACAGATATAATAGTATGAAGTTTTTAATGAAATCTCAATTATTACTTATTTAATTATTTGCGATTGACAGGAATATCATAGGCACCATTCTTTGCAGTATCTGGTAGGGATTAAGAAATTAAAGAAATGAAGAAATTGTAAGAAGCTACAAATTAATTTTTCGGAAACAATTAAAGATGCAATTTATTGAAATCGAAAGGTGGAGTTCGAGACGACATTCAGTGGTTGAATCATCATGTATGATTTTTGTCGCGCATTAAATGTATTATTATCACATCACTGTAAATATAGTGTGATCATTACTGGGTAGTCTGTCAAGAATAAAATGTTCTGCTTCTGTTGTGATGTGGAAGTCTGGCGAGTGAACAATTGATTCAGAAACTTCTACTTTCTTACGGTTCCAAGATGCCTTCTTACTATACAAGTATTATTTTAGTATAATTAAGCGAAATTTGCAGATGCATATAAGAATAAATCTATAGAAATTGAAAAGTTTTAAAAGACTTTTATAATATGATAATAAAAACTCTAATAATTCCAGAAGAGAAAAAATAGATAATTAAAAGCATTTTTTCATTCAACTATGAAGACGTTGAAGATTAGGTAATGAAATTCAGCTTCCAAATGCTAGACAGGGTGGTTCATGGTCTAAAATGCATTAAGAATTTTGTTTTGTGAACGTTGAAACTGCTACAGAGGTTAAAATCAGCACTTTAGGAGGCACTGAATGTGATAAAGAATGGTATTTTAGTAATGTCCCATTTATCATCTACCAAGGTTTAAATTTTCTATTCCATTCCAGAACATCTCTTATGTTGCTTCTGAAGTCTTTATGTGGCTCTGCATCTGGGAGAGAAGGAATTTTAGTAATGTCCCATTCATTATCTACCAAGGTTTAAAGTTTCTATACCATTCCAAAACATCTCTTATGTTACTTTTGAAGTCTTAGTGTCATGATTCATGGCGTGGCTTGGCCAAGATCTTGCTTGAGCACCTGTGGTCTATCAAATTTTGACTAATGGTACTCTTTCTATAGAAAGGATACTTTCGTAGCAGCCTCAAAGTTTCATCAACATAACGCTGTTAGAAGTTCTCCTTAAATCATATTTGCTTCTATTATTCAATTTTTGATTTTTTTGGAAAGGAATTTCTAGGAAAAATGTCGGAATTGTAATATAATTGTGCAAATAGGTCTTATTAAAAATACTAATTTTTTAGCGGAATTATAAAAAAGTAGATGTGTATATTTTTTGGCAACTCTTTTTTTATACATTAGTTTATGCTCCTTTTGTCACAGCTCCTATGCATGACTATTTGACAAATCTCTGCTTATAACAAAGAGAAAAGTTGTATGCTTTATTATCCGAATTTAGTTGTTGATTAGTTTCTTTAATTTTTTTAAATATTTCAAAAATATTTATCGGTATATTTTACAGCAATATTATTTAGTGTTATAATGTTATTTAAATTATTTTCCTTTTCCTAAAAATATTTAAATGCGCGTGTATTTTCCATTATAAAATATATATGGATAATACATATTCCATTATGTATTATATATATATATATCAAAAAAGATTAGGCTGACATTTAAAATATTGTTTATCCATACGTGACGAATTTTCATTTTCAAACTTTATTACATAATTTTTAGATAAAATCTAATCGTAGCTCACTGACGTCGCTAAATCTCAGAAAATGAGGTGAAAATTTAAAAAAAATTATTTATTTTTAATTTTATTATAACGTTGGAAATCTGTTAATTTTCTGTTCATCCTACTCTTATAATACCCGTAAACTGTGTTTCATCAATTTAATTCTAAAATGAACATTGAATTTCACATGAGAATAATAAAGTGAAGTTACAGCATATTACAAGAAAACAAGCAATTATACATTAGACGACGGGGACAGCGACTTTTTCGTTATTTTGCGTTTATGTAATATGATTTACAATAGATTCCCTTGCATACAATAAATATTTATACATCAAATCATGTTTAAAATTATTTAGTTGAGATATACAGAAATAATCTTTTTACTCTATTAAATAAAATTCAACATCATCTTTAAATTCTTTTCTAAATATCATAAAATCGTTATAATAACTTCATGGAACTGATGTTACGTATTTAATGCGAAAGGTTTTCCCTTGTGCATATCTAAAAACTCCGTAATTATTTCATTATTATACTTCATAATCAAACCCTTGAAAATGCAAAACTTCTTAAAAACTGCTATGTGAGAACTTTGTAACTATTTTTCGCAATCTCGTCACATAATCAGGTTATACGAAAGAACGAAAAGCCGCATTGAGCTTTCAAATCACTGATATTTAACTCTCCAACATTTCCCCGGCATATTAGGGGAAGAGGGGCACAAACACAGGTCCCTCGGGCAACAAGGATCTTTATTTCCCACGACAGGAAGGATGACGGATTTATGGCGAGAGCGGCTTGGACCACGGGAGCAAGGCTTAACGGAGATGAAAATCAAATCAATAAATCCTAAAAATTTTATATCTTCTATCGTGAGCTATTGGAAAAGAATCCAAAATTTTTACTTTCAGTTTTTGATGAATCGCGCAAATATGAATTTAACGAATCAAACCAAACAGTTAATTTTATTTCCATAAAAGAAATTTTCATTCCTTTCAAAATTTTATCTATTACATATCTGCTGTATGAAAACAAAAAATAATTCAAAAATTAAAATTCATGCAAAAAAAGCTCTCGAAAAGTGAAGAAATATTAATATTCATGGAAATAAAAAACACCCATATATTTTAAATATAATGATTGAAAAGGATTTTTTTCATATTATTATATCTGTTTATATAATAAAAATCAGTTTTCCCTTGTTTTTTATAGCTAAGTAACTGCTCATTATTTATGCTGGGAACATAAATTTCTTATAAATAGATTAAAAATTTTAAAAAAATAATGTTAATCAGAGGATATCAGAGATGCTAAATCCCTCATTTAGTTTAATATTATAGAATTGCGATTAATTTTGTCTATAGTAACTTTGTTCCGTTCTATTTTCTGAATTACTTTCTCATATTTCCATAAATACTGTAAAATGGTCATTTGACTTGTGTTGTTGTTGTTACTAATGACACTGGCCATGGATAAGTGCTCTGATGGCCGTCATTGAATTTAAGCTGAAAGAACGTCTCTTGTTTTTGAAGTAGCAACAACTAGGGCCAAGAGTAGTACCTAGCTACCAATCAACACATTCACTTGAAAAGTCCCTTTTTACACGGGGACACATTTACACAGCTCACAAATAGTACACAAAAGAACAAACATGCCCGAAAAGGGACTCGGACCTGGGATGTCCAAATCACGAGGAAGACGCGTTACCTCTGTTCCTGGACGTCAGCGATTTGACTTGTAATTATAATTATAAAAAAAAGATTTTTATTATCAGCTTTAAAAGATTTCTTTTTAAAACAAGCATCTACAATAATGTAATTTATTATAAACAGATTAAATTAAAGATGATTGTCAATTATATTGAATTATTCTTTATAAATTTTTATTTTTATTTTATTGTACCTAATTTTTTAAATTAATTTATGACCTCAAATTGGAATAATAAGAAAAATTCTGTTACTAATATCATAATACATAGTTATTTTATTGAATTGAAAAAAAAAAGAAAAAAGAAATTGATTTAAAATAAGTGATTTTTATTTTTTATAGTGATATGTAAGATTTAACTGATTCATATACTGGTTGAGATATAGTTTTCTCTTATTTTTTTTAATTACTTGTCTGCAACATGATTTGAGCTGTAGACGAATTTATAAATTTAATTTAATCATGAAACGATTTCTAGCCTTTCAGTTCCAGTAACAGAAACCAAACTAAAAACTGTCGTTCTATGGTACCTGATACCAAGTCTTATTATCGGTATCAGTGTATATCTTAAGGCAACGATAATATGCAAATTTTAAATCAAAAGTATGCCTATTTTAAGCTTTCGATTTATTTGACAATGTCATGCGAGCATCGAACAATAGCATTTTTAAAATGAAAATTTTAAATTGTCATTCTTAAATGCTATAATTTGATACAAAAGCTTCATAGAATCGTCTCAGGAATTTTATACATTCTCCCCTAGATAAAAAGAATGTTATATTTTCAGAGAAAAAAGTTACATCTGATTTGAGAGTAAAAATAAACAGCTGAAAGGTTAAAGCTAAAAAAAGAAATACAATCGCTTTTTTTACTTTATATGAAATGATTAATTTTGAGTGTTACTTAATAATATGAATAATAATCAAGAAAAAAATAAAATATGTTTATTTTGAGTGATATTATCTTTTGATACTTTCTTTGAAGTTGTATTGTTTAACACATCTTAAATTAGAATTTTATCACACTTCCAATTGGCTATATTTAGAACAATTACCTAAATAAATTATGTAATTTTTTCATTAATTTAATTATCAATTAATAGATTAATTCATATCACCCATTAATAGATGCTTTAAGTATAATTTCATTCCAAATCCCATAATACTTATAATAATGAATTACATATTAACCTTTTTAATAATCAATTTACTGGTAATTAGATAATTTAAATATAAATAATTAATACTCTTTAGTGCACTAATAAATGTCTGTTTAAAAAATTGTTTTTACAATAAATCTTCCCTCACTTAAAAGAAGAAAAAAATGATTTTGATCCGATTAAAAGCAATGAAACTAAATGTTTTATTTGATTTTCTGTTAAGAGCAAAATAAAAACAATTTCAAGTGAACTATTGCCTTAATTCCCATTTAACATGAATTATTTAATTTCAAGCGTTTTAAACTTTCATGGGACTCTAATAAAATAGGTGATGGCATTAAGCCATGTAATATTTGATGAGATGAGGGTAAAAATATTTTAAATTTAAAAGAGAATGCATAGAATTAAATTCCCTCTTTGTTTATTGGTTATTTTATTGAAGGAGATACTTTCTTCTTAATATACTAAAGGATCGGTTTCCAAGCCTTGTATAGCCCTAATATCTGATGAATATTTCTGTGTCGGGTATTAACTCAATTTTTTAAACTTCTCTTTAAAGTTGTTACTAATTTTGTTCACACTACACTCATAACTGCCCAGGCGTTAAGTACAGAGTGCCCATAATTAAACGAATAATAATAATAATAAAAATAGTTCAAAACTTCACATTAAGGGAGTTTTTCAAATGAATTACTTATTTAGCATGTTTTTGACAAACTTAATTACTACAAAACATGCTTAACATGATGACCATCATTTTACGCAGCCACGTGGAATCTTAAAACAGCATGTTCCATAGTTGACCACAGCATGCATGTCAATGTATTTCGAGCACAATTTTCAAGCAAGATGGAGCTCTTCCAAATTTTAGTCGTTGCGTAAAGGATGTTCTATTTAACCATTTTACAGAAGAACGTATCATCAGCTGTCACTTTTATGATCAGTGGCCTTCCCGGTCTCCAGACCTAAATCCATATGACTTTTGACTTTGGAGACATTTAAAACATCTGATAAGTCGTAATAATACAAAAACTTTACCTCATTTAAATAGCTGCATCTCAGAGCATGTTATTAATATTTCCCAGAACAAACCACAGTCAACTGTGAAACGTGCTGTCTTACGATTCTTGATGGTAGTGGAAAATGATGGCAGTCATGTTGAACATGTTTTGTAGTAATCAAATTTATCTAAAATATGCTAAATATGAAATTAATTTGAAAAACTGCCTCTAGTGGCGAAATTTCAAACTATGTTTTTCATTCGTTTAAACAAATTTACAATCCTTTATTATATCTTATACAAAATTTCATAGTTTTCTGAATAGTAGCTTCACCTGTAGACAACTTTAAAGTAGGGTCGTTTAGTTATGGACATCCTGTATATTTGGAAATTATACGAATGGTGTACGAAATGACAAAAATCTCTATATATGGGAGTAAAATAGTTATAAAATAAGAAAACAACCGGAAAAAGTGATAATAATAACTTTTGTTATCCAAATAAACAATTTAAAAGAAAACTAGGCATTAGAGAAGTTTAATGAAAAAGAAGGGAAATAAAAATCTGATGTTACTTTTATAAAGTGTATGATCATCTCTGGCAAACATGCACACTGCGAAACAATTCTTTATAAATATAAATAATTCATAGCGGATGAGTTGTCAACACAAAACGTTCCAAACATCTCGAAGAATTTTTTGAACTCTGGAAAAGAGCTCGTGATGTGGAAGGGATGCAGATTGTCTCTCTAGCATATGCCTCACATTTTCGATGGAATTCACATTGTGTAAAGGAACAAGCCTTCACATGCGTAAGAGGTTTTTCATTTTGAGGAAGTCATTGATCTGGCTCACATGATGAAATGGCGCGTTATCATCCACAAATACGAAATCAGTATTGATAACACCTTGAAATGAGTGAACATATAAATCACAAAAGCACCACATATTTGCTGCTTTTGGCAGTAACAGATCTCATCTCTAACACCTGAATGTCTATCAGTACATCATGATGTTTTCCCACAGCATGATTTCCTTTAATGGAAACTGATGCCTCTCCGTGGTGAAAGCGAGTTTTACGATTTTGCTGTATAGCTAGCTGATAAAAATCAGGGTTTAGAATAAAGCGAAATGCTTCACTGAACCTCTTATTTGTCCACTGAAGTTTAATTAAATTCCTTTAATTATGCAACGAACTCCAGTTTAAAAGAGCTTGCTCGCACATACATGTGAAAGGAATGCTAATAATTCGTTGTCTGGTTTCCAAACCAACATTGTCGAATCTCCAGTAAACAGTTTATCTGCCAATTTTTCATCATATAGCGAGCAGACCAATATCACCAAGTCTTCTATTAACAGTTTGTGCGGAGATTTTGAGTGTTTCTGAGACAACTATTTTTCTAAACTCCTCGCAGTGAATACAAGATATTGATCTCGATGAACCTTTATAATGCTTGGTCGATTTGGTAATGGTCTTCAGCTAACAGCTTCCGCACTTTGAAGCCATCGTCCTAAACATAAAATCACTCACTGGGACACATTTAAATTTCAAGATACCTTGATTTGTGACAGCCTGGGGTCGAGCATTTTAACTTCTCTCGCAAGCATGCCCATTTATCATATTTGTGCCAACATTCTTTCTGTTCAAGAGCTAACAAAGTTCCTTCAGACATGAATAGCACATAGCCTGTTGGAATTATTTATGCAAATAAAGCAGACTTATTTCCAATCCGACGTGCGCAGGTGTTACTCACGTGAAAATGTTAAACGGAATGATTTGCAAAAATACATCTTTTCAAATAATTTTTGCTCAAATCAGCTTTTTAGAACAACTTAGTCCTCAGATACCCATGTTTTTCGCAATTTTAAAATTATTATTAACTTTTTAATAACAATGTTGGTTAAAGCACATACAGGGGATATATTCAATGGAAAAGTAGACCAACTGACTAAGGACGCAACGTGAAATAAGCAATCTCATTGCAAACAAAACTTCCTAAACCAAATTTAAAAGCCCTCCTCCAGAAAGACATGCAAGAGGAATGGCAAGAATATTGGAATAATGGTGACACAGGTAGAAAAGTTTTTAACATCCTGTCTTCAGTCAACCTTCATCCCACTTACAGGAACAAAGAAGTTATTATTTTCTTCTCAGAACACGACCCTTTTCCTACTTACCTGAAAAGATTCAATCTGTCTGACAGTGACCAGTGCAGTTGCAGTAGGACAGGCTCGGTACTTCATTAGGCTATAGAATGCCTCCTCACAATCTCTTGCATGGGGAAAAAACATCACCAAGCCGTGAACAAAATTGACTGAAAACAATCGCCAACAACCTCCTTTCGAAGCAAAAATTCTACAGGTTAATTAAATTTATAAGGGCAAATAGCGATCAATTCTTGCCTCCCTAGTTCTCAACATCATGTCTCATATTTACAAAGACAAAAAAAAAGAACTGCATTTTTTCTCATACACTTTAAGGAAACAGAGTTTAAAACTGCATCCTCATCTATTGTGTCATAAAAATAAGTGAACTCAGAATATATGTATATTTTTACGCATTTTATACTACAGCATATTATTGTTTCAAATTATTTTCTAAGTTGAAAATCTTTGTAAATGGCTCATCGTAATATCATTTCTTATATGCTTGTAAATTCTGTTTATATATATATATAAACAGAAAATATAT
>JAOUZG010016587.1:12155714-12197602 GCA_026289955.1 Argiope argentata | reverse complement strand
TATATATATATATAACTTTAAATATTTTGGTACTTCAATAAAGATCCAGTAACATGCCCATCAAACCAGTCAGTGACCAGAATTGTTTACGGATACGATGGTATAAAACGAAGTTGTGTTCTGTATTTACATACAAATCTAGCAATCAAATTTAAATAATCCTTGTACTAAATAAATTTATATGCATAATCAAAATTATAGCAGCGTCGATTACTAGATAGTAAGACTTAAAATACCTGTCACATTGATTGAAGCATATGCGTTAAGAAAATGAATACTGCTACAGGAAAAAATTCTAGTCATGATATATATTTTTGTATTTTCCAATCAGAAAAAAATGGGAGAAAAATATAAAAGATTTTAAAAGAATACCATTGTTATATTTCACCTAATACTAAAAGATTTTCAGTGAAAGAATATATTATGGGTGAATATTATTTAAAGTCTTATGAGCTAATTTTCTTGTTTTTGTAACTAAAATTCTTTGCAAAATATATTTCCGAATGTAATCAATTAAGTTTTAAAAAATTGACAAAATTTTGATAGAATTTAAGACAATTTATTTTTAATATTTTAATGTGTTATGTAAAAAAATATGTAATTTTACAAAGCGTCTCAAAGTTCAAAGATAAACCATACAATGCTATTGGGGAGCTACAGCTCTCCATTTTTTTCAGTTTTCCTTAATTAATTCATTTCTCACGCAGAATTTAATTTAATGGAAATCTGGCTACTTTTTCTTTTTCAGAGGGTTCAATCTTAAAAGAAATTCAGTTAAAAATTGCTCATATTTTGCGAGAAACTGCCCAATAACATTGTCATGAAATCTACACGATATTGTGTGGCATTTAGAATAATAACATCATGCAGATATTACAGGATCTTATATTAATAGGATAACCTCTGATCATTGAGAGCAAAGCGGTGATGGCAGAATCTCCAGTTTCTGAATCCTAAAGACGTCAAAAGCCATATTTTAAACGTTTTTGAAAACAATAAAAAAGAAGAAATATTAATTCTACATAAAAAATAATTAAAAAATATTTTACTACAAAATTTTTATGTAAATAAATAAGAAAATTATTTTTCTCAATGCGTATTTTTTTTATTCTAGTACTTCAAGATTTCTTCATAGTTAAGTTGTATCTTCGTAAATATTTATAATCGAGAACAAAGAATACAGGAAAAGTAATTAAAATTTTTATTTTGAAATCTATCATCGAATTATTAAAAATTATTAATTGTTTAGATGATGATGATGTCATGTCCCCTTTTTACCACAGAAAGAGGGGGGCATTAGCATCTGAGGGTAGGGACCCCTTAGCACTTGAGGGCAGAAGTTTGGCTTCTAGCTCGAATGAGAATGAAACACACTCAACACAGTCGCTTGCACAGCCCCTTTTTACAGAGGAGCACAGTCACACACCTCACAGATAGCACACAGAAGAACAACCATGCCCAAACTGGGACTTCCATAACAAAAGGAAGACGTGCTACCTCTGTGCCAGAAAGCCGGCAATTGTTTTCATCATCAAAAATACCTCCATTTTATCAAAATTTAATTCTTAATTTATCTGAAATTAATTTATAAAAGCAAATTTTATGGAGAAATAAATCGATACTTTGTGTCATATTATAAATTTATCATCTTACAGTTAAATACACTAGCCGCATCTTGTAGCAAAATATGTTTATGAAATAATATAGATTTTATATAATCATAAAAACATTGTATGAACAAATAGAAATTCTGATCTTGTTAGGCTTCTTCTGACTTAATTGATGAAAAATATTTCTCTAGGCATGGACTCTACAGGTTACTGAAATCGTTTGGGTGTAATATTAGCCTATCCTAACAAATTGGCAGCTCTTAATTCCCTGAGACACGATGGTGGTGTTTCGGATCTTCCCACTTCATCCCTCACATGAACCCTATCATCAGCTCGATGGAGAAGAAAAATGGGTAAGAAGTATGAGCAAAACAGCAGATTTTCTCATTAGCAAATTTAATCTGTTTATTTTTATGTTAAGATGTGTTTCAAGGATGTTGTTAAACTCTCATTCGGTAGATAAACATGTAATTAGAAAAGAATGGGATGATTTTCTTTGGATAAAATAAAAGCACCTATATTAGGCTATAAGGAACAAATTAGTGATGCGAATGTTGGTAATTTATTTTAACTCTATTTAGATTAAAGTATCTTTTCTTTTTGAATCAAACAAATTGCTTGCTTGAACTGGGCAACTTCATTTTTATTGATTAAATATAAGATAGGAATCACTTATTTCTTATAATCCTCTTCGAGCAATTTTTTCAACTTTATACAAGCCTATGATTGCTCAGGATTTGAATTAAATACTTTAAACTAATTCTTAAATTAAGTAGTTCAACTAACTATTTTAAATCAAAAGGATTTTCTCTCCCATTTTTAAACCTTAACTATTCATAGAGTGCGTTTTCTCTAAGAGGATTAGTATGGATTAATTAATCAGTCTGAAAAAATATATTAAAAATAATGAAGTTTAGTTTATTGTATTAACGTTTCATTTTAAAGCAACAATAGAGTTATTTGGAGACGCAATCAGATGACGGGGATGGCATCCGGATTGGTACCTCCTTATCCATAGTTCCGTGTCGTACCAGCGTACTGTGTCGTAAATTTACTAATTAAATTATTTATAATTTGATATTTTTGTGCTTCTTTTAAATGCTATAAGAATTATTTCTAAAATTTATCTGTATTTATATCTTATAGTTTCCAGATTTCCCTCTAGTGTCTCAAATGTAAGCTTAGGATATCAGATCACTTTTCGAAGACTTATTTTTAACACTGTTTGAATGGGCCAGTTTAATTAAGAATATTTGAATAGTGTTGTTGTTGTTGTTGCTACTTATTTCACTTGCCTATGGAAAATCCCACTGCTGATACAGCAGCTGATTTAAACCGAAAGGCGCGTTTCTTGTTTTTTAAGTAGTACCAACTAGGGCCAAGAGTACGACTTAGCTACACACTCACCACACTTGCCTGAATAGCCCCTTTTTACAGGGAAGCACAGTCTCACAGATAGCACAAAGAAGAACAATCATGCCCAAATCGGGACTCGAACCCGGGACTCCCAGAAAACGAGGAAAACGCGCTACCTCTGTGCCAGAAAGCCGTCACCTGAATAGTACACTCATTGAGTAAAATAATGTATCAAACTTCTAATAAAAATTATATGTATTATCTGACAGAAACTCAATTTTTTTTGTTGGGAAAATGTTCTTAATTTTATTAACTAGTGTTAAAAAATACAAATAGACATCTTGCAGTATTATATACGAATATCATGACTATATACATGCAAACTCTTAAGAAAAATATATATGAAGTAAAAGATAGAACTAGAAATTTACTATAAGCCCTTTCGGATGTTTTATTTCTAGATACCATGAAAACGTCTTATTTATAAAACGGTATTTGATAAAACGGGAATTTAACTAAAAACACGCATTTGGGGGGAATTTTACTATATTGTTTATATAATTTGTCACATAGAGCTTTTTTTCAGAAGAATCAAAAATATTTTATTTTACTTTTATTATTTTTAAGAATATTAAAATAATCAAGATAATATCAAACAAATTTTACAAACAAACTGTAAGCTTTTTTTAATTATTTTCAAGCGCATTTACTTAATTTTTCTTGCTTATGTTTGTTAGAAATAATGCTGTAGTCAACTTATCTCGTACTTTTAAATATAAATTTTCAATTTTGTGCAATTTTATGTTCTCAATAACAATACAGTATTTCTGTTTTCCAAATTTATTAATCATGCTAAAAATTTTAATTTTAAACGAGTAACTTCATCTTATTGTGAATTTGAGTAATTTAATAATTAAGTGTAATTTACTTGGGATTAACTTATTTACTTATTATTTCAAAACCTTTATTACATTGTATTAAGAATAGTATTAAGTAAAAGAAATTAAGTAATGTATAATCATAAGAAATAAAGTAAAGAAGAAATAAAAAAATGTTTTTTTTAAAAAAAATAAATTTAATAATGTAAGAAAAAGTAGAATTTATTTAAAAATGAGGAGCTTATTACAAAAAAAACTGTATTTAAAAAATAAGACATATTATGATTACGATCATATTTTAAATTTGTTTAAAGTATTTCTTTCATTGTCTCTCTTTACTTATGATTTTATTTTATCATTAATATTTTTTTTAAAAAATTATATTCTAATTTTCATTAAACTAGTAAAAGCAAATTGAATTTTCTTTTTAAATTTAGGTTTTCAGAGTCTAAGAGTTATAAAAAATCATTCTATGTACACAAATTAAAATTTGATTTCCCAAATTAAATGAAGCTTAGAAATTTGCAGAAAGAAATTAATATTGGAAAAAAACGAAAATGAATATGAAAAGAAAAGAATGAAAAGAAACAGATGTGTCTATGAAAAAGAAGGGACATTATTGCTTTTAGAAGGTAATAAATTTGCAAGACTTTTTTTACAAAGCAGATTTCTTCTTATTTAGTTTTGCATTTTAATCATTACTGTATTATTCATTGCATAAAAAAAGTATTGCTTCTTTAAACACAAAAATCATTTTAATTTAGAGAAACTGATAAAAAAGGAAGTTTTACTGGTTTTTCATAATTTAGTATGCATTGATAATATTTTTTTTGTTTTTTTAACATATCTATAACTTATAATATGTTGTTTCAATGATTAATCTTATCGTTTTTTTTTTAAATTTTAACCAGCATTTTTTCTTGTAATCAGATATACTAAATTTTATTTATTTTAACTAAGGTTTTGGAAAAATAAAAAGCTTTCCCTTCAATATATCGTAACAGAATATAACATTTTCGTTATGTCCGGGTCTATAAGGCGCAAATTAAAATGTATGCTTTCATAAAAAATTTTGAACAGAATTATTTTAATGAAACTTCTTGACATCTTGGGAAAATAATATAAATATGTACTCCTAAAGGGCCGACTTTCTGGCACACAGGTAGCGCGTCTTCCTCGTGTTCTGGGAGTCCCGGTTCGGGCATGGTTGTTCTTCTGTGTACTGTCTGTGAGATGTGTGACTGTGCCCCCCTCCTGTAAAGAGGGGCTGTGCAAGCAAATGTGGTGTGTGTGTAGCCAAGTCGTACTCTTGACCCTAGTTGGCGCTACTTCAAAAAGAGAAAGAAAGAGAGAGAGAGAGAGAGAGAGAGACGCTCCTTTCAGCTTAGAATCTGCTGCTGTATCAGCAGGGGGCTCGTCCTTGGCAAGTGCCATAAGTGACAACAACAGCTCCTAAAGAGATTTTTGTTTATCAGAGTTTTGAAAGAATATTTTTCAACTTATATCTAATGTAACCATTCGAGTCAATATGACCCAGAGCAAAAAAAAAAAAAAAAAAAAAAAAAAATGCATGTTCACTTTTGTATGGAATGATTCAAAAGAAAAGAATAACGATGGTTCCTCTAATTTTTTCGTTTTCAAAACATGTTTCATTGGTGTATGTGTTTTATCACATGACAAGAGAACTCGTTCGAGGTCAAAAATTGATACGATTGGGAAGAAGCTAAACCGTTTGCTCTTATTTTAATGTTTCTCTTTCTGCTTTTTATTTCGTTTTCAGATATATTGTAAAAGAGTAGTGCCAGTGAATGTGAGAGAAAAATGATGAATTGCATAAATTTGAATCAAACTAATATAGTTAAACTAATCAAATCTTCTAACAGCGAAAAAGAATTTAAAATAAGAAAATCATACAAGCGATGAAAGTGAAAGTTTTGACCACGATTTTCATACCATCATAAATCATTTAATCAACTTGTACATAATTTAAACTATTTATTAGATTCTAACATTTCGTTATTTTGATACTTACGTATTAGAACGTTCAACTTTAAAGCCAAATTTGAAGTCGTCGCCAATCAGTTGCTAAACCCCCAATTTCGGCAATCCGGCAATGGTGTAATCCGTTTATCTTTACCGCCAACTTTAAATCCGTCGCCAATGAGTTACTAAACCGTTGGCGAAGACGGTCTAATACGTAAGTACCCTTATTTTTTGTGAAGAATGCTAATTAATTGCTTCTCTGTTGTTTATAAAATACTGTTATAAAATTTTTTATAACGATTAACAAGATGTCCATTCCAATTATGGCATGATAACTGATTTCTGTGTCATTAGAGAAAAGAATGTATTTTTAATTAGTTAGAAAAATTCTTTAAATGACCTTATATATTATATTTTATGAAGTTTATGCCAATATATGCACTGCTGAAAAGGCCACGTTAATCGTTAAAAAACTGCACTCTTCTAAGATAGAAACGATCGAATCACAAAATTTTTAAAATCAACAATTTAAACGATTCCAGCAATTGAGTTTCAAAGTCCCGAGATGATTCTTAAGGGGTCGTACTAAAATTAATATTATGCATTAACGTATTATTAGGTTCAGACTTTTTTTTTTCGAAAGCATGAGGGCCGAATAAAGATGAGATGTTATTAAGGTTTCTTAAAAACGATAATTATTTGGTAAGCAAGGATTTTATAAATCTTTTTAATAGCCATTTTATTTAATTCTTTATAAGGTATAACTTTGAGGCCTCTAAAATACTTTTGTAGATCTTGTAAAGTAAGAAAATATGAAACTTTTGGATGCAATTAAATGACCATATGAAATTAGAGACGGTAAATATATTTATCAGTGATTATTAAATCTGAATTAAAAGAGATAAGAATATTTATTACTAAGAATTTACCTTAAAAATTATCATCGAAACTTGAACACTTATGTAATAAAGTTCATATCACGCAACTTAACTTCAGATAAATTAAAACAGTTTCTGTGCATTTTTTAAAAAGTGAAATTCGTGAAAATTGAAGATTGATTTTTAGTTTAACTAACTTTTCATCTTGGTTTTGCATTTCATGAGAGGACGATACAAAGGTTGGCATTATGTGATTTTTTTTATAATCGATTATAATTTAATTATTAGCAAGCCATCTATTTGTTTTATTGAGAAAGAAATTTAAAAAAAAATTTAAAGCTACAGTTTCAAATGCCATTCAATTTCAACTGCCCAAATTTCTAATTAATTTTGAATATTAAATGTATTTCAAATGAAGTACGTATATGCGCATGGTTATTAATAGAAAGATGTGGAATTTAAAGGAAGCGCAATAGTATAATAGTATTGTATCGCAATAGCCCTTTCAAGACCAATCCAAGCATATTCAATGGGGTTAAGGTCAGGAGACTTGGCTGTCCAATCCATTCGATGAATATCTTCACTTTCCAGATACCCCTCATCCGGGATATCCCTATGTGGTCGACCATTGTCGTCCATAAATATGAATTCAAGGCCAACAGAACCCTTGAAAAGACGCATATACGGTTGTAGGATCTCCTGCCAGTACATCTGGGCATTCACAGAACCAGTGTTAAACACATGGAGTGGTGTGAGGGTATTTTGCATGATCCCTGCCCAAACCATTAGTCCTCCACCAGCATAATGGTCTCTTTCCATGATGTTACTGGGATGATATCGGGTCCCAGGCTCCCTTCATATAAATATTCGCCGAGAATCAGGTTGTAGACTGAATCTGGACTCATCTGTGAAGAGAACATTAGCCCATTGCAGCTGTGTCCAGTGTTGGTGATGTCTGCACTATTGTACAATCTCTCTTTTGTGGGAAGGAGTGAGTGGGATGCAAATGGCGGGCTTCCTGGCATGGAACCCTCTGTCACTAAGCCTCCTGGCAACTGTCTTCCTTAAAACTAATGTTCCTGTGGCAGCAGCGAGGTCCTTAGTCAGTTGTATTGCTGTAGACATCCTCTGGCGCTTGGCTGTAAGAAACAAATACTGGTCTTCAATGGGCGTTGTTGCTCTCGAACAACCTTGTCCTGTCTTCTGGACACTATCCCACTGTTTTTAAACTGACTCCATATATTCGAAAGAACGCTTGGAGTTACATCCAATTCCCTAGCAACTTAAGCTTGGGATCTCCCTGCCTCAAGTCTACCCACAATTCTCCACCACATACCTTCGTCTAAATGATGATGTTCATCAGTTCACCGAAAAATCAACAAAAAAACAACAAGATTATTCAAGAATCACAAATCGCTACTGTGTTGTAGAGTGGAATAAGTTGAGCAGTGGTTGTATACTTTTATACCTCCTGCTGGCTTAGCAACGCCCACAAAAATACGTAAACTCATCTCAGCGATGCCAGCATAATAGTGCCATTATATGGCAACCAACTGTTTAGGTTTTATGTGATATTTTCCGAGAAATGCGTGAAAATGCCTTCAATCTCTTAATTTTGTCCACCAGTGTATGTCTTAAATGCACTGCTATTTTATCAGAACTTGATTATTTGGAATTTTATTTTGAGTTTTGAAGATGTAATTTCAATATGATGAGCCTCCATTTAATATATATTTTGGTTCATGTAATTTTATGATCAATACAAATAACACTATTGAATGTGAGGTCTTTTTGAGTTATTTTTTGCTTTTTTGCAGTGTTGTAATTTAATTTCTTTAATTATATTGTTTACTGCACAAGCATTTCTATTATATTAATTATATTCTTATTAGTATTTTACACACAAATTGAATATCTTTTTAACATTTTTTGTTGCTTAGGTAAATAAAAATATAGAAAAGAATTTTTTAATTTGTTCAAACACTTTAACTTTTCAAAAGATGATAATTTTTCTTTGAAATAAATTTGTATGTTATCCCCATTTACTTTTAACATCTATTACTTGGTAACCTTTAGTCATGAAACTTCACAGATTTAAAATATTTGTGGGTGTCATTTTTTTTACTAAATTTGACTGATAAGATAAGAGAACTGTCTAAAACTTAGATCTGTAATTTTTCAACACAGTTTTATTGACAAGAAACACATAAAATTTGATTCTTTAGCCTTTGAAGGGTATTTACTATATAAGAAGAAATCTCCTCAAAAATGCGGGGTTGAAGTTCTGTCCCCAGATAAAATACTTTTCAAAAAAGCAATTTAAAAAAAAGTGTGGGGGACGACATAGCCTCTCAAGGAACCTGAATATTCCCCAAGATGCTTCTGAGGTTTGTGTCGTCGTTTATTATTTCTTGTTCACATTAGGAGAATAAAATTGATTTCTTTTCTTCAAATATTTTGTAAACCTATTTACTTATGATTGTATTGGAAAAGATTTTTCCTATAACTAGTTTTCAAATATGATCCTTCGACGGATGTCACCTACTTTGACAGATTAAAAAACAAAGCTGATCTTCATCTCTCTAACAATAAAATCTTGTCCTTCTTTCAATTTTTTAGGAGGTAAGAAACACAAATTCGCCACCAGTACATGTCTCTGTAATTAGTCTACTTAGACAAAGGAATTAGAGACAAAGACCTGCTAGGAGTTACAAGGTCATCAAAAAGTCGTTCAATATATTCCATAATGCAAAGTATGTTATACATAATAGAGCTTAGAAAATATGTAGTAAATTTTTAAAATTGGCAGGAAATGGTAAATGGTAAACTGAAAGGGGCACTCAGTCATTGAAAGAAAACGCAGGATATTTTGTGAAATCAGAAAAAAAAAGAATAGCTAATAACTTTTTTATATGAATTGTAAAATAAAAACAAAGTAATAATATCTTTATTTTACAAGTTCGTCTAAAGATAAAATCAATTGTGGCATTTTTTAAAGCTGTGTCTGTACTTTTTAATAACCTTTATTAGTATCAAACTCTTGTTTTACCGAAGTATGGAATATATGTATTATTTTCACTATGCAAATACACTTTTTAAATTGGTAGATTATGATTATTTATATATATTTGGCTTACAATAAATTATTATAAATATATATTAAGTTTATTTACATAACATTAAAAAAAATCTGAAAGGAACTTTAACTCAAATTTCCATTCTATTCAGTACTGGTCGACAAAACTTGGTTGCTCGAGAACATATTTAATGCAGCGTTTCTATCTTCAATAATTGATAATAAAGTCACATTATTCGTGAAATATTTTTGAATGTATTCAGTTATCCGAAAGCCTACGTTTTGTATAAAGCATTTAGTCCAAAAATTATTTTCTTATCCTAAAAATGAAAAAGAGTTTCATCATAAAAAATTGTTTGGGTTTAAAATTAATTTTAAGACATTCTGATGAATTGTCATTGGTAATGTAATTCTTTTAAATGTAAGAAACATTAAATTATTCATTAAAGTAATTTTTGCGGTAAAGTGGCCAAAAAAATTAATAAGAAAAATTTTTGAAAAAAAAAGTGTTCACTGGCTTTCATGAGGTTAAAACATTTTCGAAGATGAAAATTTGTGAATATCTCTAATATTCAGAAATAAATTATTGGTGCATGAGTAAAGTAGGTGTCCTGCTTATTGCTTAGTAATCAACTGCTCGATAATCATTTTAACTTATTAATACTTTGAATTAAATATATATATATATATATATATATATATATATATATATATATATATATCCTTTTTTTGTTATATTAATCATATTTGTGTTATTCATCATTTTTTATATTCAGTGCCGTAAAGAAAAATAATACCGATATTTTAAAACTACTAATTATCATCTAATATCACAAGGTCAACTAATATGAATGGTTTCTAGATTTTCTTCAATGTGTATCTAAACACAGTATACCAAATTAATTTATCTATATAAGATTGCTTTTACCCCCAAACTAGAAATATTTATATTTTAGCTCAAAATCAACTTTGTTATCTATGTGAAAACTTGATTGAGTTTTTATATCACCCGAACTTACTGAGTTAAATCAAAGAAAAAAAATGATCTGAGTATTATTTCAAATTTTAAAGAAGTGCTTTTCTTCATTCAACGGGAAGTACTAAGAAATGGAAAAATTGAAAATGAAACCAATCCTTTGAATCGGCTTTAAATAAAATGCAGAATAAATAGTATACGTTATCAGACAGAAAGAAACATGAATCAATAAAGATTTTACAAACGTTTCTCGGAATTTATAAAATAGTTTTTGAGGGTCTAAATTTAAAAAGCTTGATAGAGTATACAATAAATTTTTAACACATTGATTTATATCAAAACATTAAGTATATCGATAGTATAGCCAGTATAACTTAATAGCGTTACAAATTTTATGCTATATCTTTAGCATTTCTGTTTGTTTAAAATTTGTTGTTGATTTAAGGGGATTTTTTCCATTGAGAACATGAGGATTTTCAATTTGTCAATAGATGAAAAATAATAAAGTGATAGTTCAGTCACTCAATCAAAAAATATATAAACGTTTCATCTTTCTAAAAACAATATTTCGGTTTTCATTGACTCTTTGGCTCTAGATGGGGAACTGTAGTAATTATTTTAATAATTGAATTATCTGAAAAGCCAATTCAGTAGAAAAATCACGAATATAATTGTATCGTATTTATATCAAGAAGATTTTAACTCAAATACATAATGAAATTGTATTCACTTCTATTTCCCTATAAGGAAATTCGAGTCATAGAATCAAGAGAGAAATTTAACCCTAATTCTCACAGTAGATTTCTTACTTGATTTCCCGTCAGATTTGTTATTTTTCTTCACATTTTTTAGGGAGTATTCTCATGCCAATCGACGTCTGCTGTTTCAACTCTCTCTAATTATTGTTTTAGAAAATTAGAAGACTTGCTAATTATATTTTCGTATATATACAGGTTGTCCCGGCAAGACAGTATAGACTCTGTACAGACAGATTCGTTGTTTGGAATAAATAAAAAATGCCGAGAGAACCTCTCGTCTCATAGTTTTAGACAGATGTGAATTTTATTCGAAACATGAACATCAGAACTTGTATAATTTTAAATAGGAAGATGTTCAAAATGTCTCCCGCACTTATGGAGGTAAGCATGCGCGCTTCGTGTAATGCAATGGTGGACTGTACACATTGTAGAATCATGGTGTCCACAAAAGTAAACGCATTGTGGAGACGAATGGGCTTCCATTTTTGAAGTAACTGGTTCTCGATAAACCGATTCTTTTATATGGCAACATAGGATGAAATCCAAAGGGTTCAGATCTGGAGATCATGTTGGCCATGAAAACGGGATCTCGATGCCTAATCCAGCAGCCAAACAAAGTTTTTTTCGTAAATCGGATATGACGTCATAAATTTTCTATCGCATTTTACTCGAAAGCTATAAGTAGTAGATATACAGTTCTTTGGGCCTTTTTTGTGTCTTCCAAACAACGAATCTGTCTGTGCAAAATTTATCTGGTATTGCTGGGACAAACCGTATAATACTCACCCTTCTGACATGACCGTAAATAGAGTGGTGGAATATAACTGTTATCTTTGAGCGTTTACAAACCCGCAATCAATAGGATAGTACAGTACACTACAACACCTTAGATAAATGCATTACCAAAAATATGCTAAATGTGCAATCCCTTTGAAAAAGTGCCCCTTGTGGACAAATGTTGAACTTTTTTTGCTCTAACAAATTCCCATTCCTTCCCTATGTACTATGCAAAATTTCATAACTTTCTGATCAATAGTTTCCCCTGTAGACCACTTTAAAGTAGGGGCGCTTAATTACGGATCCCTGTATATGTTTTCCTTCAATTCCATTGTATAATTACAAATTTTGGATCTTGACACTGTTAATATTGTTTCAAATACTGATACCTGTTAGGTAACTTTTGAAACATTTAGAGAAGAAATATTAACTTTAATTGGAGAATGGCTAAAACAAAGCAGGATCAAATCAAAATGCTCGTAAGGAATATTTTTAGTCTCTTTTCAAATCAATGTTAATCGAAGCTTTCTTTCATTCAATTATTAATTGCTCTTTATCCACACTCTAACTGGCTTGCTGGCACACAGTGGTGTTCATAAAAAATATTTACTACCATGTAGAATAGTATATCTTCCTGTTCCTCCAAAATCTACAAATCTCCATCGTAGGATAAACTTATTACAATATTCATCAATCAACAAAATTTCCTTCATCTAGGTTTTAGTTTTTGTCCTGCTTTAACAGCTAATTTCAGAATGCTAAAATGTTTAGTTAACATTTTGTTATTAAAACTAGAATTATCAAAATAACGCAAAAAATAAGCAATTATATTAATTAACGGGCACAATTAATACAGCTACGAATTGATATTTCTATATAAATTCCTAGTGAAATTGTTGTGGATAATTTTGCATTTTGCATTTTTTTATGAGTTGAGCTAATTCCATTTAAAAGAAGAAAAAATATGAATCAACCCTTTAAATCAGAAGATCAAAATTGTGATAATTTTGAAGATCAAGCGTAAGTACGATTTTTTACAATTAAAAAATGATATGGCTAAATTACAAAACTACATAAAATTCCTATGTCTAAGTCAAATTAGAATTCTTAAAACTTCCGTTGTGCATGGTTCTCATTGTTTTATATCCTTTATCAGTTTCTATTTACGTTACTAAGTCGATATATGGTGCACATTTACAATGATAATTTTTTTTAATTCTTGCAATTCTTTCATTTTAATATATATACAAGTGTACAGAGTGCCAGAGTCCTGGTATGGAAGAAGTGCATCTTCCCCGTGATCTAGGTGTCCCGGGTTTGAGTCCCGGTTCGGGCATAGTTTTTTTTCTGTGTTCTATCTGTAAAGTATGCGAATGTGCCCCTCCCCTATAAAAAAAAGGCTGTGCAAGCGAATGTGATGAGTGAGTATCAAAAGTCGTACTCTTGGCCATAGTTGAAACTGCTACAAAACGAGAGACGCTGATTAGGCTTAAATCGCTGACTACCTCAGCGAGCTTGTCCATGTCAAGTGCCATAAGAAACAACATCAGTGTACATAGTTATAATGATATAGAGGCAGCAAAAAATTGAACTAACTAATTTGGTCTAGAATTTTTACATAGAAATGTTGGAAGCGTGAGCTTTAGATATTTCATAAAGATTATCTGATATCGTATCTAATTTATTACCATTCTTAAATTTATAATATCTACTTATGTATAACAGATAAAAAATAAAAGTATATTTCAAGATATTTAGAGCATACTGTATGGAAAAAACAATGACAAAAATCAGCCTATATAATGGTTCATCGCAGTTTGTAAGGCAGGAGGGGGATTCCAAATATCCCTACCCTTTGGTCTATGTCATTATTGGATACAAATTAATTTTGCAACCTAAGGCAGATTTTTTGTGTGTGTTTGAATTGACTGATTTATTGCTTTAAAAAGGGCTAATTAGAGTGTAATAAATCTAAGAATGAATAAAAAATAATCTGTGGGATCGTAAGCATCACAATTTATTTACAATTTTTATTCTATATTGTACTAAAAGTTAATGAACTGAGGTCTGGTACTTAATTTTCCATTAATTTATATTAACGGAGCAGTATTAATTTCAAGACTGCTTTAAAGATTAGATTTGGTTCCAACGTTAGTCAGTGTTATGGATAGAGAAGATTTCCTTGAAAGGGAACAATGCATTTAATTCTACTATTTATTTACATCTAAAGTATACTCTAAAGAACAGATTTTTAATTTCTTAAGCACTCTGCCAAGAGGTATAATATTTTCTACTCTAACTTTCATTAGTTAATCTATGATAATCATATCCGGGATATTATTAACAGGATAACAGCCTGTCTAGACAGACGCAGGTTTTAGCTTTTAATAAAAAGTAAAAAGTCTTTCTTCCTACACTTAAGTCGCGCAATATCTGGAGTTTTCTCCTGATGGGAATATTACAACTGTAAGCTTTCAAATACTTCCATTGCATTAATCTTTACTCTTTCAACAACTCAGATCAATAAAATACTTCTGTAAAATTCTCATAAATACCGTTTATTGCTTGTTTTTATAGAATAACTTTTAGAAGGCTTCCATAGCTTTTTTTCTCACTTTTAATTCCGATATGATACCTCTTTTTTCAAAGGCACAACTGAAAATAAATCATGCATAATCCCTCTGATTATCCTAATTTTTTCTTGCATTGACTTAGAACAACAAATATATATTTTTTTCTGCCCTAATTTTTTTTTCACATGGGAAGATTCGTGAATTCCAGCTACATAATCATTGTGTAAATACGAAATAATTATTCTATAAAAAATAAAAATTGCGATAAATAAGTTTACAAAACAATTTTCTGCCGCAAACTACCCAATTATGAATTTATAAAATCGGGCAAAAACTGTACAATGAAAAACCCTGGCAAAATTAAAATAAATTGCACAATAATCGATTTCTTGTCTAAGTACAGGTAAAATTCTAATTAATTTATATACCTTGTAAAGACAGCTTGTGTATTTGGTATTTCGAATATTAATCGATATCTGTTTGCATTTCAACATTTTATATGACTGAATTGCTTTGTAATCTAATAAAAAATTTCTCAACTATTTTATGTTGACTTTTTGTCATTTCAATCAAAACATTTTTATTATTGGTATTATTATTTGGTATTCAGAATATTAATCGGTATCTGTTTGCATTTCAACATTTTATAAGACTGAATTGCTTTGTAATCCAATAAAAAAATTTTCCACTTCTTTATATTGACTTTTTGCCATTTCAAACAAAACATTATTATTATTATTGAACAATTGAAATAAATTACACAATAATCGATTTCTTTTAGCGCTGTCTAAGTACAGGAAAAATTCTAATTGATTTATATACCTTGTAATGACAGCTTACATATTTGCTATTTCGAATATTAATCGACATCTGTTTGCATTTCAACATTTTATATGACTGAATTTCTTTGAAATCTAATAAAAAAATTTCCACTATTTTAAATTGACTTTTTGCCATTTCAATCAATACCATTTGTAAAACTGCAGATTTTCCAATTTAGTTTAGTTACATTAAAGTCTGGTTTTGAAGTAATACACTAATGCTATTTGGAGAAGGACATCAAAATTTTGAATAATATTCAGATGCCATTTGAGCAGAACTCTCTCCCTTCATTCCACTGTATGAAATACATGACGTTTGGCTTTGATGAATGCAGCTTTGCAAGTAATAGTGTTAAAGAAATATATTCCTGATGACAAAGAGAAATTATTTGGCGGAATTAAAAAAAAAAAATTCGAAATTATCTTTTTTTTACAGTAAAGAGGGAAATTTATAATATGTTGTCAAATATTTCCAATGTAGATATTTTTCGTAATCTGAATAATGTGAGTAAAAAATATAGGCAAAGGTATACATTATTTGCATCATTAAATATCATCATCTTAAAGAGTTCCTACTATACCTCTAACTTCATTTTCTGTCAGTTAAAATTTTTTAAATTAAAAAATAAATGCTTCATATTAATTTAAATATGTTTACCATCTTAACTGAATCAAACCAGGAAGCTTTATTGTTTGAAAACCCTCCAGTGATTTGAATTTTCAGAAGTGCCTTTAAATTGTCCAACCATAGAATAGTTCTCAAGAACAAGAAATATTTAATTTTGAGATTAGAGAATCACGTGTTTGAAACTGTATCCTCCTACAGAATCATAGTTATAGTATATATTAGGTTAAGTTATGGCAATCGTAATTATTGATATTTCTGCAGGCGTATTTAGGAAATTTGGAGAGAAGCGCACATTCTCGTCCTCTGACCATGATTCAAAACTATCTGATACGTTTCTTAATTATCCTCATTTATTTTCAAAGCAGGGTGTCAATCTAAATAAAAAAGACTTTAGTTATTGAAACAAATTGTTTTCCGTAGGAGGCATGTTCCGTCATCGGTAGGGGGTAGCTGATCCCATACCTTTTATTTGGCCACTAGGGCATCGAAAATCACCAATCATTCCAGAATCTTCTATCTCCATGTCTGAGGTACCCACCGGGTTGGAAGTACGCTGAATGTAAAATATTTGAATGGAAATTATTTAAATAAACATATTCATTATCATAGTAAGATAAATCTGTAGACCTAATTGGCAAGCCCTGCCTCACAGTGATAATATTAGAATACTAATCAATGAATAGGTTGTTATTGTTATGCATCAAAAAGCCAAAAAGCACAACGGTTAAGGGAAAAAAATTTCAATGTAAATTTGGAAGAAAAAAAATTCACTTAAATTTATACATAACAAATTCATTAATTCATTTATAACAAACATCACAAGACAATAGTCTCTTAATTTTTTTAAATGTTAATTCGCTTTTATATCCAAACTTTTTTAAAAATTAAAACATTATTATTATAACCGGATCTACGTTAAATAGATTTTTTATCAAAGCACAGTGCTTTACCTTTTCATCTCCTTCGAGTTTATTTTCATCAGCAAAAGTATTTATATTAAAATACATGTTTAAATAGAAAATGAACCCTCCCCTCTCTTTTCATTAGGATATTTCTGTTTTCTTAGGAGATAATCTAATACGCTCAGTCTCAAAACCAACTACATTCAAGATCTTGTTTCCCATTCAAAATCCCTTTTCGTGGCCAAGATCTACCATCTTTAAATGGAAACATTATTTGGGAATGTTAAAGTGAAGAAGAAGAAAAAAGCCCTAAAAGGCAATGCGAAGTAAAGTAGCCATTTGGCAGAAATATACTCGGGATAAAGTATCTCTTGACAGTTGCCTAACTCCCGACAAACGATTCCGAATCTCCATTAAGAACGTTTATGCTGACAAACGAGCCAATGTCGGCGGCAGAGAATGGAAAAGTAGAACTTGGAACTAGATACCCCCTGCAGAATTTGTTGTCGGTTGTCGTGAAGGTGCTATCTACTGTCCGTCGACCCAACTTCACTTAACGACGGAGAATAAAGTGTCGCCATTGCTGGGGAGCGGCTACTGGTCGTTCCGCCAATAATCTGCTGTCACAGTGACGAAGTGCACCATAGGGCAGTAATCCTCCCTTGGAGCCTCCCACAGCTGAGACCAGGCCAGCGTCACTCGCGACCCTGATGAACAGCAGCATTTTCTACGCCAGTTATTGAGAGCAACCAACTTTTTTTTGTTGTTTACCTGAATAGATCTAAAGTGGTTGGATAATCCCCCCCCTTCACAGACACTGCAAAACTCGAGATATTTCACCTGACTTTCGTCATAATAAAAGATGTAGACTTTCGGAATCGAAAAGGCAAAACGTTCAAAGGAAATTTAGGACTGTATCTTCAGCTACGTATTCCTTGTGTGAGTGAAAATATATCTATATAGTGTTAGGATCAGATAAAATATAGTTACCTTGAACTTGATAATTTTATTCAGATCATCACCGTCATTTCAATATATAAATATGCTTCTGAATCAATAAAAGAATATGCCATGATTTTTTTCGAAGTATTAAAAGATATTTACTTAATAAATGATTAATATCTAGATTTAATTAACGGAATTAAAAATTACTAATTCAACATAATTATTATAGTAGATATTATTAAATTTAATTCAAATTTTTTTATCCAACTTACTCAAATAATTTATTCAGTTTTAGAATGCGTTTTTTTTTAATTTTAAGGATTATTTCTCTTTATAATAGTCTAAGAAAGAATATTTGGGGGGGGATTAAGTCTTATTTTTTACTATACCAACTTACCTAGCCCTTTTGAAGATAAGTTAACATAATGAATTACCCGTTTAGAGAATTTTACTGATAAGCTTTCTGTAAAGACTAAAATTAAATCTTAGATTTTAACACAAATACATGGATTTATTTACAACAGTAAGAATTACTTAGAAATCCTTATTGTGTATTTAATCATTTTCTATTAAATCTTTTATATTGATAACATAAATATCATTTCAAAAATGTTAACTATTCAGAGAGAATTTCAAATGATTTGAATATATTTCGATAAGTAAGGGCAAGAATATTAAAGAAGAAAACATGACATAGGCTTCTTTTTCAAAACTATTAGTTCGATTCCAATGAATATCCATAGTCTTCGTCGGATTGATGCATGTTAAATCTGTTGAGGATCAAACTTCTTACTCGTGTGGTGTAGAAGTTTGCAGAAGGCTCACTAAAGAAAGCTTCAGCGATGTTTTTGACGAAAGTTCATAGCTATAAGCTTTATTCAAAAATAACCCTTGAATACTTTTAAAGCGAGTTTTAATTTTACTAAACTTTGTAAGAGCAGAATCGATTTCTTATTTATCAGATATTTAATTTCAGATATTCGTACTCAAGGCAATTTGATTATTTTTTTTCTTCTTCTCATTGTTAGAAAAGGCATTTGAAAGGAAAATACATTCTATAAGATGAAAAAATAAATTGAAAACCTGTTAATCAAATATGTGTGATATTATTAGTATATTATAAACTGATTGATAATGTCTGTTATTAATATTTTTAATATCAGGCCATCATTTATTAGACATTCAGTTTTTTGGTTGTTACAAAGCAATTTAGATACGAATTAGTGCATACCTGTTTTCCATTGTCAGTCACAACTTTTATAGAATGCTATAAGGAAAACAAGAAGTATGGCTCAATGATATAGTGAAAAAAATATTTTACACATTAAATCTACAACAAGTAAAATATTTTAATATATAAAGGAACTTATGTGTATATGAAAAGAGTTTTTAGAAAAAAAAATTCTTATATCTTTTTGACTTTAATCGTTTACTGAACTAAGATTGAGGAGGTGTATCTTATAGAAATGCTTAATAAATAATATATTAACATTTTTATGCAGCAGTAGTTTCAAAACATCCCGATTGAAGCATAGTATTTACTAAGAGATCTGAAGACAAATCTTTGTGAATTTTAAAAGTAGTAAAATATGTGAAGTGAATAAAATCTTGAGTGAAGGAAGCAAATATACAGTCAATTATTGTAGATGGATGTTTTCAATTAATTTATCATGCCTAAAACTTGTACTTTAGAAAAGATCTAATAATCCGGACAGTGAAGGGACAATGATTTTAATTCTTGAAATCGTGTTTGATTATCATTTAAAAAATCGTCGATTCTAGTTCGGTAATCATCAAAACTGCATTGGCGTATGTAGCTATTTTTCATGCTTAATGTAACTGTGTGTACTATGCGTTCAAATTGACTTGTAAAAATCTGATCTGATTAAATGTAGCTCTTGTCCTCGAAACAACATTAATCACTATCAATACGTACAGATTCAAATCCAAACTTCAGCTTGGGGTTAGACAAACCACCCATTGATTTTGCAGCACCAACGATACAAAGAAAAACGTTCTCCATTGTATCGGTGCGATACATTTCTATGATAGCATTTTGCAAGCTTTTAAAATCCCATAAACTATCTGTAACTCATCGATAAAATAGTTTATGGAAGGATTAGTGTAGATTTGTTGGGATATGATTTTATGAAGAATATTAGGCCACTGGAAATTTTTATATATGAAGATATCTATATTTCAAGGTCAATTTGATATAAAGATATCGATATTTCAAGATCTGTTTATATAAATCTGAGAGAACGTTTCGTGAATTAGTTAACAGGCCAAAGAAATAATAAAGTTATTTAACTTTTGAAAGTCATAAAATATTCTAATAGTTATAGTACAATAGTTTATTTAGTATATTGAAAAGTGCATATTTCAGCTAGTTATAAACACATAATAAGTTACAGAATGTGATGTTTCAGTTACAAGATTAAAAAAGAGTTAGCTATTTCTTTTTAAAAACTTAGCTAAATATGAAGTATCAGAATTTATATTTTATTTATTATTATCATCTTAATATCATCTGATACACATAAAATAGATGTATCAGCATTTCTTTTCTTTATTACATTCACTATCTTTTCGTGGATTAAATATAAATGCGAAAGGGTGACCACCAGTCTGTCTATTCTATTCTATTCTGTTTGGTTATAATCATTTTATTCTGTTGTCAATCGTTACTACATCATTGAGGTTGGAATTATGATTGAGACCTATTGGTCATTATGGGTCACGATACATTATATATCTTAGGAGATACTTCCAATCATCGGATTGGTAGTTAATTAATCCCACCCCTTCACTTTATTCACCAAGAAAATGAGAATCTACCACCATACTGAAAGATAACTGAAAATCTCAAATGAAAAAAGTGCATGGGATCTAATAATTTTCCTTAATAGACGAAAGGTATGATTTAGAGATTAGAGAAACCAAGGAAATAGACTTGATTTCAATACATATACAAAAAGTATAATAGTATTTTTAAAATTAATTTTAGGAAACTATTACGAGACGAAAGATTTCGAAAAGATTATTCTGAATTGCACATTGCTATCTTAAATTTTATGTGCTAAATGTGGTAAGTCAATATACCATAATATGTCCTGTAAAGCACTAACAGGCAGTTATACCCACAGACATCTATACCACAGACAGAGAAACCCGCTTACAAAATACATCTTTCAGTTTACTTCACTTTATTCTGAATAGGAAATCTTAATTTGTGAACTGAAACTCTACGATTGAAATAAAAGAAAGTAAACTTTAGAAAACTGCTTTGAAGTGGACATGATTACTTAGTATTTTGAAATACTTCTGTGTAACTATTAAAATGATCATCAGTTTCTAACTTTTAAAATAATCATCAGTTTCTAACTTTTAAAATAATCTTCAGCTTGTAACTATTAAAATGATCTCCAACTTATACTGATTGAAACATCTTCTGTTGCTCAACCGTATTTCAATTCAGCCACTTTGAGAGCCACTTTGAGAATAGCTCTTTTAGCAATATTCCTGTTGTAGTTGTTGGAATATCTAGTGGAATATATTAGTGTTCCATCTAATTAATAAAGGCCTTATTTTTATAATTAGACATCATTATTAATTCCAATGCAAGGAAAAATATCAGCGCATAGTTAGATAAGTAGGCGATTTAAGGTAATTGTTGTTGTTGATGATGATGAAGATGATGTCATGTCTACTTTTTACCACGGAAAGAGGGGTGCAGTAGCTTCTGAGGTTAAGGTAATTGTTGCCACGTACTTATTTTGCACAACCAAATTTGAAATAATTTTCTTGAAAATTACTAAAAATATATTGCTTGAAGAATAAATAATCTTTGAAATACGACTTTAGATGACAAAATTATGGTTATTTAAATGCCTCTTTCAGTTTTTTTCAGTTCTTATTAAATATATTCTTTAATATATTTATTCCTAATTCATAGAGAGACAAAAGCCAATACATTTTATGAAAATAAATAGATTATGCCTCCAATAATAAAAGTTGCGATCTTTGTCTACAAGCAAACTTGTATTATTGTATACCGACTAGAAACATCAATCCATTCACATACTGAAAATAAAAAGCGACACCCTTTAGATGGCCCTTGTAATAAGAGCTGGATATAAATTTTCTTTTCCGACAAAGAGTCGAAATATAATGGCATTTTTGACGCTTGTATAATAAGGGAGAATTATTGTCTCTCCCTGGGTTTCTTATTTTGGATATTTCATATCGTTTTCTCTGTCAAATGATTTATTTCACGTAATGAGAAAATCCTTTGAGAACAGTTGAATGATTCATCGTTGGTGCTGTTATAAATGAATTGTTGCATCGCTTCATCGTGTGATGATGTGGATTTGAATTTTGCGTGTTTCAGTTACATTTTTCATTGACATGGGTTGTCTCCTTGCATAACCACGAAAGAAATGAAATCGAATCCCGAACCAAACATAAACCAATCGGATTGTTTTATGATTATTGCTGCCATCTTTATACCGAAACATATAAATCTTAATCTTCATCTTTTTTCATATTTCTTTATAAGAATTTACATAAGATAAAAGTTTTAGAATTGCTTGAGAGTGTTTTCACTGAAGAATATTTCCCTTTTCTTCGCAATGCTTTTATATATTCACATAAAATAAAACATATTTCTTTTTTTTTTTCATATAAAACAATTTCGAGCCATAATAAAAACATCATAACTTTTTCCTTTTTTGCACGAATCCTCAAAACAATTCAGAAGGGGTATAACATCTTAAAGAATTCTCGGGGTTAGGTTAGGGTAAGCGCATGTTAACATTAATTTCACTCATACCATTTTTTTTTATTATCAACGTAAAATTACATGTTTTAAATTATCTCTGAACAAAAATTATTTATCCATTTCATAATATTCATCTTTAATTTTGCTTAAAAAATATCAAATTTTGTGTTCAACATAAAATTAACATAGGTTTTAAATTCTGTCCTACGTAAAATAAAATTGAATCTTGATATTTAGATTATATATGTAAAAAGATTCTTTTACGTCTGATCTATCAAGATAAACGCTTATTAATGGAGAAATTGAATAAAAATACCAAAAATTACTTCAGGATATTTTATATAATTCATATATCTTTAACTTAAATCAATATGCAAAAATATTCGAGTAGAGTATTTCGGCATTTAAGAGTCACAATAAGAGAGGCATTTAAGAGTCATGATCCTGATTATTCTATAAATAGAAATGATTCATTTTCACATATATAGGAATCTATGACAAATCTAATGACTTTTGAGTGATGTAATGCTCATTACTATACTATTCAAATCAGTATGAAGAACTCGGCTAAATTAAATAGCATTTGAAATGCCGGTCTCATTGCGCGATGTATTAATAATATGCAAACACATTTTATAACACATAGCAATTGTTTTCAAAACATTTGAATCATATTAAAGATTATGTTATTAGCCTTTATTGTATATAAAGTGCCTTTTTCCGTTCCTCCAATTTGAATGGTCAAAATTTAATTTCCGCACTGGTTTCAATTACAGTATTCTGATCTTGTAAAATAACCATTTATTCTAACCGGTATTATCTTACACGAATTCAAAATTTGTTTTACGAGACAGAATCATAAGCATTAAAATACAAAATTAAAATGTGAATCATTCCGATTCCTTTAGAATTCAAAAAATCTCACAAGAATTGTTAATGCTATTTTGTTTATGAATCGCCATTCTTAAAAATAGTTTTATACGCTGAATAAAATGGTGAGGAACAACAAGAAAACTAAAGCAGTATCTTTATACATAATTAAATTAATCCAAAAGATGAAATGTTTATATATTTATAACAATTTTTATAGGTTAGGGACAAATAATAATACAAAATAAAATGGTGAGTAAGGATACAAATGCTATAGTATACTAAGAAACATTTTTTAAATTTAATTTTCTCAGAAATAGCAACATCTAATAACTCAAGTTAGAATGGATGATGAAATAGATGGAATAGAGACAGGATGGAACTCTCCGCATCTTTTCATTGGAAAATTTTCCATCAAATTCAACTGATACATTTGTTTTTATAAGTCCAATCCTTATGCACTTGCAGAAATTTTGAATTCTATCTAGGACTTACATGCTAGGAATTGGATATCTTAGTATTTTTGTTATGAAAATATATAGTATAGAATTCGTCCACCAAAGGTTCTTTAAAAGGAAAAGATGTTTCAGTAATGTAACATATACATGTCTCCACTCAACAATTCTGAATATAATGCAACATGATATAGCTAATATACTTTTACTTTTATATTTCTACGAGACGTAAAAGCTCATGTAATGCACTTTGTTGGTGTGGGAAATGAAAACATGGAAACTTTACCTGAACCTTTCCGAATTCAAATAAGTTTTACCAAATTCAACTTTTTAATGTGTATTCTTTAAATTTTTTTAAGTAAATTTGCATAAGGACTTTACTTGAAGCATGGAACTTTATCATATATTCTTCTTATGGATAATTTTCTGCATTAAAATTATCCGGGTAAGAAATGTTAGTTGTTTCGACTGTAATAAGGATGATGTAATCAAAAAATATTTAGGCATTATTTCAGCGTCCCTCTTTTTGTATTAACTTTTCCTTATTCGATTCGATAACTTTGCACCGAGTTTTATAGATATTCCTAAAACAATGCGTGCACTGGAAAATGTAAACCAAAATATATTTCAAATTGTGAATTAAAAATAACACATTTTTACTTCTGTATCATAAGATTTCCTTTAATTTATTAAAAAATGATACATAAGCTGTCCTTAAATTATATTTTTACTACAGGACATTTTTTGGTAAGATATTTTATGCACTTTGTCGGTGTGGGAAATGAAAACAAGGAAACTCTAATTGAATCTTTCCTAATTCAAATAATTTTTACCAAATTCAACTTTGTAATGTGTCTTCTTTGAATTTTTTAATGAAATTTGCATAAAGAATAGTCTATATTATTTTCATAGGAGCGTCAAGCTTTCAAATAAGTTACCTTTATATATTCTTCTAATGAATAAATTTCCGCATTAAAATTATCCGGGTAAGAAATGTTAGTGGTTTCGATTGTAATTAAAAGGATGCAATCCAAAAATATTTAGGTATTATTTTAGCTTTAATCTTTTTGCATTTACTTTTCCTTATTAGATTCGAAAACTTTACAATGAGTTTTATAGATGCTCCTAAAACAATGCGTGCACTGGAAAATGTAAGACTTAATACATTTCAAATTATGAATTAAAAATAACATATTTTTACTTCTATATCATAAGATTTCCTTTCATTTATTAAAAAATGGTATATAAATTGTCCTTAAATAGTATTTTAAACATCGGAAATTTTTTTGGTAAGATATTCTATGTTATTATCGATTGGATATACTTAGAAGTATTTGAAAACAGTAGAAATATTCATTTAATATTAAGGATCCAAATTTCACCTGCCTGTATTTGTTTAACCATTAATTTGTTGGTGAAATTGTATGTTTGAAATGTCAGTGCTCTAAAATAAATTAAATGTAAGCACTTTCTGTGATAGAAATAAAGGTTAAATCACACGCAATATTCCACTGTATCTTAATTTATTGCTATAATCACATCAATAAAGCTTCATTCACGCTGTCACGCTAAAATCTTATTAAACTCCTTATATCCTTAATCATATATCAGAGATTTAGAAAGCAATAATCGAGCTTCAATGTTAAAGAAATCTTCATTTCTTTTAACAAACCACTCCAGGTAAAAAAGATTTGAAATCGAATTAAATGCTTTTCTTATAGAAGTTTGTCTCCAAAGTCAAATAGAAAAGTTTTTCTCAAGTCGTTTATTCAGCTGAAATAGATCGCATCCACTTTTGTAAAACAATGGAAAGTACTTTGGAGAGCCTTTAAATTATCATAGGTGTGGTATGTTTGCTGTTTGGGTCTCTGAGAGAGAGGAGAGATCTAATGACAGAGTCTCGTAAATTGTTTCTTACTGCCCTCGAAGCAGCCGGCGCAGGTATAGAGAGAAGAAAAAAGAGCCGAAATAAGACGTCGTCCAGTTCATTCGGTTGGGATCGTTTCACGTGTGAACGCGTCGCTGCTTCCAAGTAGTTGGAGCCACTTCCCAAACCCTCCATGTTTACCCCAGTAACTGCGAAGGAAATTGCCTCCAACCTTGACCACACTCGACTGCGCTTATAGTAAGTTCACAGTAACGAGAATAACCTTACACCAAACTTAATACGTGGCCTGTCCCTTCGTGTAAGTCATACCACCGCCTGGTTCTGGATAAGCCAGTAAACCGGATCAATAGTCCCACATTCTATAGGCTAATCCTGTCATAATATACTTGACGTTAATGGAACGCGTTATCTCTAGCGAAAAATATTGGAAAATCGCCTTTGGATCAAGAGGATCAGATCGTATAAATTTAAATGCACTGGAAGTCTTTGTGCAGTATAAAGTGATAAAATTTTAGACTGAAAAAGAAAAAAAGAGCATACTGTATCCAATATTTATTTTCTTATAATTTTGTACCTTTCATTTTATATATATATAAAATATTTTTTATTGGAGGAAGGGAAGAAGAAGTAAAAACCTTAGAAGGAACTATAATATATCGAGTGTTTTAAGGTAGTAATATATTATAGTATTTTTAAGATTTCAAAGATAATAAGATTTTAAAGATAATAAAAATGTAGTAAAACAAAACTGGGGGACACGTGGTGGCCGATTAAAGTCTGTTTCTATTTTCTTTCTTTTTTTTTTCTGTTCACATAGGATTGCACTATGTCCAAAAATTATCAGAAACTCTGTATTCTGCGCTTATTTTATCAGTTTATCTTCACATTATTTTTGCAGATAAAAAATTATTACCAATGTTATAGTATATAGATTGTTTTAAGGTAATAATAGATTGTAGTATTTTTTATTTCTGTTCACATAGGATTGCACTATGCCCAAAAATTATCAGAAACTCTGTATTCTGCGCTTATTTTTATCAGTTTATCTTCACATTATTTTTGCAGATAAAAAATTATTATCAATGTTATAATATATCGCTTGTTTTAAGATAACAATAGATTGTAACATTTTTAAGACTACTTGTTGAATGTGCTAATTTCTTCATTGCTGAATTACCTGTAGTGTGTAATTAAATTAGATTAGATAAAAAAGAAATAGATACACTTTCCTTATTTGTAATATAAAACCATTTTTCTGAAATAAATAGTAATTTCTTGTTTTTCGTATACGGGAGAGTTTTTAAAAAGAATTTCAGAGTGTAAAGATTCAATGTTTTCTCATTTTTCAGTTTCGATAATTTTTGTGTTATAATACCTAGCTATGACACAATAATTAGTTGATCTGATATATAATTTCTAATAATTGTAATGGACTTATAAAATATCTAACACGTCCATCAAAACCCCCATTCCGGCAATTATGGATTCATCAGCGACATCTCTGAGTGGATGTTATTTTTTTCTTTTAGTTCCAATTCTTCCATTGGTAAAATCATCAACATTTGTGCCTTGTTTCGATTTGATAATTTGTTATTATTAGGAATAAAATCTATAAATTATGTACATAATCCATAAAAAATCTTTTTTTTTAGTGTCCCACTTCACCTTTTTTATTTCTTCCCACTTCACCTCTTGCCGATTTTTATACCTTTTCCGTATTTAAAAGTCTCAAAATTAGAATTTTATCTTTATTCCTTAATTTATGCACCTCAATGTTACGAAATGCACAATTTTTTTTCAATGATTTGTCATTCCTAAGTATTTTTAAATAATAATGAATAGAAGATTTAGTGTCATTTGATACATAAAATTAATAAATATTTTTTTATTGAAATTTAATTTTTTCTAGTCTGCTTTGGAAGCTAAGAATAGCATGAACGCATCTTGTGAGATTTTTATTTGCATAATACTCTTGCATGGATGAAGGCAATAATGCTAAGTTTGCGTGAGCAACTGTTCTTTGAGGTGAATTAAATATTCGAATTTTTTCCCCTTTTCAGATCACTTTTATTTAGCTTGTTATTTAAAAAGATGGTTTTTAATAATCAATGAAATTTTGAACACTTTTGTACACTTACTTATTCTTACTGCCATTGCACCATTTTAATATTTTCAAAATGTTATTGATTAAGCTAATTAAATTTTGATTCCATACAAGTGGTTTCACCTAGTATTGACTCTAGAAAATATTGATTTCATGAACCCGCAATATTTATAACAATACATTATAAATTGAAGAAAGAAGAAAATAATTAGAAATAAATAATAAAAAAATAATTGAAAATACATTTAAAGACTATTTTGATTCACTTTATTTCTAAAATGAGACTTTGCAGATTTGAAACGCATCGTTATATTTAATGTGAACATGCATTTATGAATATTTTTATATCAACAATGAAGTGAATTTGTTTTCTGTTATTGACAAATACCCATAAATATTTATTCAATATGATAACACAATAATGTTATTCAAGCTTTCTTTCTTAAAACACTCAATACACGTATTTAGAATAACCTATCTATTAAACACAAAAAGTAATGTGAAATTTGGTATCATAGAATTTTTCTTAAAATAAGTGCACTTGTGGTAATCAAATTTTCTTAATTTTAAGTTGAAGAATCGATCCCAAATCTCGAATATTGTAAAACTAGGAGTATAAAAGATTTCTTCATAACTTTAGTACTGAATGTCTGAGAATTAAACTAATTATATAAAAAATATAGTATAGAGAATTTAGTAACATCACTATTTTACTGTAGAACCACAAAGTTAATAAGTTTCAAAAGAGATCTCTTGATTGTGTGCAATATTATCGAAACAATACTTGATTTTTTTTATTTATTTTCAAGCACTCGAAAATTTATGGATTGCATGGAAATTTCGACACACTATATTAGATTTACTTTAGAATTATATGTATCAGGGACATTGCAGAACAAATTAGTGTAAGGCCTCTGATGCACATAATTTCTTACCTAACTTTAATTTTCTCACATACTAAGACCAAACCATTACTCTATTGAATTTGGGGAATAAAAATGCAGTAAAACAAAGCTAAGGGACACGTGATGGCCGATTAAAGTGTGTGTGTGTGTGTGTGTGTGTGTGCGTGCGTGCGCGCTCACTATATCCAACAATTCCCGGAAACTGTATTTTGCACTTTTATCACTTTACTTTCCCCTTATTCTTGAAAATAAAAATTTATTAACAATATTTACTGATGCGATGATTATTTATTACGACAGAATATGGATTTTCTTTATTATTAATAATCGCAACTGAGTTCAAATGTTTTCACCGACTTTGCTCTTTACTTAGTTTGAAATTCAATTTTAAACTGTATAGGATTCTGCTGCATTTTAAATGGAAGATTTATATCCATACTATCCAGAAGGCCGCCTTTCTATTTGCTCACCATTACTTAATTTTAGTATATTCTTTGTCTTTTTGAGAACATTTGCTACCCAAAGATATGGAAAGCATATTTTCCTTTCGAGAAAAGCCTACTCAATTTGTAGCACAAAGAAAGTTTTTTCCAAAACATTTTTTCCCCAAAGTTTCTAGATACATACATTTTTTTCCAAAGTTTCTAGATACATAATTTTTTTTTCCTTTTTACCTGAATTTAGTGTAATATCCACAGTAGAAAATGGAGTTTCTCCTCAAACATTGTATTTGCCATGCTTTTACGCTTGAGGCCCGACTTCCTTCAGAAAATAAACAACGGTCTCCTTTTCCAAAAAACTTTTTTCTGCGCACCAAAGTAACCCAAAAAGCATTGTCCTTTTTCCTTAAAGACAGAAATACGCATTCCGTTGCATTACTCTTAAAAAAAGTATTTCGAACACCGTTTAGACAAAAGAAATGGAAATGTTTAGCCCGCACAAGCATTGGGTATACATTTTATGTATCGATATATAGTAGACTTTCTACAATGCCATACTGTTGATAGCAGAGATGAAGGATTTTACTCTAAAGACTAGCAGAAATCCCTTCTCTCAAGATAAAATCCACAGACAAGATACGCTACAAAATCTTTATTCCTCTTCTGTTTCCGTATTGCTTTCAGGGCGAAGTAAAAGTTTAGAAATTGAGAGAAAGTTTCTCAATCTCTTGGGACTTTGAACGTGAGGGACCGAAAAGAGGGCAGGATATAGGGGGTGAGAGAGAAAACACTTTTTAAAAAATTCCACGCCAGAGTCATCATAGTGTTTTGATGTCGAGTGCATAATTCAATTAGAATTACTGCAGCAAAGATTTCTAATCTTCAAGTAGCATACTTTTTCTTCGATGTTTATTTAGTTTCCTTTACATGTAAAATTCGTTTGGTGGAATGTACATTTTATTTATTTATTAAGGGAGAAGAAGTTTAATATTCAGAATGTTTTCGTCGCTAACATGATTTTGTGCTGAACAAATATTTTGATATTCACAGATCCAGCGGGGACGCCAAAAGATTTCGATTTGGTAAGTAATGATTAAATACATGATGTTTTAAAAAGAGAAGTTTTAGGGTTTTATACTCTGTTATTTTTAAAACATGAGAGGGAAAAGTTTTTACTCCTAAAGCATCATTAGCATCCTAATATAAATTCAGAGAAATCCTTCGTACTTAAATATTTTGTAAAAATATCTTTTCTTGAGCGAAAATTCAGGATATATAGAGCAACGCAAGAAACTAAAGTTATTAGAGACAATTAGATTTAAAAAATAAGGTTATATTTGTATATAAGGTGTATTATGCCAATTGATTTGTATGCTTATAAGTTTATTGATTTGTATGCTTATAAGTTCATTGATTTATATGCTTATAATTTATTTTATTTAATACTATGTTATTATTAATTTATTTTATTCATTTGATTATTTTTTACATCGTTATTTAATTTTAAAATATTCCTTTTTATAGTTTAAAACGTTTTTACTGCCTCAAAAGAGAAAGCTGAATATTATATTACGTTCTTTAAAAAATCCTTATAATTTAAAAAACGTCCCTCAAAAATGTTGAGAATTGTTGAGAATGTAATCGTATAGAAATATAATTAACATAAAGAAAAAAAAGGTTATTTAAAAATTTAAACATATTGATGAAGGCTCATATATTTAGCTCAAAAATTGACATTGGATGGAAAAGTTGTGAATCTAATTATTGCATATTATTTCTAACACATTAGAGCATAATTATGTTATCATATTAATTGTATTTTTTACTGATTTAGTATCTTGAAAATTATGACAAAAAGTACAAAGCTACTCCTAAATAGGGCATTTTACTTTCCTACTTAATCCTGTCTTTATATTTCTGAAAATAATGTGATATAATAAAGTAATGCGAGGTAATAATATATATAAGAATTTTATAAGAACCGTTATGAAAATTCACTAATTGTTACACTTAATAGAATTTTTTTTCTTGCAACTACACAGACAAACTTTAAGAATGTTTTTAGAAAGTTTAATCTCTGTTCAGATAACAAGGATACGTTCAATACAATTCAAATGTTTAATACGAGTTTTTACATTAAAAGTATCTTTACCACTGGGTCAGGATAATAAGCATTGTTAATAAAAATATATTAAATAGTTTACGAAACCAGTAGGCAATTTAAGTGAAGAAACTTGTAACCAAAATTATGCCTTTATTTTATGAAATTAAAGTAAATATTTGATTTAAACTATTCTATTTCACAAACTGAGAAAATAAAATAACAATATTAACAAACTTAATACAGCACTTTATTTATTCCTTTAAATAATTGTGGAAAATGTTATTTTAGATTTGCTGTTATCCGAATGTTATATTGCTGAGGTCTCTTTGAAAGATATTTTCTTCAATAAAAAACACATTTATAATCAAGATTTTTATCAAAAAATGCTGACAAATAATTTAAAAGATAAGTTATTCAACACCCCTGTAAATATTTTTTAGTTGGTTCATATTTAAGACATGTTAAGGTTTAAGTGTCGAATTTCAATTTTTACCAAAATTTCTTGCAGGAGTTTTCATACCAGGTGTTCTCTTAAATTTTAAAATCCTATTTAAGTTCTAGAATTTTTAAGGAGGACCAGAAAATTGTTGTTGGTGTCACATGAAGGATAATTAACAATAAGGATAATTTTTTTTTAAAAAAAGAAATGCTGATATTTTTAGCAATAGTTTTTAGCAAATATTTGAATTTTTCTTTAAAGACTTATCTAATATTCAGAGGATTCATCAAACGGATTTATTACTATTATTACGCCTTATATATAGTAATGTTTTTATTTTTGTAGATGTTTCTGTATAGTTTTAAATTTTCTAATCATCTTAATTATAAATTAAATATTTTGTTTCATTGTAAATAAAATGACTTTCCTAGTTTATCAATTTTTTTTCCTTTCATCACAAAATTCAGAAACTTAAGTTTTTTTAAATAATTTAAAAAAATGCCTATATTTCGAAATTTAAAGTAAAAACAATTTTATGAGCTTACGTTTCAAAGTATTTATAAAATATGTGATTGCTTAATTTCTCTTATTCTCAGCATATTATTCGTATTTGGAGTGTAAGCTTCTATCTCTTTTAAGATATGCGATTTCACCAATTCACAATAAAAAGCCGTATTTAAAAATTCTTATGCATGATGGTGATACAAAATATCTAAGTCATGGGGTTTTATAGTAAATCCCCAATATATTTTGTATTTCTTTCGTTACATCATGAAAACTTGAATCGATAGTACGATGCCCCAAATCGGAGTGATTACCAGGAATACAAACTTTTTCTAACATTCTCTTCATTTCAAGTTTTCTCTAATTTATCTGCACCACATATATACCTTTTATTTCTATAACTGTAACTCAGAGCTGCCGCTTCATTAATCAGCAAAATATATTTTAATGCTTTTTATTAATCATAACTGCCTTTTTACAAGTTGCATTATAATTTCTTGCAGAATAAAACATAAACGAAGAACAATAGCTTTTATACAGGATACCAGATAATTTTGCCTATTTACCTTAAAAAAAGCAAGAAATTAATTTTATTTTGAAACCCTTAAAAGTACCATTGAGAAAAAAAATGTAAAATCCTTCGCGCTTTTGAGAATAATTTTATTTTATCTCATTAAGAAATGGCAAAGGTAAGTCCATCTATCTAAGCTGTAGAATACAATCATTTTCCGGCAAGTATCGAATGTCCTGTAAAACTCTACATTCATAATGTATTTATTGTAAATACAAAATAAAGCTGATTTTGCTTTAGAGTTCCCCAACTTCAGTATTTAAATATTTTTGTATTTAAAATTCTAAAAGGATGTAATCTAATTTTAATTAAAGTTCTAAATTTTTTTAAAAGCCATAATTTAGAAACATGCATATGCAGAAGCATTATTTAATATTTTTTTTGGTATTTGAAAAAATAAGGGCTCTGACATTTTGCATAACTAACATTTTTCTTTTAGAAAGAAGATATTTAAAAATTAAATTAATCCACTTCTGAAAATTAATAAATAAATTATGAACACCAAAAATTATATCATATAGCAGCTTATGTAATAGTCAACAATTAAAGATTTAATGTTTTATCAAACATTAAACATTTCTTCTATAGTTAAAGATTCAATTATCTTTAGGAACCATATTCTTTGGGTAAGTTATTAAAACTATATGAAATTGTATGACAATAATCACTTAGTCAACTCATTAATTGCAACTCAGCAAAACAATTCTGAAAGGCATCTAATGATTTTTTTTTCCGTTAATCGCTTCAGAAAAGTATTTAATCACATTTAACGCCTGGGAAATTTCAAATGATTTATTTTTATCATAATAAAAATAGATTTAATTTTAAAATTTGCTGTAAGAATTAATCTAAAAAGATTTCCGTAATTTTAATATCAAATTGGTATATAAATTTGACAGAGAATTCAAGTTGAGAAAAGTATGTATTACAGAACACAGAACATTTCCTCAAACAAAAACACTATTGTCTATTAAATATATCTCGAGTTTTCTAAGCTTTTATATCCCAGCTTCATCTTAAACAAGATGAAAAGAAACAATGTAAACAAAATATATGGAATAGAATTGATAATGGCAAAGATTTAGTTATTTAAATAAACATAAATACAGTAACATTAAAAATACCACTCATAACAAACTCATAGTGTTTTTTTTATTGTTACCTTATATGTGAGAATGGAGACAAAAATATTAAACAAAACATGTATACATTCAAAATTTTTGAATGTTCGTATAATAAAATCCAGAGTTTGCTAGTACACAAAACGTAACATGGATTTCATTTTCTGTTTTGACAGTTTTCTGTTTCATTATTAATTAGAGAAAGAAAATACATTTTTTATAAAAATCTACTTCTCATATATTTCCCGGAGAAACGCAATAATTTCGCTTAGGAGCGTAATTCTTTATTTCAAATACTTGTTACTGCTTCTGTCTATGTTTATGATCTTTTGGTGAGTTTTGGATCTTTAGCATTTTACTTAAATGTAAGTAATTAAATACAGCTTTTGAATGTATTTGCATTATAGGTTCATAATTTTCAGTTAAGTAAATCAATGAAAAATAGACGATAACACACGTTTTCTGTTTTTTTTCCCTTGAAGATTAGATGACTCTAGCGTTACATTCATATATGGAATACATAAAATTGTTAAATCAAAATTAATGATTATTTAACTTAAAATCTTCTGAATAGATATCAGCCACAATTTATTAATTTTTTTATGAACTACTAAAAGCCTTTTAATTAACTTGTATTTGTGAGAAACCTTTTTCAGACGCAGAAAAATAAGTGTAAAAGATAACTACTTAATTTTGCCGGTATAATTAAACTTATCTGATAAGTATGACCACTATTGTCTCTCTTTTTTCCACATGAGCTTATTCATTCAAATTCTACTGAAAATAATTGTTGTCAATGTACGATTTCATTTTTAGCTAAGCAACCCGTTTTCCACAAGCATGAAGATACAGTATCAAATGAAAAGAAAAAAAAATAATAGTGTTGATTAAACTACTGGTTTTCATATGCTAACAGCTTCTATTAAAACATATTAAAAATATTCTATTGATTTTATATATAAAGATTTTAAATTACAAATAAAGAAAAGCTTATTCAATGAAATTCTGCTAAAAATAATTGTTGTCAAAGTACTATTCCATTTTTTGCTAAGCAACCTGTTTTCCACAAGCATGATGATATAGTGTCAAATGAAAAGAAAAAAATAATAGTGTTGATTAAACTACTGGTTTTCCTACACTAACAGACTCTTTTAAAATATACTGTAAAATATTCTATTGACTTTATGCGTAAATATTTTAAATTGACAATAAAGAATAAATTTTATTTTAAAGTTAGTTGGACTAGACTTTCCAACGAATCGGATAAATAGTAAAATGATTACTTTTACACAGTTTAGACAACATTTGCAGGTTTAGACAAAAAAAAGAAATCTAGAAGTTAAAAAGAAGTTCCTTCATAAAGTAGATGAATTTAACGATGCAATATCAAAAGAGTTAAAAATAGATTTAACCGCAGAGATACATAAGACTTTTGCATTTGAAAGCAGAAATGTTACTTGTAAGATAGCAACAAAAGTATATACACTATCAATTTTCTTAGATACTACTTGTTAGACTACATAATGATGCACAACCACCGTCTAGAGCTTAATCAATTCGCAACCATATGCCTTCCCACTTGTGGGTTGCGGAAGTTTGGAGAGTTGATGCTGGTTCATCTATCATCATTTGACTATGAGCCAAGCCTTTTACAAAAAAAGTCCTTGAGTTGTTTCGAAATGGTAAGTACATATAACAAACCTTTACTAAGCCTACATGTTATCATAAAGAAAAATGCTCGGTTAAAACCAGGCATTAATTTCTTAGAATTTTTGGGAAATATTAGGCCCGTGAGAATTATAGTTTCCGCAATGAAAAAATTGCTATATTATAAAATTTTTAAATGAATAATAACGTTTAGTATAAATCATGAAATATAAAATGTTAAACTGGTTCAACAAAGAATTTATGTATATCAAATTAAATAATTTACAATTTTCCCCTGTATTTGAATTCTGCAAAATGCAATCTCCTTAATTATGAACACTTTTTAAATTTCTACGTTTTTCAAAACATGTACGTATGTTGCGGTTTATGTGAACATTAGGTTGTTATTAATACTAATTGGTTTGGTTATTATTAATAAAGACAGGATAGTATTTATGTTAACCACTTTGGTAAATTATTAACAATGACTGGTTACTATTGGTAATAACCGATTATTCACACTGACCATAACACATATACAAAACTATGTCACTATTACAACATTGCGATTACAGTTTTTTAAATAAAAAATGGCAGTCAGTTTTTCTCAAGAATCGGAATAAAATTTTGTTGTAATTTTCAAAAGGTAACTAAGCAATCAGAAAAATCCCTTTGTTTAATAGTTAATAATAAATAGCTAGAAGTATATTTTAAAGAATAGAATTTTAAAACAGAAAAGGATTTGTAGAATACAATAATGGTATCATACATGCTCTGTTGCCATAATAGAATAAAGAAATTGTAAGGTTAAAATATCTCTTTGAATTCGCCATTCGCTTAATAAAACTATATGAACAGAATTTTATAATTAATAAAAAGTAACTTCCTTTTGTTATAAATATATTATTAAAATATATATTATAAATATATTATTATATAAAAGATTCTGCTGAATAAAAGAATATTTACGTGAACCATTATGACACGATCACCTTACGAACGAGAAAACCTCTGAGTTGTTACTGAACAAAATTCAGTCTGCATGAGGACAGATAAAGAGGAAATAGGCAATACGATTATTGCATTGTTGAAGTGCGTAAAGCAGAAGAAAAAATTGTGTTCCAATCTGTAATTTTTGCTCTCAACCAACATTTATATGTTTACGTAAAAATGCGTCGAGGAATTAAGAAGTCAACGATTGCTTGTTATGGATTTTTCTCATCTTGTGGATGGATATTTCTTTGGGGGGAAATGCGAAAAAGTTTTTCTTGGAAGTCCTACATAAAGACATCTTTCCTTCATGCATTTAAGTAAATGCATACTTGCAGTTCACGTGCAATCAAAGTATAGCAAGATTGCTTTGACTAATAGAAGATGCAAATAAACTATCCCCATTACCTGTAATAATGTCCCCAATGCTATTTTTGGATGAGAAATTATATCTGATTCAAAAGTGTCTACGTTAAAATACATTTTGCAATTTATCTATATTGCATGAAATCAATACTAAAAAGCATGGAAACAATATAAAATAAAAGGAACCTTTGCGGTTTTTTCATGATAAATTGACTTCTGGAAATATGAATCAACAGACAACTAGTTATTCCAAAAGAATTATTTTCAATATTGCGTATTAGATATAAATATGAATGGCGGAAATGAAATTAGACTCTTAATATCGAAATAACATAGATTAAAACTCTTTAATGCTTTTTAAATCCTGTTTTATTTTAAGAGATGAAGGTAATCAATTAGAATTGGAATTATTGTAAATAGAAATAAATATTTAAAAATTAAAAGAAAGGAAAATAAATATTTTAAAATTAAATTATAGGATATTTTGTTCATAGTAATTATACCGTATCCTAAAAGATTGTAGTATATTACATTGTTAAAATACTGGTAATAAGTCCCATTTATTAATATAATAAATGGGACATGCGACTTTAGTTGCATAAGAATTAGTATTACTTATTTTTACCCAATCCTTTGCTATTTGCTTAATATTTACTAGTTCAGCCTTATGAATATTTTATTTCAATTATATCCAATCAAGCAGATCCAGATAAACTAAATTAATTAGCTTATTTGATGAAATACTGAGTAAATTCTTATGAGTTCTTTTGTCTTTTAATAGCTAATTACACTCGTTAAGCAAGAAAGGCATATTAGAAATTTCAAATTTATTTAGTAATACAATTTTCCGGTATTGTGATTTTATTGCTTACAAACCATTAAAGTAATGCTGAAATTTTAGATTTTTACACCATTAATGGTAATTATCTGAATTCTTCGGCCAAAATCATTGTTACTTAATCTTATTATTGTTACCTAAGAATAACTAGTTTGACTTGCTAACTACATATATTTTATTCTTAAAGGATGTATCTCGTTGTTGCATATGGAAACTATTAACTAAGTCTAGTTAATTTCGGAAAACATTATTTAACTTAATATAATTACATAGAAGACATTATACACACAAAATGCATAATTTCATAATATATAACTAAGAATAGTTAGCTTGACATTCTAACTAAATAAATTTTTATGCAAGATGGAAATATTGGTTTTTATATGAAATACATTTGATTTTAATATCATTATTAATTGTGGCCGTAAGAATATCATAAAACTTTGAACAAAATATACTAACCCAGTAAGCATGATCGCTTAGAAATTCAAGTCCTCTAAAAATGCTATTGTATTGTTCTGTACAATAAATGCTGAACAATTCAGAAACTCATACGGATATTTTAAATACCCTTCATACTCTGCATTAAATTCAAGCAAGTTTTTCAAGAACTCTTTTTCTTCAGAAACTTTATTATGAAGATAGGGAGCTGAGAAAAATTCAAAAATTTTCCGGAATCAGCTTTAAAAAAATAATTCCAAAATCTGCTTATTAATGTAGAACTCAAATAGAATCTTTCCCCTCGGAAGATAAACATTTCATTTCCCGAAACTTTCCACTGCCAAGGAAGAAAAAAATGATGATTTTTCTACTGTTCCCTCCTAAACTTTATATTTATATGATTTCCTTTTAAAAACCCATTTAAGAAAGTCTTTTCCTTTGTTAACTTGTGTTGTCTGAGTTTAAGGAATAATTCCATTATACGTTTATTCTTTCAGACAAACATAGATAAGATATCAATTCAAGCAGTGAATTTTGAGCCCTCTGTAAGAGTTTAAACGAAATGAAGACGGAAAAGTCTTTTAATTTCCTCAGGCAGAAACGTTTCGTAGTTTCCCTCATTATAAGAGGGAATATTCTCACCTGACTTGAGTAAGGAAGTCTTTTAATATTTAAATTGGAGTTTTTCCGATTTGAAATTGAATTATTTTCAATTGTATTTTTCCATTAGCCAACTGTGGAATATCAGAAAATATGAATTTGGGGCTTGACTCAAAAATTATATATATATATATATATATATATATATATATATATATATATATATGTCACAGAAATATATAGAGAGTTTGGTTTTATTGTTAAATATTGGTCATATTGTGCCAAATGTATGGTCAATAAATAAAATCAAGATATTAAAATATATGGTGATGTTGTATAAAAGGTGTTAAAATATATGGTGGTTGACTTTATGGGTAAAGATTTTAAATTAAAGAATAAATTTTATTTTAAAGTTAGTTGGATTAGACTAGATCTTCTCAGTAAATTCAGTATAATCATTTTACAACAGAAATGCATTCTTTCAATGACTACACGAGACGCAGTTTTGAATTTAGAGAGCTTATAAGGATTTTACCGATCGCTTTACAAATATTTGAATACTTCGTTACAAAAGTGTGCTCCTTGATATGGCATAATTCAATAAAAGCGATTTTTAAAAACAAACCGATGGTATTAAAATCACTGGATCTTTTCCTATATTGATTATTTTCTGCTTTTTAGAAATTATTTCAAATATTATTATTATTTATTATTTATTAATTATTATTTATTACAAATATTATGAAATCTTGAAACCAATTTTTCCCAAATATCATTTCACTTGATATGGCATTCATGGAATTAAAATTTAACTTAGTTAATTTTTATATGGTAATAAATTTCTGAAAACATCAAAATAAAGTTTCATCATCGAAAACAAATAAGAAATAAATACTAAGTTAAACGCAAAAACAGAACCAAAATGAAAGAAATAATTAATCCCACCTGAAGATTCTTTGACCCTAAAATAGAGGTTCAAACATGAATTTTTTGAGCCAGGAGTTTGCCTTTTATACAAAATATTGTCCCCTATTGACCAGAAAATCGTAAGTGACTGAGGTTTTGGAGATAGGAATTAGTATCATAAAACCAAAGACAATAATTTATACAATAATAAGCAAAATATAATTTGAAAATTTTTAAATACAAGAAAATATGACCACAACAAATTGAATCAAACCGAACTACAAAAGATCATTTTATCATAAAGGCAAAAAACAATAAAATATAAAAGCCGGGACCATACCAGCTAAAAGTAAATATCCCAAAATTTTGAGAAGAAAATAATCCTATGAGTTCAGACACAAAACTAAATCCAATTTTCCCGCGTTTAAAGTTGATTAAGCTTATAACATTTGCTCAAATGCATCGTCAGCATAAGAAATATATTGAAAGATCTCAGTGCCATCTATTGAGCTAGAATAACAAAATAAATAAAATAGAAGCATAAACTTCGAGGTGAAATAAAAGAATATGTTAGAAAATAGATAAAACTTCTGTTATTATAATTTCTATATTACAAAAATTTTGAGAGAAAATCATTTGAAGTTTTTCATGAGATTGTTTGTAGCTTCAATATAAGAAATTTTGTTATTTCAAATTTTTTAATACTGTTAAATCATGAGAAATTTAATTTTTTGAACTTTACAATTTAAATTATAATGGTAATTACTAAGTTTAATTAATTTAAAGTTAAGTTCATGTCTTTTATCGTAAATACCAAGTAAAGTTTTTAAATCCGGATAAGTAGCTTTGTGTTGCTTTATGTTTATTTCAGTTACATTTAAATCTTTTGGATAGCAAGTAATAATGACATTAGTATTATCTATGTTTACCGAATGTAAATCATGAATATATCTCCAACCGTTTATTATATTGCTTAGTTATTTTTTCCAATAGTAATATAAAAAAATCATTGAAAGCAATTGACAAAGCTTTCCCATTGGAAATTCTAATTTAAATTAGATAATTAAGTCCAAGTGAAATAGAGTGAAAATTATGTAATTTGTTCCCAACAGTTAAAAATCAGAAAAACCATATTAAAATTTAGATTTTTAAATGTAAACCATTGCAAAAAGATATTTTAAATTTCCGTCATACATACACAATAAATTAAATAATTAATTTTTATCTACCTCTTTAGATAAACAGAAGAAAAATATTTTTTGTAGTACAATCAAGAAATTATTTTATTTCTGATATGTATTTAAACATCAGTATATAGTTAAAACAGAAAAATTAGGCTGATTTATTTTAAATTAACTTTTCTCGGAACAAATCATACTCAAGTGTGAAATTTTGGGTATTTATCAAATACTCTGTCCATTGTCAACAATTAAATTATAAATGAAACCAAATACAGTGAGAACTTAACTGCTAAAGTACCTAAGCTTTTTTATGCACTCCTGGTATATTTATAAAAAGTCAATCATTGGTTAATTATATCAGGTTTGTAGCTATAAGTGAAATTTTTTTTTCAATTTTCAAAAATTAAACTATCCCTAATATAAAAGGGAAAAAAATAAAGTTTCTTACATTCATGAAATGTAACTTAATTATGCTTTCAGTTTCCTTTGCAAAATTAAAATTGCATTTTGAGCCTCATACATGGCCTTTCTGCATACATCCACAATAAATTAAATGGTTGTTTAAATATTCAAAGCA
>JAOUZG010016587.1:12138105-12155704 GCA_026289955.1 Argiope argentata | reverse complement strand
AAATGGTTGTTTAAATATTCAAAGCATATCAAAGCATTTTATGCACGTCTGGCATATTTATAATGAGCCAATAATTGACATTTTAAATCAACTGTGTAGTTATAAGTGAAAATAAGCCTTTTTTAAAGTTTTCAAAAGTTAAATTATCCCTAATATGAAAGAGAAAAAAAATTTCTTACATTCATAAAGTGTAACTTATTCTGCTTTCATTTTCCATGAAAAAATCAAAACTGCATTTTGAGCCTCATACATGACCTTTATATATTCTGCATACATCCACAGTAAATTAAATGATTGTTTAAATATTCAAAACGTATCAAAGCATTTATGCATTCCTGGTATATTTATAATGAATCAATGATTGACTTTTTCAATCAACTTTGTAGCTATAAGTGAAAATAAGCATTTTTTAAAAAGTTTTCAAAAATTAAATTATTTTTTCCATTTTATATCAGAGATAAAGTTTCTTACATTCATGAAGTGTAACTTAAATATGCTTTCAGTTTCCTTGAAAAATCAAAACTGCATTTTCAACCTCATACATGACCTTTATATATTCCGCATATACATCCACAATAAATTAAATGGTTGTTTAAATATTCAAAGCATATCAAAATAAAAAGAAACGCTTCCTGAAATATTCATAAAAAACTCAATCAATCTCCAATATTGATGTGAAACCTGAAAGACGTACATATTTCACGATGAGGAACTGAAAAGGGCTTCCATTCTCCCTGAAAAATTAACTGCACTTATGAGTGGAAAGTTTCTCCATTGCTTCGAGAGGAAATAAGAGCAAAAAAATTACCTCGCTGGATGTGCGTGCATAGTGTTAAACTGAAACCTCTAATTATCAATTAATTATTTACGCCCGGAGTGTTCAATGACCGGTCTCCTCCATTGCACACTAGCAGTGAACCAGTTGGCTGCACCGGCTTCAATATATCTTTACCTCCATAGACGTCAAAAACAGATAATTAGTAATTAATTTTGCTTTTGTCGTCCGCAGCATTTTCCGCCAGATTACCTTTCTAACATTTCGCTGGCCCTTAAAACCACGGGTATCGAAAAAAGTTTGCTGCTCTGTCCCGGAAAATGTGAATACTTGGATGGTAAAATGAGCGATGTGATAAGAGGAATTTAAGTTCCTAGAAATGTTTATAAGTGGTGAAACTCATTATGAATTACCTTTATGCTTGTTAAACGTGCTTTTAGTCTAAAACCCCGGAAAATACTTTATGGCATTTTGGATGAATAAAAGGTTTTATAGTTTATCGAAACTAATGAAATAAATAGTTTTCCTTTTGATAAAACTCATAGTGCATTCTTTTTATAACCGAAGTTAATGTTATTTTTATCTCATGAAATTAGACCGTATAATATTTAAATTAATATTTTACTAAAATTTGTGTAACACGGTTAACACATGGTTTTGTGCTTAATGAAGGCCAATGAATTCCTCATAAAATTTTAAATATTCCATTTTGTTTGAAGAATTAAGAAGAAAAAATACATTTCTATTATCTACACACAGATAATCAAATATTTCCTACTAAAATATGAGTATAACCCACATTTTAGTAGTGCTTAGATATAAGTATTCCATCCTAGTTCTTTTTCTGGTGAAATATTATGTACTAGAGATGTGATAGCAGTAAAATATTACAGAATTATTTCATTATTATTGAGAGGTCATATCAGAAATTTATTCGAAGAAGGCCAGAAATGTTAAACGCATTAATTATTTTGTATACCTTTGTATATTTGTGTAAATATTGTTAATTCAAGACAAGAAGAATAATGCGGTAAGCTTATGAAGATATAAGAAAAATAGTTTTATTGTTTAATTTGCATATCTTATAACTAACAAGAAGGAAGTTAGAACCCACTAAATCCATTTGTAAAATAAAATTATCACAGTTTTGCTCTCTTAAATACGAAGTATTGTAATGGTCAAACAATGCAAACTCGAGACTTTTACGAATCTTTACGATCAGACCTACTAGAACCAGAAAAACACATTTTCAGAATTATATTTAAATCTATCTGTATGCGTGTCTGCTAGCACAATAGCTTAAAAACGCTTTGAGCGCGGCAAATAGAATTTGATATATGGATTTGGAGTTAAATTTCTAGGTTTATCAAGTCTATATGTTTGGATGTTGAGTTATAAGCGAGCTCGATAACTGCATATTGTAAAGAGCTGGAATCTAGATAAAATTTCGTACTTGAATCCAGCTTCTTCTTGTCCAGTTTTAAGCCAAATTTGTAAAAACATTGATTGTTTGTCTGTATGTGCTTTTGCATGCATGTAAAATGAAAACCTCATAAATGCGATGACCTAAATCTATGAAATTCGATATGTGATCTACACCTATAGTTCCGAATCAAATTTTGATTCTAATCGATCGGAAGCAAAGGCTTCTGAATTGCCCATTGACACGATACATTCATTAAAAATGCAGGTTCATACCGAAGATGTTTATTTTGTTATTATAGTTCGGTAATGAAGTGCACAAATTTAAGCAGAGGGGTGGGGATGGGAAAAGACTTCTATTTCACAGTATGCTTGAAACTTTTGGGGATGCCACTTTCGGGATTTTTTAGGATATACAGCTTGAGATTAATATTTTCCTACATTTTTTCTATGTCAGTTAAACTTGTATTTCAGCATTCAAAATAAAAGTGGAGAAAAAGAAACTTAACAGGTTATTCCGACCCTATCGAAGTCACATGAAAAAATCTGAATGACCGAACCGCCGAGACAATAAGCACAAACTGTGGTTGAGTCCCAAGAACCATCATTTACCACAGTTTAACCTTTTCTCTGGGAAGTACGTCTCACCATAGATAGGAGGAAGCCATTTCCCACCTTTTCACTAGAGTTGCAAGAACCGACCACCAATACCAGAAGCTCACCATTCTTATTTTTGAGTGACCCTCCCCTAAGAGGAAAGTATATAAAAAAGGAAATTAACGGAATTGATTCATTAATAATTGCTTAATGTGAAAGGCAAATAATCTCGTTTAAAGTCTTTCTGATATTTTACTGTTCTACATATCACGATATGGACATAATGGTCCATAGCGGAAATTAAAATTTACTATATTCTTTACAGAAAAATTCGTTAACATTGTCTCCTGAATTTCCTATGAAATATGATTAGAGATTAAAAAAAAATGTTAGTTCCGTTAAATACTAACGATTTATAAAGTTAAAGGATATCTCAAGATTAAATAGTTGAAAAATAATGAAGTAAATTTACGGAAAAAATTATAAGGTATTCAATGAAAGAAGTTACCACTTTCATCTCGAGGGACGAGATAACTCGTCTCCCAGGAATATTCGCTATGCTCGAGGGATGAGGTAACACATCCTCTAATCAAGGTTTTTCTATATCATTGCGGTGCATATATATATACATCCTAGCGCAGAGACTAGGACAAAGGAGCGCTATAACTGCGATGAAAGTGTTAAAATGTTGATTCTGGTTCGGAGTGCATCAGAATTTGTGCCTTGCATCAATAAATCAGAAATCAAATATTTATCTTAGCGTCAGAAGGGAAATATTCTTGCATTAATAATTCGACCATCACATAAAAAAAGTTTCTTGTTGACTTTGTCTTTTTTTTCTTAGCATTCAAGTATTGCTTCCTAGTCTTAAAGATCTTGACGAAATTAGAAGATATTTGTTATGAACATTTTTGGAATGCCAAACTGATTGACTCACCGATAGTTAAAACCAATATTTTAATCATCTTATTAGGGTTGAATATTACAGAAATTTGTATATTGTTGTAATTTGTATTAGACGTTTCGGTAACAACTGACATTTTATGACGCACATATTTCTCAATTTCTTCGCAAAAGTATCTTCTGGTGTGAAAGCCTGGTTTGATATTCTTAATAATTGCACAACACTTTGAATTCAAATAATAGGAAACAGGTACTGTGAAATTTAAAAATTCGGTTTTTTATTATGGTGAGCATAAAAAGTTTCAGAAATTTACCTGCAATAACCAAGAGAATTATTTTAATTCTTATTCATAGATGTATAGCTTAAATTTGGATCCATTTTGAATCACAAGCATTTTCTCAACGTAATTTGTGAGTCTTTTATATGAAAAAGTTATGAATAATTTGTGATTTCTTTAATAAAAGGATTTCCTTTTTTATTTAAATGTATAATTTCATATAGCAGGCAATTTTTATATGTGCATATACACCAACTAGTAATGAATTCTTAGCTGCTCTAAGCAAACCCCATTATTCAGTTATTTGAAGACTTAGAATTTGATCATGAACTATATTATATGAATCAATTATCTCAATCTAAGACAAGGTTAAAAATTTTGAATTCCTTTTCAGAGAAATATTTCTCTGATGATTCTGTAGTTCTATAGTTATCTACCAAGATTTTATGTAAAGAAAAGATATTTTAATCATATATAAATTATCATTTTAATAAAACAGAATTTCATGTTTATGTTTTTTATTGTCTTTTTCTAACGAAACAATGTAAATTCCAATGTCGAGATGAATAGATTATAGTTTTATAGTCTTGAAAAACAGAATTAAAATAAAGTTAGGATAGCATTAAAATTTAAAATTCTATAGTTTATTTTTAATACAAAATAAAATGTTAAATTGATGCAAATTATAATATAATTATCTTTATCATAAATCTGAAGAAAACAGTAAAATAAAAATAAAGATATATTGGAGAAAATTAAAGATAAAATTTACTTTCTTCGTGAAAAAAGGATAGTTACATGTCAACCATATCATCAAGAAAATTTATTACAATAAAGGACTAAATGAATGAGTGCTGTTTAATGTCTCCAAAATTATTTTGATCATTGTGTGCACTTAAAAATTTCAACCTTTCAGAAGTATAAAAAAAATATATGAAATGTATAATAAAAGCTTACATATGATATCATAAAATGTAAAATTAATATGTCATTGTTTTTAAAAACTCAAGAATTTAAAGTGCAATTATTGTTCAAAATAATATAAAAAGTCATTCAATTATGCCAAAAAATTCGATAAAAATTAAGTTTTTAATGCTTGACTGAATGGCAGCTTTTTCTCTTGCGTGCATGTTTCATACCTTAACTGTCATATGCAGTTAAAGACTTTTTGTTAAAATTATTGCAAATGGTTGATGGTTGTTGTTCTCTAAGCATACGGCATGTACGCGGGTCATTTTTAAAGAATCGATTGCGCATCGTGCCCGCGCATTGTGTCACGTGACCTTCGTTCAAGGTCATCTAGTATTGGCCAGTCTATCGGTGTTGGTCGTTGGTCGTGTACTGCTTGTTGGTCGTGGTCGTGTACTCGATTATACTGCTTTGGTTGTGGACATGACAATCAGTAATCCCACCGATTGCGAAGTGCTCTCAGTGATTCGGTTTTTAAACGAAAAAATTCGTCCTGCTGAAATTCACCGGCAGCTTGTTGAAGTTTACGGTGAGAGTATGATGAATGATGGGAATGTGCGAAAATGGTGTAGGCTTTTTATTGAAGGAAGGACAAATGTTCATGATGAAGAACGATATGGACGGCCTAGTGTGGTCAATGAAGAATTGTCACAAAAAGTTGATGAGGAAATTCAACAAAATAGACTTTCACTATTGATGAGCTTAGTCAGAAATTTCAAGAACTGTAGTTTATAATATTGATACAGATAAACTTCCCTACAAAAAAAATATATGCACGAGATAGGTGCCAAAAATATTGACAGAAGAACACAAAGCAAAGCGTATGGTACATTCTTTGTCCTTTTTGAAGCGCTATCACAAAAATGGTGATGAGTTCTTGAGTCACATTGTTACTGGTAACGAGACGAGAGTTGCGTACTACACTCCAGACCCTAAACGGCAATCCAGGGAGTGACATCACTCAAACTCCCCGACGAAACCACGAAAATTTAAGTGAGAATGTTCAACAAGAAAAATTTTGGAAACAGTTTTTTGAATCGGAAAGGCATTCTTCTGATATTCTGCCACATGGAACGACTATGGCTGCTGAGAGGTATTGCGAAACATTATTGAAGCTTAGGTGCGTTATTCAAATACGTCGACGGGGTCAGCTCTCTAACGGCGTCGTTCTGCTTCACGACAACACTCCGCCTCACGTTGTGGAAAGAACACAGGTGAAACTGGACAAGTTTCGTTGAGAATTACAGGATCATCCACCATGCAGCCCGGACTTAGCACCATCAGGAGTAAATCTGTTTCCAAAACTTAAGGAGTTTCTTGGTGGAAAGCTCCTGGAAAATGATGGCATGTTGAAAGAAACAGTTACCAACTAGTTTAACGGTCAAGCGGCATAGTTCTTTGATTCTGGGACACCAAAGCTGGCACCACGACTTGATAAATGTTTAAATATTAATAATGACTATGTAGAAAAGTGAAAAAAGTTCATATTTTAGTTATTTGTACAATTTACGTTCATAAATAAAGTTTCTTTTACTCCATTGAAAAACGGTTCTTACTTTAAAAATGACCGTCGTATCTTCAATAGTTTCTTCTAAATCACCACCAATTAAATAATCAGTGTCTGTTATATTTTCTTTGGTAAAAAGTGAAGGGTTCGTTGAATCTAATAGCTTGAGAAATGAAGAAAGGATCTGAAATTTTATACTCAGGTTCATTATTTGACAAAAAAATTAATAAAACTGCAGTCTAAGGACGAATTTTCATTAAAACGAATAATGAAATAATACTTAGTATTTATATTACATACATTGTACTTTAGATGTAGAGCAAAACCGGCCAATATTGTTGGAATCTGTATGAAGGATTTTTTTTATGGATTTGCTTTGTTTGACAATGGCGGCAAAGGAAATAACTTTTGAAATCAGACATATTTAGGCGTGCTGAGCATAAAAAAGGTTCTTTGTTACTCTTAATATCTAAATTTATTTTTCACTTTACCAGGGCATGCAATGTGAAGAAATTTGCTTCTTTAAACCGAATGGAATTTGTACATTTTGGCACTAAAAGAAAGCCAGAATCATAAAACCGTGCTGCCCTATCTTTGTCAGATACCCTGCTAACGTCTAGAGCAAACATTTGAGCTACAGCTGACAGTCTTCGAATGAACAAAACCGTTGGCATCTATAACGTCTGATATAGATTTGAACAAAGATATTTAAATATTTCTTGCCACAGCAAAAAGGTAAATTGAGAGCAAGGTCTGAGACTATCAGACGCTGATAAAATAAAAAAAATGTTGCAAATTTCCTGATATTATCAGTAATCACACTCTCCAAATTTTAAGTTTCCACACAAAAGAAATTTTCAACTGAAAATATGCAAAGAAACATTATAATTGGTTCCCGACGGGATTAACCACCACTCAACCCAACAATTGAAGGCAGTTACCGTCTCTTGATGTTCCCAGCCACAACACTTACCTTGGAGCTAATCAAGACCTACACGCCCAGAATTATTCTACGAATAGTGAGCGCACTTAATGTCAAGCTCTATAGAATGCCTCTTTTGCATAATCTGTTGCAGATTTGCAACAAATATGATTAAGCTACCTGCCAAATTGATACAAGGGGGACCAGTAGTGCACCACCCTTCTAATAGGTTCCCCCACACAGCCATTTTAGGGTTTTGAGTTGTCTATGAGAAGCAAAAAGCAAACAGAGAGACAACTTTTCAAGAAGAGATCCTCGTCTACTGTTGAAGGATGAAAGAAAAAAAACACGAAGCATAAGGAAGGATATCTTTGAAAGGAGAAAGGATCTTGTTTATCTCGTGATTGGGATATCCATATTTTCCTATTCTGAGAGGTTATCACAGCGCAAAACACGTGCTTTAGTTGCAATCGAAGGTAAAGAATGAAGCAAATACTTTATAAGAAAAATTTAAAAAAAATTTGCCTCTTAAATTTCCATTGCTGTAAAAATATAAAGAAGAAATGTCTATGTATTTTTAAAATATGAATTGTTTACCATCATTTCTTATATAAAGTAGAATATTCAAGTTTCGAAGTTCTTCAGGAAGATCTTATAATATCAATCACAATTTGGATAGAATAGCGGATTTAAATGTTGATCAAGTCCATGAGTTTCGGCGCTCTAAAAATATTCACAGCAATTATTTTTGTTAATATCTTTTGGATTTGAGAACAGATTTCGAAAATCTATATGAATCCGAAGTACTTGCATTAAGAGTTACAAATAAATACTTTTAATTAACTTTTTTGAAAATTATTATCTTTTAACGTTTCTATATTTTTATTGTTCTTGGTTATATACTCAATTGGAGACGTGAAGAAATATTACGTTACCAGGTGGAGCAAGAAGATATATTTGAGATTTAAATGGTTTTAAAAATTAAGTATTTGAAATCTCACGTATCTTCATGTGCCCACGCCATCATAAGAACAACGAAATGATGAACTCACACTCCATTTTAAAATATACTGGAAATGAAGTACTATTTAAATGAAAGCAAACTTTATAAATGGCTGAAATTATTACTATTTTATTACGTATAATTTGAATTTCACTGACTTTATAATTCAGTTGGTATTATTTCTGAATGTATCACAATAATAATTATCCTGTTGTTGTCACTTATGGCACTTACCCTGGACAAGCCCCGCTGAAACATCAGCAGATTTTATGATATGCGTCTCTTGTTTCAAGTAGCGCCAACTAGGGCCAAGAGTACTACTTTGGCTACACACTCATCACAGTCGCTTGCACAGCCCCTTTTTATAGGAGGTCACATCCACACATCTCACAGATAACACACAGAAGAACAACCATGCCGAAATCGGGACTCCCAGAACACGAGGAATACGCGCTACCTCTGTGGCAGAAAGTCGGCGAATAAGTATCCTAAGCTATACAATATATAGCAATAATAATTATCCTAAACTATACATTGTATAGCAGTAATAATTATCCTAAGCTATACTATATATCGCAATAAATAATTATCCTAAACTATACCAGAATTTAAAAAACGCTGAAAAGACGTTATTCCTTACAAAAACTTCTGCTCAAACTATGCGACACTAAGCTTCAATAACTTACCTATCCCTAATTCAAAGAATAAAAACAGTAAGTCGGATCAAATTTAAAGCTTGGATTTTTCCTTTTCCATCTACACGAATTCAATTCGCAAAAAAGCAATTCCACCTTCCCTCCCCCCTTCCTTTCATCCCAACTTGTCTATTTGAACTTTTGAGTTAAAGCAAATGTTAAACGAATCGGCAATTCCATAATAGAAAAGAAAAGTATTTTGACGGGGATATTTAGAGGTGACGGGAGAGGTGTGTTTCCGAGTGGATTTGACACCAAACGATTAGGCTGATGCCTGGCCAGAGGGCGCACACTCTAACAAATGCTACAGTGACAAGTTGAAGTGGCTTCGACGACCCTGGGGGTAGCCGGCCATTGTCAGGAGAAACTAATCTCTTTCCCAGCCTGATACCTGCCTTACCCTGACATTCTATTTACAGGCGATTCGATTTTCGGAAAAGACGCCCTAGGGTTTTGCAACCTTTAGTTCCCGAGTATAATCCCATGATTTGATCTAAATTCTGGTACAGCTCTCTCTCACCCCCAAGTTAATTCAGTCGGCGGATACCTCACGGAAAGGCTTGACTGAGAGAGTTCTGACGAGTCTGAATGAAATTACTAAACGCAATGTCTAGGGTCTAACTAAATTATAAAACTGTTAAGCGAATAGAATTCACTGCGATATTTAAGTAGGGAAGGTGTTGTAAAAGCAGCAAAAAACTTTTCATCGGAAATGTATTCACAGATGCTTCAGAAGTTTGAAGAATAAAATTGAGTTTCTTGTCAAGAAAGGTAACTGTTAATCGATTAAAGTGTTGTGAATGCTTCTTGGATTTAACGTAACTTTTTATAAAATTATTTAAAAGCCAACCTACCAGGAAGTGAAAGGTGAAGCTAATTGATTTTTTTTTATCAATTTTCATTTTATTTTAGAATTTATTGATTTTTTTAATAAACTTAATGCATGAGGCTTCTCAGTATTTTGAGAAAAGGGAATGCTTGTATCTTTGTAAAGCGCAAATGTTTCGAAATTTTATTTAAGAAATGGTTTGTAAATTTTAAAGATATTTTTTAAATATAATCTCTTTCAGAAATTAAAGGTATGATATTTATTTAATTCATCTGGAAAATTGAGGATTTTGCTACACTCATTTTGAGTTTTTATTTTATTATATTATTATTCCTTTAATTTGTTCAATTTTTATTTTTATTTTACTATATTGGAAAGAAAGACACCGTTAAAATCAGTTTGAGGAATATTATATTAATTATATAAAGATGTCATATTATGAAGATTATGGTTAATTTTTTTACATGATAAATACTATATGCTTCAGTAGCTTAAAATTCATAAGTCATACATACTTAAAACCAAAAGTTCCTCTTGCAGATTCTTGCAAAGAAATGCTAATATGATCTTCTTCATAATAAATATTATCATCTTCAGTAATAATTGCCTTAAGAATCGATAATTTTCAGCTGTATTATATTACTTGAACGGTTTTATGTGATATGGATGCAAAGTGAAGATTTTCAAGCAGTATTTGTTGGTATATGTATTATGTTTGCAAAAGAAAAATATTTTTTTTCATAAAAACAGCACATTTACGTATAATGGATTAAAATTAAATGTAAAATTTATATAGAATAAAAGTTTTGTTAAATGATACAAAAAGCAAAGCTTTAAAAATTGAACAAGATTTTTTAGGTATTTATGACTTAAAACTTATTAGGATCAAAATAATTTTTTGTTGATTTTTTTGATTAAATTGATTTATTGATTTTATTTGGTTGAAAGTAATTTGAATAAAATAAAGTTCACCACAAAACTTTTATAATTTGATGTTTTAGTCAGACATATCTTTAGATATTAATGAGTTCATAAGGAATATAAATTAGCAAACGACTTTTCTATCCATATTATATTTTGTTAAATATATTTCTAGAAAGAAAATGTAGCGATTTTAAATCCTACATGGTTTTATATATACATTCTGACATGCTTTTCATTGGTGGTTATAAATAGGTTTCGCATTGGTAAACAAATTATAATTACATCTTTAAAATGTGACAGAAATTATTTATAGTAATATTCTGGAAAATGGTTTGAAATAATAAATAAATACAAAGTGAAATAATTAATAAAAATCAGAACCAAGACTGCATTCCAAATTATCAATTTTCACAACATATTTGAGCTTTCTAAGTGGAAAAAAGCCATACGTCATCAGTGATTTTGAAAAATTAATAATTTTCATGTACAGTTTCTATATATGAAATAATTTACAAAGAGTGAAATTAGATATTTGAACTCTTCAATCCTTTTTCTGAATTCTTTGAATCATTCCTTCTTCTACGGAATTCTGCGATTTTCTTTTAAAGAATACAGAAAACTTTAAGCATTGATTATTAAAATTCTATGATCTAAACTAAAAATACTAAATAAAGTCTCAATCATCACTCTATAGAAATATAGACCATAAGGAATACTTGATTTTTAAACAATATTTGCAAATCAGGCCGGAATAGCATGGTTAGTAGGGCATTAGATTTGCATCCCTTGGGCTGCGAGTTCGAATCCACCCGTCGAAGACTCTTCGTGTGTGTGTGTGTGTGGTCAATGGCGGACTTTAAATCTGTCGTGTTCATAAAGTCCTCCATGTCGAGAGTAATACTACTCGGGGCACTGGGTTAGAGGCGATCTTTCTCTATTCCAGAACTCAATTGTGGATGAATGAATGATTGAAGTCCACCCTGTAAAAAGGGTTTGTGACGTGTGTGAGCGAGAATTTAGATTTCTTATCTTGAGTGCTCAGGGGAGGAAAGTACCCTCAGAAGCTACTGCACCCCTCCTTACGTTGTAAAGCAGGACACAAAAGCAACAACAACCTTTTGTAAAAAAGATTACGGATAAAGAAGAAAAATATTCTTCACGTATATGTATTTTCTAAAATATGAAAGTCATCTTAACAAATAATTCTACAAATGATAATCCAGCTATAAATACATCAATTCAAAGAAGAGTTATAAAATAATCTCCTCTGATAAAATACTTCCATCAATGATCTAAGAAGAAAAATATTTACCAAAAGTGATGCCAAAAATAATTCCCTTAAATGAAACATTGCATCTGTGCTTAAGTCAGCAAATCTTTATTTTTATTTCCATCCAAACCATGTCCAATTCTGCACTTAAACGTAAGCGATGGTATCTGCACTTAACATCCATTTATCTTCAAAATCAGCTATTTAAAGTCCAAAAAGAACACGGCGTCGCAAGTAATGCAAATATTATACAGGTTTAAATTTTTGGATAAATATTCAACTGCTTAACATCACGCATATCGTGGATAAGACTTAAATAAAGTAGAGGGAAAGTTGAGTATTTATCAAGCCTTTTAGACAATCCCCAGCAGATGTGAATCATTTCTAAGTGGTTGCCAGTTTTTAAAACTTATTTTATTTCGTGATGGATAAATAAGAGGCTTATTAAAGATAATTTATCTCTCTAACTTTATTTTAAAAGTGGTATAAAATCATTTTAGTCGTAAAACTAGGAAATGAATGAACTATTTATAGTTCCATTAAAATTTTTTTTTAAAATTTAGATTAATTCGAATTTCATCAGATGGAAATAATTGATGCTAAGCAAATAGATGTTCATGAATAAATAACTCGAATCTAAACATAATCTTGAAAACGCTTATATAAAAGGCGAATGAGCTGAAAACTATTTTTTATAATATGTGAGCATAAAATAATAAATCATACATATAAATCATAGAATAAATTTATAAATACTAATACTACTAAAAAGTTTAATCTGCTACCAAATTTCTTTATGACATTTTAAAAAGAGATATCAAATTTTGAAATGAAGTTTATAAAGAGAATATGCGTTTTGTTCAACAAATTAGGGAAACCTTTTCTATTCAATTTAAAGCATAAATAAGAATCATACATATGTTGTGTTGTGACTAATGGCACTTGCTGTGGACAAGCCCCCGCTGATACGATCAGCAGATTTTAAGCCTAAGAAATGTGTATCTGTTTTACAAGTAGCGCCATTTGGGGTCAAGAGTACGACTTAGCTACTCACATGCCACTGCCCTTTTTAGGGGGGCGTACTTCCTACATGCAAATTAATTCATTCATATCACATCGTAATTTAGACCTGGAATAGAGAACGATCACCTCTGATCCAGTACCCCCAGTGGTATTACTCTCGACATGGAGGACTTTGCGACCATGAACAGATTTAATGAGCGCCAGCCGCCATACATTCGGGGAATCTTTCGGCCGGTGAGTTTCAAACCCGTAACCTAAGGAGTACGAGTCCAACGCTCTACCAATCAGGCCATCCCGGCCTATCATACATATAAATCATAGATTAAATTTACAAATACTAATACTACTAAAGGATTTAATCTGTTAATGAATTTCTTTATGACATTTAATGAATTTCTTTATGACATTTAAACAGAGATATGAAATTTTGAAATGAAGTTTATAAAGAGAATATGCGATTTTCGATTCAATTTAAAGGCATCTATTAGCCATTTGCACTCACATATTGTATATAGTGTGCTATTGGGTATATATTATTCAATTAAATAAACATTGGCGTAGGTGGAAATTGCTCCTCTGATTAGAGTTCTCATTAGCCTTGAAGCAGTTAGTTCGGTTTGGTCGCAAATGTAAGCGTATAAAACCCATTGCGGTGCATTTCATATACCAAATTAACGCTCCTCAGCAATATGCGGCTGTTTAAAAAATATCCATGTAAAGGCGATTTTTTAAATGTAAAGGTATATAAAAATATTTGGAAGAAAGGAGAGAGATTGATTTCCTTAAAATGTTCCATTAAATTTATCAATATATTCGTAATAACAGGTACAGAGTACACTTGACAGCAAGTTCGATGAATAGACTCAAAAACTTAATTCGGACTGCAAAAGAAGTAGAGTAGAGGTTGATGTTGTAGATATGTTCAATTAAAAAGCTTTATATTCAAAAAAAAAATTTTTAATCAAATATATATAGTGGAGGTTGTGAGACAAGAACTCATGCTGAAAAGGAAATGTGATATTTGTTGATCAAACTAATCTTGGATCACCTGAGATTTAAGTCTAACTTCGCACATGGCTACGACTTCCAGAAAAATACTTAACAGAAATTGGAACATATACAGGGTGTACATAAAATCCCTATCGATTTTTGTGATATAATGGTTGGAAAACGTTTATATTGCAGATATAGAATAATGATGAATACAAAAGAACGTATCCTGGTTGTAAAACTCCGTATGCGGGGAAACAAGTGTAATGAGATTAGAGACAGATTTCAAAGATGATTCACCAGGTTCAAACCTACAAATAAAGCTATTCGAGAATTAGTCAACAAATTAAAAAAAACGGGCTCACTTCATGATAAAAAAAGATATGGGCGTCCCACTACACCACAACAAAGTGTTGAGTTAGCCCGTGAAGTCTTCGAAGGTGACGCACACATTTAACACCACTGGATTTTTTCGCTTGGGGCTTCATCAAATCTCTCGTGTATCGCCAAAGAATTGAAAATTTGCGAGATTTAAGAAACCGCATCTCACAAGCAGTGGCAAAGATTACTCCCCGAATGTTGGATGATGTTTTCCGTGAAGTAGCACACCGTTTTGAGATGAGCAGAGATATCGATGGTGCTCATATAGAATCAAATTAGTTTAGTTTGGACCGTGTTTGTGGCAATCAGGGGAAGAAAATGCATGAGTTGCACATTAAAATATTCCTTCAACAATATCTTGGGGATTTTTAAGCTTTGTAGCCAAGAAAAATGATATTTGTGTTATGTCCTATATTTGTACAGGTGTTGCTGAAATTGACACTTTGAATGATTTGACCTAATTGAAAAAAAGGAAGAAAAGAAATGGAAGATAGATGGGAAGAAAGACAACCAGTTGTGATTTAAAAAGAAATTTCTTACTTTCAAATTTATCACAAACAATAATTAAACAATATCTCCATTAGTCATTTATGTGTTGTACATTCCAGCATTGTGAAACCCTCACCGAGTTGTAATTGTTTAAATATTTTCAAATTTCGGAATATTGCATTAATTATGAGGGTCTATTATAAAATTTACTATTTACCAAGCGTAAATATATTATCATTAAGGGGGGGGGTAATAAAGGAAATTCATATTGACTAGTTTCGTATAAATGACTAACTATAATGTAATGAAACGACAATTTTAATTTTTTTAAATCCGAAGGTTATTAACTTTATTTTTTTTAAAAAATTGAGGGCTGATTTTAATCTCAACGCTGATTTATATACATAGCATGTGATATGCGAGGGAAATAATTTGCTAAAATATGTCAAATGCCCATTTTATATTGTATGAAGCAAGAGAAATTTAGAGAAGATTATTGAATCTGGTACTCTATTTTAAAGAGAGAAAACGAAATATATTATTTTAGATAGTACTAAAATACTAATTTAAAGGCTTTTTCCTTTTCTTGTGTTTAAAGACATAAAAATCTTTTTAAGCTGTAAATTATTTGTAAAAGTCAAACAAATATATTAAATTGATGAATCTGTATTTTCTTATATATGTTTTTCTGGAGAATTCATTACAAAAACTTTAATAGAAAAGTAGTGTAAATGGATTATATAAGTCGTTGAATTTTGCAAAAACAAACCATAAATTACGATGAAAATGTATAAAATCGCAAGAATATTGATTGCTTCTTGACTTTGAGAGCATTAAGTTAAAACAAAAATCTATTGAACATATTTCTGGACAATTTATAACATAATTTTTAATTTCAAAAAAAATCATATTTACATTGAGAGAGGTATTTATTTTGTTTATATAAAAATATAATTTGAATACTTCAAAAATTGAAATGTATAGAAATGTTTTACAAAATATTATTTATTATTATGGTTTTTATTTCGAGTGGTATTAGAATTTCGGAATTTACAACTGAAAACTTATGATAAATTAATTAAATTTTGAAACTATATACCAATAAAGTTGGATTCATTCACTGCTTTGACAGAAATTAGGATTCTAGAATAAAAATTAACCCTAGTCTTTCAAAACTATTTAAATTATTATATCCCTTAATTAGCACAGTTTAAAATACTTTAATTCCTTAATCGCCGTCCTTGTGTATCACAAGGGCATTGAATTTGGTTTCTCAAACATGTTCCCGTAAATTAAATCATTCAAACGCTGAAATTCAGCGCAAACATTATACAGGGTATCCTTGCAAGACCAGATAAACTCTGAACAGCCATATTATCTGTTTGGAATACATAAAAATTGCCCGTAGAAGTGTACCTTTATGACCCTTAGTTTTCGAGAAAAATGCGAGAGAAAATTCATGTCGTCATATCCGGTTTAGGAAAAAAAACCTTTATTCGAAACATGTAAATCAGACTTGCCCAATTTTAAGTAGGAAGATGTTCAAAATGTCTCTGCGCAAATGGATGCACGCATGCGCGCGTCGTGAAATGGTTGACTGTGAACGTTTTAACATCGTAGTGTCTACAAAAGTAAATGCACTGTAGAGACGAAGGGAATAATTCCATTTCTGAAGTAACTGGGTCTCGATAAGTCAATTCATTTACATGGTCCTATATGAAGAAATCTAAAGGGGCCAGATCTGAAGAAAGTGGTGGCCATGAAATAGGATCCAAACTCCAAATCCAGTGACCAAATAAAAGTTTTTTCGTAAACCGGATATAACGTCTTAAATTTCCTCTCGCGTTTTTCTCAAGAATTACTGGTCGTAGAGGTACAACTCTCTGAGAATTTTTTTGTGTGTCTTCCAAACAACAAATCTGGTTGCACAGAGTTTATCCGGTCTTAATGGGACATACTGTAAATAGCTCAAAAATGCAATATTTTTAATTGGATTATAAATGAAACCAGTAATTTATCACTTCTATTCCTGAAACCACAGGAGTCGTCTAATAATTAAAAAAAGTAAAATTTACGTAGTTCGTATAACCGTTTGTCAAATGTCTGCTGAATTCACAAAATGAACCAGAATTATTAGAGAACGGACTAAGCATTTTATCTCAGAATTATTCTCTCTGCAAATTTCAAAACTATATCAGATGCAAAGTGTTTGATCATGACAAATGCCAAACAGATTAACACTTTCAGAGACTGTTGGAAGTATGCTTCCAACGAAAAATGTTAGTTTTTGTATGAAATTATGTAGGCTGACCCAATTCAAAGAAATTTTTCAATTAAACAAAAAGTTAGATGATTAAATTATTTATCTCACATACAATGATGAACCTTTATTTGATACTTAATTAGTAATTAACAATGTTAATTAATTAATCAAATTTAAGTTATTGAATAAACTAAATCATTTTACTTAAGTCAATCTTAACCCTAAAACTATTTTAATATATCATGATTAGCAAAAAAGGGCCTTTTAAAGGGCTAAGGTACACACTAGTCTCGAACTCGTGATCCTACTTACTTGCAATCATATCGTAATGCAGTGATCCCGTTTTTAAATAGCCTGTT
>JAOUZG010016587.1:11977966-12137705 GCA_026289955.1 Argiope argentata | reverse complement strand
GAGAGGGCATGAAATTATTTTATTTTTTCTTTTCCTGATGCTGACATTAAATCATGATACTAAAAACTAAATGAAATGATAAAAACCGTCTAAATATTTTTTTAACTGTGATTTCACTCGTTTTTAGAAATAAAAAGCATTCATATTTGTGTGTGTGTGTGTGTGTGAATTTCAAATTAATGCACCATATTTAAGATTTTTCTCACATTTTTTCAATGTGATTAATAAAAGCAGACAAATATTTAAGTAATATCTACGATACTTATATGAATAAAATTAGAGACCAACATAAAATTTTGCTTCTAACCAAAAACTTCCACTGAATTAATTATTTCGTCGATTGTTTAAATCAAGTACTCTCCTCTTTTTTCTCCATAATTTCTTTTTGTTATTTCCCCAATTATTTAATTAGGACTTCCAAGAATCTCATTAATTCTTTTAACTGGCCATTTGGATAAGGAAAATCTGAATAAAAAAAAGTTCTATTTCTCTATCCTGATAATTTCAAGAAGATATTTAAGTATTTCTAAAAGAATCGTAGTTTCGCTCTATTCTTCTCATTTTTTTAAAAATAGAAATCCATTTATAATGTATTTTTGAAAGGAATCGAATCTATCTTTGAAAATGCTAATTGTACTGATGATGCATACAATTTTAGTTTTATTTATTTGTTTATTAATAACAAGCTTTGATGATGATCTTAATATTTTTTAATTCAGATTTTAGAGAGTAATCAAGAATTACGATACTACACAAATTAAATTCCCTCGTAGGCATATCCAGTATAAAATTAGGCTATTTTCAAAGCAAAGATTTTTACATTTAGATTTCCTTTTTTTTTATCTGCCTATCATAAGTGTCAGACCTTTTTGAAAACTTCAATGACATTGTTAGTAAATTAAATTGAATCTCATAAGTCATTTAAATACTTTAGTTTAGGAGCAGGATTTTGTAGTTATATATATATATAAACAATTTAAAAAGAGGTATATAACAAATTGCCATTTTCATTATAAATTAGAAAGATACACAAATGTATTAAGAGAGCGCGTATGCTGCTATTCCTAAAGACATAGTGGAGCATAGATGAATAAAAAAAAAACAGAAGAAACAAGAGAAAAATATGAAAGTGAAAAGGAGAAATCCGGCCTGATGACTTTCTTAAGGGTCACCATTAGGCAAGGATTCCAATAAAAAGTGGAATTTTTTTCTGTAAAGTGAGTTATTGTTAGTTGCGTTGTATCGAAATTCTTTTTTATACCTTCTTTAGCAGGCACATTTTAGTCTAGCCAAAGAAAGGACTAATAATTTAAATTCTTATAAGGTGATTTTTGATATAATTATTTTTTTAAAATAAAGTTCTAAAAATGAGATTATTTTACTGTATACATTGACAAAATTTATTATATTTTCTATTATATTTATCAACATTCTTGATTTACCGTCGCCTTTCGATATGCAAACATGATATACCAAATGATCTTTAATTTGAAATTAATTTAGAACACAGTCGAAAACCTTAAGTTATTTTTAACAATTAATTGAAAAAAAAGGCGCACTTATTTCTTTTATACAATTTAAAACAAACTGGAAAACAAAAAAATAGAATTAAATATTCCATTGAAAATATAGCTATTTGTTAATACTCCGAAAAAAATTTATAATTTTAAGAATAATTTTTTATATCGCATACATTTATAAAATTACAACAATTTTAAAAGACACGGGAAATATATGTACACCTACTGTACAACCTTATATATAAAAGGTCATCATCTTAGTAAATCGTATAGTGTACCCATAAAAATATTACCATCGATAAATAGTTAAATATCAAATAAAAATATTACGATTGATAAATAGCGAAATAACACTCAAAGATATAAATGAGATCTGCTATGCATATTTCAATGTATCATATCAAATCATAATTTCTTGAACAGCCAAGTACCACAAGCTCGTGAAAGTTAAATCATATATTTATTCCTTTTAAATGTTTCATTGAATTAGTCACTTTAGAATTGCAAGCGATCCAAAAAACATTGTATGGCATTTAATGTTTAAAAAAATATAAAATTTCCTATTTATTTCATTTTATATAATCACTTGCTAAAAATTACAATTTTCTAGGCGGTAGTAATTAATTATTTTTAAATCAGAGCTTTTGTAAATGGGATGAAACCACGTAATTAAAAGTTGATTTTTTGAGATGCTCGTGCAGATAAAAAAATTATTTTCCACCTACGGATTTTCGTTGACGCAAACCTTATTCTCAAAACAATATCATGTTCTGACATGATAATAAAGTCAACTTAATAATTATTTGGCCAAAGGTTATTTATAGGCTTTAAAATAAATTAAAAATGTACATTATGAATATATATTTTATATTTATATATATGCTTATATATATACTTATTATAAATAATTTATAATATATATACTTATATTTTCTATATATATATACTTATTATAAATCTTATAAATTTGTATAAAGGAATTTCAAACGTATAGAAAAATATTGCTTTTAGAAGCGAATACGTTTTCAACACAATATAAAAACTAGTATCATAAATAAATGAAATATCATTAGTGATCCGTACTGTATTTTTGATTTGATTGTTCCCTATTAAGTTTTAGTGTCGTCCCGAAGTCACTGACTCTAAATCCCTATTTCTCGAAAGACAAATGGCACGGCAATGTCACAAACTTCTTGGCTGTTCCCGTAAGCTGAGATGAGAAGTGTATCAAAAAGTAGCGATTTGGCCAGAAATAAAAACAATGGGTCTCTTACACCGAAAATTTAGGAAAGTTTAAATCGTAGGCCTATTTGGTGATTTCTTTAGTCTAGAAAAATCGTTTGCAATCTATTGACTGTCCCTGGAGAGAAGGAGGGAAAGTTCAGTTCTAAAACACCAGTTTATGAAAGTACCTTCGCAAAAGACTTTCATTCTCCTGCTTCATTTATCTTCTGCATTTGTCAGGTAGCATTGACTCAGGAATCCGAACATTAAATTCGAATTTATCAACTTTTTGTCTCGCCAATCAAGGGCCATTTTTATAGACATTTGTTTCTTTCTTTTATATTGGTCTTCACTTTATCAACGTGTGAGATATTTTTCTCCTTTCACACGTTTTTGGAATCAAGAACAAAAGGTTATCCCTAAGTAGCAGATACTGAAAGAGCAGTTTAATTTTAGATTTAGAAAGTAAGTATTGTAAAGCGAATTCAATTAATACGTTTCAAAATGAAATGTATCATGTAGAAGATTTTTAGGAAATATGGTGAAATTTAAAGGTCGTACCATGCACAGTAGATGGACATCACATGCGCAGAAATAGATACATTTCCCCATTTGTGATAAGACCTTTAAACAGAATGTCTACCGATACTGTAAAGTCAGGAGAATTAAGAACAGGCTTTCATATACGTCAACTTTTCATCCACATATTCGAGGTAATCATGAAAGGACAGCTAATGTATTAAAACGGATAAAGGTAATTATGTCTAATGGCACGGGAATCTCTAACCAGAAAATAACAGACATTATCGAAGAAGTTCGTCAATCCTTCTATTGAAATTGCCTTCCATTAGATACTGCCATTCACTTGTAGCTTTGAGTGTTTTTAAAAACTTATATAAACATATAATTACAATAATATAAAATTAAAATTTATGTCATCTCTTTTTTCTCACTTCTTGTGTAGCATCTATATATATCATTCGATTGTACACAACACTAAACAAGGAGTGATTTTATTTGATTCATGAACATTTAAATCCTCTAATATGAATTAAAAGCTTCGTTTATTTTATACATTGGCCAAATTTATATTAAAATACATATACCTAAAGAAGTTCGTGAAAAAATGTTTCCTTAATTAAAAAAGTGTAATGAAAAAGAAAATTAAAATGCATGATGGAAATCATATGCATATACTAAATATAAAATTATTACTTGTTTTCTTTCTATTTTAGAGTATAAAGCAAAATAAATGTCTCATATCAATAATCTTCCAAAAAAACTTAACCAGCAAAATTAAATACCGAATTTTCCATTGCATTAATATAATAGTTAAAAAACCCATTCAAAATTACATAAATAAAATTTATTAATTGGTTTGAATATCAAAATAGTTGCAATAACTTTTTTTTATCGAAAATGTTTAATTTTTTAAACTTTCTGTTTTTAGAATTGCTTGCCTTTAAATATCTTTCATTAAGTATCCAACTTAACCGATTAATTTTTACTGAACAAAAACAACGCAAAGCATATTGCATTCAAATTCTATAGATTTTATTTACCACGCAAAAAATATTAAAACTGTTTTTTATATGAAAAGAAATGACAATTATTTTCTTGTTTTATTTTAATAATCGTAGAACTATAATTGCTTAGCAATTAGAGTTCATTATTGCAAAGCCGATTAGTTTTATTAGACATATTTCGTAGATATATATATTTCTGAAACGATAAATGCTGCAAAAAGCAGACAAAATTAACTAGCGAATGGGAACCCCCTGGGGCAGTAAGCTTTTTTCGAGTTTGATATTTAACGAATGGAAAAAATATCTCACTGATACTAATTATTATTTTTCTATTTTGGGTTCTTCATGACGAAAATAATAACAGAGGTAGTTAATTTTTTCTAAGTAGAAATGATCACTCCCCTCCGAATCGTTTCCAGGTATTATCACAAATACAAAAAATAACCATAAATTATTAAAATAATTCAATTAAAAAAATGAACATTTAAAAGCAGCTGGGATTTCTAGAATTATTTCCATATTTTTGTGGGTATTTTTAGTATTTAGATGAAAAATGATATCACAGATTTTGGTTTAAAAAGTATTGGTATTTTGCGCGAAGTTTTTGTAATGCCGTTTGCTAAGAATGCTTTTTTTTCATTGCGACGATCCATTAATCTTGAATGGGATTGCATAAAATATCTAGAATACCTGAACGCGCATTACTTATTGTAGGAGATTATAATTTTTTATAAGACTAATCTATGCGAGTTTTTGCCTTATTTTTTTCTGCCGAAGGCCTGTTACAGCGAGAATCCAAGAATGCTGACGTTATTGATGACTGCATTTCTTTCAGGAAAATGACAGCATTATTTTTATTTAAAGTAAGTTTATTAAGTGTTAAACTTTATATTCAAATCTCTTAGGATAAATATTCCAAAAACATAGATGTTTTGCATTTATTAAAAAAACAACCCTAGTGTTTCTTTAGTCATGGAAAGAATGCGTTTTTTTTACTCATGTTTTATTTAAATATTTTAGCCGATAAGCCCATATCAGCCCATGGATTCTTTTTTTTTCTACAAATGGTAAGAATGAAATAGTATTACAACCATTAATAACATTCATTTTCTAAATTAAAAAAAAACATTATAAAAGAGTTATCTCTAGATATTATTTTTTTTTCAAGCTAATACTATTACAGTGCTAAGATTTAATGTTGTTGTGTAAGGATTAATGCTGTATTTCAATTGTCGCAGAAATATTAATGTTACTTAATTGAATCATTTTTAATGGATTTCTCAAGATGTAAAATGAATCATGGCATTAGTTATTTTTCCTTTCTTTGAGTTAAGTCCCCCCCCCCGAGGGAGGCACCTTAAAATGAGGGGGAGATACTTCAGGCATGGTGGTTAGATCTCGACACCCTGACAGGTACAAGAAAAGGTGAGTGTCTGTCTCCTCCCATCAATGACAGGATGTACTTCCTTATGGAAATGTTGTGCCGGGGCGATTCGGTCATTCATTTATATTTTTCCGTGTGCATTCGGGTGAGTCGGAGAGATAGTGATATTACTTCCTTTAAATTAAAGACTGTGCTATTTAAATTACATGAAAATAGAAAAATCCGGCATCATTCGATCCTTTGACTATCTCAACTACACCTCAAATACTACATCTCATGGAGTACTACACCTCATATAAATACTACACCTCATAGAGTCCTTTTAATTATCCATTGGTTATTTTCCCCTCTAAAGGGAGAAACCAAAGGAGGAATTGATATTCCAGCAGGGTGAATGTACTGATCAGCTTTTTAACCACGTGCTGACTAAAAATATTCTATGTACCATGTGAATACATATTTAGTAGATTTGTTACTTTTGTAATGAACGAATAAATTAAGAAAAAGGGAAATTCTCCAGATTTGTGAGTCCGATATGCAGGGAATACGATACTTATTAAGGTGTCCAATGGAATAAACTACGTCTTACCATACAAACAATGATTAAGCGTATCTAAATGGGAAAAAAATCAATAAGTATAGTCCCGCAAATTTGTTTCAATGATTATATAATAAAAAAATGTCAAGAACAATTGTAAACTCAGTCTTTCTTTTTTTTTTTTGTTCTTCCCCCTCCCTCCTTTATTTCTTTGACCGAATTACAATTCATCCAAAAGAAATGTTACGAAGTCTGTGACACATATTATTTAAATGTAAATCGATGCAATCTTCATAATTCTAAATCTCCAAATTCAAATTGATAAAGAGATCTAAAATACTTATTTAACATACTAAAATTGAGTAAAAATAAGCTTAAAATCAATATATTCAAGGAAAGGATGCAAATACTTTTATTATATTGGCTATAACTGTTTTAAAAAATAAAGTTTAATTTTTTCTTATATTTCAGAATTATTATTCTAGATATTCATATTTCCTTAACAGCTTAATAATACTTATTTTTAATCTTCTTGGTTAAAAAGTATAGAATAGAGACTTTTAAAAATTCAATTTCAAATATTAACCTTTTATATTTCCTTTATTTCCTATTTTTTTGTTGCACAAATTTTCATTATGGCCGTTTAAATTCATATGTATGGTCTCTCTCTTTATATATATATATATATATATATAATTGAATTCTCGAGACCTTTATTTCAATTTTAATTCACGGGAAAATTTCATAATTTAAAATTGAGCATAAATTTAAATATTTATTAAATTGTATATCCATTACGATTAACCAGGGAAGAAAATAAATAAAAACTTCGAACAATATGGCTTTATAAATTTAAAAACTAAGCCAGTATTCGGAGTTTCTGAAACTAACCAGAAAGCTTAATTTAGTACACGTTCGTACAGATACTACTGCGGTTTGTGGATAGTTAACGTTGCTAAAGGTTAAGTAGTTAACCACAGCAGAGAGAGTCATTGTATTGTGTACACTGAAGTACTTTTATTCTAGACTAGAGAGACAAATGACGCAGCTTTGTAATTAAGTTAGGTAAAGAGGAAATTTCGTTGACTCTATTCATTGAATCTATTTGTGTTTCGGTCTTCTCAGAAAAAAGAGTTTCTGTGGAACAGCAGTTGCCGTTTTTCATTGACGGAATTAAAAAGGACCCAGTTAACAATGCTTTTTAGCAGAATTTGATAAGTTTGTGGAGTGTTTGATTTTGTGACTAATTTTTAATAAAACTATATCTTCATTTTTTATTTATAAGTAATAGATTTTTAAAAAGGTGTCTTTTTTTAATAATCGTCAAACTTTCCACTTGAGTTTTCGTGTTATTTCAGATAGATTTTTAGCGTTAAGTCTTAAATAAATTCTAATGTCATAGTTAGTCAGTAACACGTAGAAAACATTAATATATTATCAAAAGTATTACTTGAAACAAACTGCCTTTAAAATTTTCGTCTCTCAAAGAGCGTTTACAAATACGATTAAGTAAATTTTAAAAATATATTATTCGTTTGTAGATAATTATTCTTCTTTTTTTTAAAAATATTGTGTTGTAAGTACTCAAAACAAATCAAAATGTAGTAAATTTATAACGCCAAAATTCAATGTTCCTAAGAAAAGTTACCATACCATTTAATCTAGACGCAGCTATCTTTAACAACATACTCTTTTTTAAAATTTCAAATAAGCTTTTTGAGTTCAAAAAAGATTGCTTTACCTTCTAAGATTTTGACTGTAACTGCACTGATCGTAATAACCTTCATTCCAAATGTTATTTTATCTTCTCAGATTTTTGACTGCAATAACATGAAAGAGAAAAATAACTACCATACGAAACTCTGAATTTTCTACTAGAATTTCTTAAACTTACAATAGATTTTGAACCATAATTTTTTAGGCTTTACTTATATCATGACGACTAATTTACATGTATGCATAATTTATATTTAAGGTATACAAAAAATTGGTAACTTTAAAATATAAATTAATCTATTCAAATATATCATTAGTTAAAACAACTGCATTGCAATTTAAATTAGTTTTACTCTGAAAATGTTAAAGATATGAATGATTCTAACATAATAAAAAACACTGCATTGAAAAATTACACAAAGAATTTGAAAATAACAAATGAGTGTAAAGCTGAAATTAATTAGGAAGCCTAAAGATTAAAAACAAATATTTATTTCATCTGCGAAACTCGAAATTTTTCTTAACACATTGTAAATTCAAAATTTAAATTGTTTCCTGTCATATTATATTTATTACATGAGCATGAATCGACTTCATTATATTTCATACAAAAAATATTTTGTGTATTCATCTTTTAAGAGCTCTTGAGTGAATTATGATTATTTTCGTGTAAATAAGATTTAAAAAAATTAAAGAATGTTTTCTTGATGTGAAAGTAGAGAAAATTCGTAAATACGATGTAAATTCAGACTCAAGAATTCGCAGTTTGTTTTTCTTGTGTTCTATTAACAGTATATTCATAGTTCTTAATATGCCTTTATTTCTAATTTAATTTTTGGTTCCCATAAATTTAATCATGATTACTTAATCTTACCGACCGCGGACCGCTAATTTCAAAAATGGTGTAGCTGAAGGGAAAAACAACCAAACTGATAAATTTTGACGAGGGATTTCATATAAAACTTTTAAGAGTATTTTTTGTTGTATATTAACAGTAGTACTTTTTTTAACTTTCGTATTTCTTTAGGTTGCGAGTTCGAACCTCGCCGATCGAAGACTCTCCGAGTGTGTGTGGCTGGCGCTCGTTGAATCTATCGAGTTTACATAGACCTTCATATCGAGAGTAATACCTCTGAGGGTACTTTATCAGTTGTTATCTTTCTCTGTTCCAGATCTAAATTACGATCTGTGGATGAATGGAGGAAATGCATGAATGAAATCCGGCCCATAAAAAAGGTATGTGACGTGTGTGAGCTAGAAGTCATACTTTTGCTCTCGGGTTCATATTCTCAGAAGCTACTTCACCCCTCCCTCCGTTATAAACGGAAAAACGACAACTACAACAACTTTCGATAACAGTAACTACTTTCTTGTTTATTTTGAAAACTTTTGGAAATAAGTGTCTATTTATGTCAAACAGGTAATAATCACACACTCAATATATATGTTTCGTGACTTGTGTAATTTTAAATATTAAATAACTAAACAAAAATACATAATAATATTTATGCATGTATTATAATATATTCTATTACTATATGTACAAATATAGTACTAAAAACACCAAATAATTAATTTTAATATTATTAATTAATTATACAAAAATAGAAATTTACATGTTTAAAGCAACTGAGATCATTTTCATTATAACTAGTCTTTCGAAAATCAAAAAATTCCGGAAATATTTTTAATGCAGACAACATTTTTTTTTTAAATTGAAGTCAAATTTACAGATATTTCACGCCAATTATCCAACATCGTTTATCATCGCTCTCCGAGTGTACGATGTAAAATGATGAAATATGTAAAAAATGATAAAACTTATAATTTTGGCTGTAAATAAATAAATATTGCTACAAATTCACATTCATAAATTATATTGAAAATAAAATAATTATAATGTGAGCAAGAGTCAAATGTAGCATAAATTTATATACTCGTTTGTAACGTGTTGATCAAAAGGCCTGTCATCCAAAGTCCACTCAACTTCATGTCCTGTCGATTAAGTGTCTTATCGGATAAGTGATTTTTAATTAAATGTCATGCACCTGTCCTTTACAGACTATGGTTAAGTTTCATAGTTGGAGGTTGATGAAGGGAATCAATCACACTGCGATGTTAAAATATTAGTTACGTAAGAAAGTAAAAAATAATCGTGCAATATATCTGCAGCAAAATTTATAATTTTGAAGCTACTTCAAATATGATTTTACAAAATTGAGGTTTCAAGAAAAAAAAAATTCTTCAGGTATACAAATGATAGTAATATTTTTCCATTGGAAATTCGAGTCAGTTTTGAATGATAAGTTTCAATTACAATTTCTCAAGAAACAGGCAATAATTATAAAATCAAAAGAAGATGTTAAAAGTTTCTATAACTAAATATTCTTAAAATTCTATGGCTTAACAATCTTTTTTAAAAATTGTTTTTTAAATTATTTTTGAACATAAGAGGTAGAATTAATTTCAAATACTTAAAATCTGAAAATATGGAGGAAAAAGAAGGAGAAAAAAAATACTACAGTTCCAAATATGTTAAAATATGAATTGTCGCAAAAATATGGATTGAGGAGCTATTCTGTTATAGTATAGTGTTTGGGAAGCTAAAATTTTACCGTTAATATTGAAATATATATTCCTCTGAAATATTTGCATTTAAATATATAATGGAGTCAATTCATGTAAACATAATAAATATTAGGGGCAACTGTTAGTCTCATCGAATTTCTTAAAGACGAAAAGTCGAGACTTATAATTCATTTTTATATATTGCTCCTTTAGATATTTTACGGTATACACTGTGTTTTCCCCCAAGAGACTCTAACGTAACGTCATTTCTCACAACCCACATATTTTGTAAGTGTAGGAGGGCACGTATTTTTTTAAAGATAAAATGCTCCAGAATTCAATCTTATCAGATTTCCAACCTTTTCATGCTTTTGTTGCATTTATTTTATGTTGAAACAATCAAAAGTCTGTCAAAAAATGCCTCTAGAACATTTTAAAAAGGGAATGGATGCCTGGTGATAGGATCTTAGCTTTGGAATCGTAGGGTTGTAGGTTCGAAATTCGATTCAACTGGAAAGTCATCGTGAAAGGGGATATAGTACACGCTAAATCTGTCGTCGGCAAACATCCTCCCACGGGTGTGATGAGGAAGTTCGGAGAGGGGGATGCCAGCTCAGGTGTGTCCTCAGCATCTGGACAGTGGTTCAAAATTACGGTCCCCAAATAGCGCTAGTGTTGCTTTAAAATGTAAACTAGTGCATCTTAAAAACTATATTTCTATGATAATTCATATCAAAATCGCCCCCCCCACCTCTGTTTTTCAGTGAGATTTTCGCAGTATTTTAATAATCATGTAGCAGTAGATATCAGTATGGATTTGCCGTTTATCAGAAAAGCTATCAATAGCACATCCATAGATCCCTTTTCTCGGAAATATATCAAGACAACGAAATAATGTCACAGCTGTACCCTAGTGGAAACGTGAATCAAGCTATTTCTCATCTATTTATCCATGGTGAACCCCATCCGAGGCACGAATTCTCATTTAGGCAATTAGAACATAACAATTTGTTATTATTAGTCATTACTGGCATTAAAGAAGTGCCATTTTTGTTGTTGAAAACAGTCTTACAATAGAACACAGAAAGAACCGAAAATAGTACACCAGCTTAGTTCTTTTTTATTAATTGTAATTATGTAGGAAATACTTCAAAGTTAAAAAAAAAAATTAAAATCTTGTTTAACAATTAAATTCTTAATTTTAAAGTTTTTCTTTTTCTATTTTGAAAGCTTTTACCCTATCCTTACTGGGGTAAAAGCTCTCAAATGATGACAAATTTTCATTTTTTTTAAATATTGGAATATTTTTGAGTTGTTACACTGGACATGTTTGATCTCAAATGCAGTTTTGATTACCGTTCCGCAATTAGTAGGACAGTTGTGGAAATAAATATATTGTTACGTTTTTAGCGTAGCGGGTTCGGATTGAATGGACTTTATTTGAGGACAGCACAAACAAATTTATTTACAGCTTTTTACAGGTATATACAGATGACTTGAAAAAGTAAAACTTCAGAAAAAATATCCAGCAATAATCAGTCACTTACAGCGTAAATGCAAGTCTTACGCACAATATACACGGTTTGCAAAACAGCTATAGTATAGCACAGCAACAGTCAATCACAGCGAGTTCAATAACACAGCGTTAACAGCAAACGCAAACACCGCTCACTAATAACAAGCGAAACCCCGCTAGTCCAGCAAACCGCTTCTCTTCCTCGAGAGAGATCCACTGCCAAAAAGCGGCAGTCCGTCTCTTATATAGCTGAGCGAAAGTACGGAGAGGCTTCGGCGATTCCCGAGAGAAAACGCGGCGCAGCCAGAATTGACTCGGGGTTACCAGAATATTCCTCTCGCCAAGTCAACTTGGCTGGCGCGGAGCGTCTTGTGACACGCCGCCAACGTTTTCACCTCTGGCGAGCGTTCGCCCGCTTGTAACAATATTTATTCTAAACTCATGATTATAGAAAAAGGGTAGTTTCAATAAAATACCCAGAAATTAGTAAAAAAATACAGTTATCTTTTTTAACAACAATTATATAGCTTTTTTATGGTCACTGAAAAATATGCAAATATTAAAACTGAAACCAATGCTTTAAAAATTAAAAAAAAAAACGATATAGTTTTAATAAATGTGTTCTGAGTGCTAATTTTCTGAGTACTTCATTATTTAAGTGATCAGATATAATTTTTATAAATTTCAGTTTCAAAGTAAGCTATACTAGACATGTTTTTTTTCAATTTAAAATGGATTAAATGGATTTCTTAGTAGCAAAAACAAGATATTTATAAAATAAAAATGATAATAAATAGTATAGTAAATATATATATTAAGTAAATAAAAACTAACTAGTGTTCGTTCTTTTAAACTTCCATTCTATTTATCCTGCAGTGTATAAGGGATTAGTTTTGAGAAATAAGCTGAAAATTATGAAATAAGTTAAAATTACTTTTTTTGGTAATATAACAAAATAAGCATGGAAGGATGGTCATATTCCTAATCATCAAACATTCAACATTGATTATTCAATTATTACACTTTGAAACATTGATTATTCAGTTACTCTATGCGATATTGATCCGTTCAGAAAGTCTAAATATTATGATACATTGATTATTCAGTTACTATATTCAATATTGATCCGTTCTGAAAATATGAATCATTGAAGAAAAATTGTGTTGAGGGTTGATTTTTAAGGTAGAATTTCAAATTTGATATTTTCACTGAATAAAGTTTGAATGAGGTTCATAAGTTTATGTGACATAAAATATGCTTTTATAATTTTATTATATCCCGTGAAAATAAGAATATTTCACTCATGCGACTTTTAAATCGATTTCCAGCTGGGAGAATAAGCACTGAAGATTTATAAAGTTACACACCGAAGATTTATATTATTTTGTATTTATAAGTAAAATATATTTTACTCTTTTGGCTAAAGGAAAATTAAGGCTTTAGATGCGAGTAAAAGCCCAAGACAAATAACTAATCTTGAAAGTATAATATAAAAGTTTTTAAAGCCTTTATTCCGTTGATCGGACGAGCAATTGTATAAATAAATCTGACTTCAGGTTCACAACGTGAAAATTGCTTTCACATCAGCAAACTTTCATTTTGAATCGGAACCCAATAAGAACCCTTTCGTCGATTACTGTAGTTCAATGCCACAATCGGAATCTGACGGAGGAAGGGGAAAAAATAAAAATAAGAAAAGATCCAAAGAAAAAAAATGGGAAAAATAAAAGGAGTTTCCTTCTGCAGAGCCCTGGTCTCCGTGGGAGGCATTGTGCGAGACAGGGCCAGATGTTCCTTCTGTTACTGAAGGGTCAGCAGGAATACGAGATTCCAGTTTAGAAGGATAGCGTTTTTGGGGATTTTCGTCTCAGTCTATTGGGTGCCTAGGAAATTGCTTTCGTTCACTATGTCCCTTGGCACAAAAGCGACTACAATGGCTTATTGCATAACAGCGGTACCCTTTCGGTTACGTAAAGACTAGGAAACCGGTCAACAAATAGATGGCGATATTGCTTTGGTGACTATCGCATTTATCCGGTAAATAGTTTTGATAACCAGTTGAGGCGCTCCAGAATGGGAGGTCCCCAGGGGAAAAGAAAATGGAACGAAACAATTGTTATAGTTCAATATGCTTTCTCTAACTCAGTTATAAGCTTCATTCGCATGTTGATACTGAGACAGTGAGGGATAAAGTTGAGCTTATATAAGTCTATATTTCCATAGATTATTATCAATAGTTTTATATATCAGCTAATAGTTATATATAATGGCAAATCGGTTCAAACCACTAATGTTTTAACAATGCGTTTGCTCAAGATATTTGTTGACTTCTGATTCTTGTGACTATAATATGTAAAAAGAATAAGCAATGAAATATGATTAATAAAACAAAATCATGCCTTTCGCTTCAAGCCTATACGTTGAACCGAGTTTTTAAGCAACTCAATCGAAACTAAAGACCGGCTTCTTGCAACATATAATCGGTTTCTAAACCCGATGGCTTAAATTTCCCTTGGAAAATGCTGTAATTATTGTAAATGTTTCTTAATTAGATATCACTTTTTGTAAGGATTCCTATATGGAATAAAAGATGCAAATTATAGACACTCATCTTCTTGTAGAATGCAGATTAAAAATCCACGAAGGAATTAAATGTTTGATAATTGAATGATAAAATGGAAGCTAATAATTTATGCTAAATTTCACTGTTAACCTCACGTAGAAACTATCACGTTTTTAAGTAATGAAATAAAAATTTGAGTAATTCAAAAATTATATACTCTTTCATATTTCCTTTTAGCATGAGAAATAATAATAATAATAAATGTAGTTTTGTATTTACAAAAACATAAAATAAAACGATGCTTACAAAATTGAAGATAATAATAAGATAGAATTTATTGTTTTCAAGCAAATCCAATTTCATGCAATTTGTATTTATAAAGAAATTAAAAGTTTCCTTTAATTATTTCACTTTTAGTAAGATAATTTTTTCGAAGTATTCATTCAGCTACTCGGTATGATTTTTAAACTCGAGACTTATAAAAGCATATTTATTTACTTTCTATGCTGTATTTGGTTAATATCAGAGATTTACTCCTAGTTAATGCGACAGCGTCTGAGTGTAAAGGCCCCTAAGCACCTGAAGGCAGAAGTCTGACTTCTAGCTCATATGACGATGACACTCACGCATTCTCTGGCACAACACCTTTTTTAAAGGGGGGGGGGCACTTTCAGACATCTCGCAGGTAAAATACAGGGTAAAGAACGGTTAACCGTAAAGAACAACCATACCCGATTCAGGAACCCAGGACATCTAAATCACGGGGAAGGCTCGTTAACCTCAGACAAGGATTTTGGCACCCGCAGGACCCCAGTGGAATAATGACTAGGTTTAGATTTCAGGAAAGAGGGTTCATAGTTCAAAATACTATTCCACTAATTTCATCATGTATAAGTTGTTGTTTCTTATGGTACTTGCCATGGACAAGCTCGCTGAGGTAGTCAGTGATTTAAGCCTAATCAGCCTCTCTTGTTTTGTAGTAACGCCAACTAGGGCCAAAATAACGACTTTCGTTACTAACACTCCTCATATTCGCTTGCACAGCCCCTTTTTACAGAAGAGCACATTCATACTCCTTACATATAGAACACAGAAGAACAACCATGTTCGAACCGGGACTCGAACCCTGGACACCTAGATCACAGGGGAGACGGACTACCCCTATGCCGGGACGCCGACATCATGTATATGGTGGGTAGCAGTTTGACGCCATGAAAAGAAAATCTTTTTTATGTAGTCTGAACTTTTGGAGAGAGCTATAATTTCAGGCATCGTTCTCGTCATCTGATGAAAACTCAAATTCACGACTCTAGTCTAAGATAGTTTTCATATTGCTTTCTAACGATGGGTCAATTACTATCACAAAATCAAACCCTATACAGATCATAAACTTTTTATACTCTACATTTTTTACAAATTTTTGTTATTGATTATAAAATCCTCCTAACATCATTTAACCCTTTGCACTCCGAAGGCGCCTCTGACTCACCATTCAAGATTGTGCATCATTTTGACGTTTTACTTATTTATTTTTCAAATTTAATTGTTAAAAACGACTGTATAATGGTTAAGAGATGTAGATTAATTTTTCAAAGAAATTCGACTTAAAAGAATTATGTGTATTTGTTTTTCATAGCAATAAACAAATCTTTGTTTTAGGAGAATAATTTTGCACCTAATTATTTTTCGGAGTACAAAAGGTTAACAGTAGGAGTTATTAGCAATCATCTACTTTACTCTAAAAATATTCCACACATTGATGATATATTTTACTCCGATAACAAATTAATGCTGTTAGCCATATATTCGAAAAGCTAACTTCACACTCATGATTATTTTGAGAATATCAAAAGATGATCCTCCCTCAAATAATTTCTGATAAAGTGCAGAAAATTTCAAAAATTTCAATATGAAATGTTGTACGTTGATAAATAAGTGGTTTTGGTTGTTTTCAGTAGTCATTTGAAATTTTACGTTTTATATTGCTGGTTATCTATTTAGCGATAGCAGTTAGAAAATTATAAAAATAGCTAAATTATAAAGCTTTTGCTTATGTATTATGGTATTCCTTTTTTAAATGATGAATGATTGCATAATCTGTCATTGGAATGTTTTACGAATTTCCTCAATCGTTTTAACGAAACCCTTATTTGATTTCGATTTTTTAAAACAATTCAGCTACTTAACTTTCAGAAATGAAAAACCTGTTTGAATACAAGATTATCTGGTATTATATAAATTATAATTCTTCAAAATGAGATTTCTATCATTATTTCATTATAAAAAAGGTTTAATTTTGGGAGGATATCTAAATTTAAGAAAAAATAAATTGCTCTTAAAGTCTACTATATTATTAAAAATAATAAATTTTGCTGTTTCTGTCTGATCATTATAATTATTTTTTAATTAAGCTGAATATATAGAACTATCATTACGAATGGGAATCTCAAAGACAAATCGATGAATGTTCTTTAAATATTTTTAAATTTAAGTCAAAGCATTGAATAAACGAAACTAGTTTCAATTTAAAGATTCCGTCTGTCCTCATTGAAAATCCACTCTTTTAAACGAAAGACATTTTAACGAAATTCGAATACATTTCATGTACTTATTACTAACTCTACTCTTAACCAGCATACGTTATTCGCGTTTCAGAAAATTGAAAGAAAAAGTTGAATAATGGGCATTGCAGAATAGAAACTTTCTTTTTACCCCCCTTATGAGTCCCATTTCTCTTTTTAGAAGACGGTTTTCTGACTCGGAAACCGACAGCCGTTAACGAGATGGATCCACAAGAGCAATAAGCGGTAGGAATCTATCTTAAAATGTAATTTAATTAATCTACCACCATTATAACGGCGACGTGATGAGTTTTCAAGTAGAAAAGTTTAACGCGATTGTAATCTAATTTTTCTGATGAAGCATTTAGTAAGTAAATTCATTATGGCCTCATTGTGGCGAAAATAAATGCCCGTCTTTCTTTTTATTGCAGCTGAGCTTGTGATAAATTTTTCTCTGTTTTTTCTTCTTTTTTTAATAAATTTTTATTTCAGTCAAAATGTGCGTTATAAGCGGAGACTATCGGTTTTTCTATTTAACTTTTTGCATGTTATTGCTCGTGTTTGTTTTTGGTTTTGACATTTTCAGCGCATTTGATATATAAAAATAAAATTGTTTCAACTTTAAGCAAAAATATATAAAAGTGCTAAGTTCAGAAAAGGAAGTCATTTTAATATATTCTACTGTGAGTTTTTATTCTAAACTTAAAATGATTTTTAATAAGTTAAGATACTTCTGAGCAAGTGGTTTAGAATTTGAACAAAACATAACTTGCAATTATTTTGTCTTAGATAATACCAACCAAGTGTTTTCTAATCTCTTTGTAATTTATCGCGTTTTAAAAACAATCAATAAATCTTAGTTGAATCTAGTTGCAGTGAAAATATTTACAGATTATCCTATCTGGTATTTTTTTAATGCATGAAATTGCGCGGAAAAAAGTATTTTTCAGGATGATGATTTTTTCATCAAATTTAAAATTTGGAATATCATGACAAATCTGTATATTATTTGCTTCTTTTATATATTAAATACAATATTCTGTTAAATAATTGCAGTCTTAATTTCACATGAATACATATTAATTTCGTTATCAAATAAATTGGATTTATTTTATTTTACATATTCTTTGGTATTTAGTGTCATTCAGAGAATCGTAAGGGCAGATTGTAAGGCACAGTGTAGATTTGTAAGCTAAGACTAAAGAATTTGTATATGAAGTACATGCGAAATACAAAAATGAGTAATACTTTTTTTAAAAAAGGTGCAGAAAAAGGATTTAATTTTTGTTTAAAATCTCCATATTTTGATCTTGAAGATGCTATAAGCTTATATATTCGTTAGATGAAGTTTTGACTCAAATTAAGACTTCCAAACTTTTAAAATAAAATTAAACATTTTGCAATGATTTTGAACTGATGCTTATTAATTATTACTTTAAGTTATTATAAATATTTAATTATTAATATAATTAAGTAATTTCAAGTAGCAAATTTTGACAAACTTAAATAGCAAAACTCTTAATTGCAGATTCTATTCTAAAAAGTATCACGTATAAAAGGGACATAATCGAGATTTTGGAGCAATTTTAAACAAAATAATAAAAAATAATATTATCCTTGATGAATGATAAAACATGACGCTCTTTTATAGTTATAATACTATATAATACAATATATTATAAAATTGTAAATAGTACTTAATTAGAAATGATACTAGATAAATATTCCCATATTAATTTAAAAAAATTAATTTATATAAATTTTGAATAAGTATTAATATAATAATTAAATAAGTTTAATTGAACGGCCTTTATAAATAGATGAAAATACAGAATCAAATCAGATTTAAAATACCACACAACAAATCTTGGGGTCTTAAAGCCCCCTAAATTTAAGTGGCCCCAGGAAGTTGCTTAATTTGCCCATTAATAAAACGGATCTGATTTTCGAATCTTATGCTTATTTTCTAATTGCATCTATAATAAGTGCTAAAAATAAATTTTCTTTTAATTGCTTCAACAGCAATAAAGAATTAGAAAATCAATATTTTCATGAAACGTTTTTCTTTATGAATTTAAGTGGATTTAGACCATTTTGAATATGAAATGTTGGGGCAAATATTCTACAATGGATCGCAACAAGTTAAAGAATGCCTTTTTGTTTTTATTACAACTGAAATTTATTGCGTTTTGGAGGCAAATAAATTTTGACTTTTATGATGCGTTTTTAATTAATTCCATGACTATAAGCGAACTGCAATTAATTTTACAGCTAATTTTTCAAAAAAGTAATGCATATTCAGACTCGCTGGTATTTCTATTCTTCTTTTATTAGCTATTTAATTATTGAGTTAGATTTTGTCTGGAAGGGAAAGAATCACTTAGATAACTGTTTATTATTGAACTGTAAATACACAATTATAAAAATTTCTGCTTTTTCAGTAATTATGCATCTGGATAAATTGTTTTTATGTGAGTTTTTAATTTATGGTTACTATGGAGTTAAGAGAAATTTCAGAGTCTTGGTAGTTATTTAAATTCTACTTCACAACATTTCGAAGGTTAGTTTCTTTTCATAGATTTCCTGTTGATCTGCCTACTTGCCATTATTTTCTACACCATTTAGTGATAAAAAGGATTTTTTGAAATTTGTCATGTTATATATATATGCATATTCCGAAGATTATGAAAAAACCCAGAGAAGCTTTAAAAATCAATAATTCGCATATTAATGAAAATTAGATGACGTTTTATAAAGAGATTAAAAAGAAAGCCGGTTCCTTTTGTATTGAAGCCAGTACATAATTTAAAAAAACATATAATTTTAATCCCAATATGTATGTGTAATTGCTGGGGCTGTATATTATCGACACTGATTGGAGGAACGCGTAAGATGTCCCTCCGCATTTTGGAGATAAAATGTAAGATGAAAAATAACATTTTTCACAGAATGCATCATTTAAGATAGCATTATCAAATTTGAACGAAAGAAACTATGTTCATTAGCAAGCAAAATTGTGGATTTCCCAACTGTTAACTCTGTTCCGGAAAGGAGAACGATATATTAAACTTTTGCACCATTTACAAGCTTTTCCTTCATTGCCTTATCTCATTTAAGACATTACTTCTCCAATTCCAGAAGCACCTGGTGGTTTAAACTACATATTGCGCAACCTAAAAATTTCAGTTTTTTTACTTGAACAGGCATAAAAAGGGAAAAAATTCCACTACTATTACTATTTTTTCTGTGCAAACAGCACTGTTTTGTTGTTGCGAATTATTGATTTTTAAAGTTGGTCTGGAGTTTTGAATCAACCTTACTTCAAATTCCAGACAGTTCACTTTTAACTTTTGTTTGATTTTTTTGAAGGAAAAACAGTTTTAGTTTCCTAATGCATTGGCATAAAATAAACTATTATTTGCTCAAGTCTTTTTTTTTATAGATCCTCATTCCCAAAATCTTTAAAACTCTTTTAGATTGGCAATTTCAAAAATATATCTAGCGATAAATCTAAGTATTTCGTTTATCTGACGATACTATATCTTTTTCATTAAGATCGAAAAGAATAATTAAATTACACTATTTCCTTTTTAACCTTAACATCATTAATTATCATGAAAAAAATTATTCGATCTTTTCTAAATAATTAGTCGGTGTATACTTTTAAAAGCTTGCCAGAAAATACAAACTTTCATACTATATTAACATGCTTTTGAAATAAAACATTAAAAATAATGCACAATATTGCCTGATGTACTTTATACAGAATAGGCACTAAAGCGCTTTTAGAAATTTCTTTTGCTGTAGACTTAATATAAAATCAATAGCTACAGCTATAAAATATGGGATTTATTGCATTATGTTAAGCTGATTATGTACATTATGAAAACATTTAAAAACTGTTAACTGAAAAAAACCTGGACTTTTATAATAATATTTTTTATATTATATACTCAACTATTTTTATTGATTTGTGCTTTATCGTAGATAAATAGGGGAGATACTTAATTTATTATTTCATGTAAGTTTTAGATTAAGCTCAGAGCTTTAGAAATATAACAAGTAAGACAGAATAGAAAATGCAACCACATTTAACAACTAAATAACTGGAATGCATCACATTATTTTAAAGCATTTTGAGAATTAAAAAAAATTCTGTAGTAGGCAGAACGATTGGCTTAAATTTTATTAAATTTGACTACTATAACACTATCAATGATTCTTTTTGATGACTTTTAGTCGGTGAATAAATATTGATATTGATCAAACATTCCTAGAATTTCAGAACTTTTTTGCTGCTCTTGAGACTACAAATTCTCATATGCTCAACATAAAACATGAAAATACTGATTGATATAACAATTGAATCTTGAATATATAATCAACACAAACAAAAATTGTGTACCAGTTATTGTATTCATGTAAATAATCTTGTATTGGTATACTTAGAAAGAAATTGTGTTTTAATTTTTATGAAATCTGTATTAATGTCGAATTGTTTGGGTAACACGCATTTAGGCTTAGGAATTTTTAAATGATTTACTAAAAAAAACATTTTTAGTTTTAGATCATCCATGCCTGTTAATAATCAGGCAGTTAATACATAAAAGTAAAATTAGGAAATAGGCGCTAAATTTTGATATCTTTTCACTATATCAACAATCCATTGAGTAGCCATTTGGCTAAATTTCCATACACATGCTTTTCCTGACTGTTCAAAGCAATCCATATTTGGAAATATTTTTTAATGCTTTTTGATTAACATTTGTAGAAAAGACTTATATTTGGCAATAGGTGTACTAGAATTAGATTTAAACTCGAAATTTAGAAAAATATCAAGATGGATTTTGTATGAATAGTTCTAATATTAAAATTAATATCAAAACAATTTTTTGCATTGTAAAAAAATTATTGGTGAAAAGAAATTTTATTTTCATTGCATAGTTGTAATGTGATTTGTGTCACTGGATTATTGTTTAATTCATTATGTAGCCATTTGGCATTTTAAATTTTTAAAAAATCAGAAAGAAAAAGTTATAAATGTTTTAATTAAAAATTAATAATTTTAAGAAAATTAAAATGAAGAAAAGTAATACATTCTAGGGTTAATGCATTATGTAAACTGATGTAGATGATTGAAAAAAACTCATCAAAACTCATGTAACTGATTAAATAAAATTTAGAAATACTGTAACATATATATACTGACTTAAATAAATTAGAAATGAAACGAATAATATTAAAAAAATCCATTTGACAGCTTTAGAAAAGTTTCTTTTACTTAACATTCATGAATGAACGATGATAGTATAGTCTCTTTGCGGATTTTAATGGTAATCTGCAATCAGAGGAGCATTCCATTTGCTCTAGTATTTATTGATTTATCCTTGTAAAATTGTTCTGCTCTAGTGTACTAAGAATATAAGGGAAATGATCTAAAAGATATGCTTAGGTTATGGACTCTAAATTAAAATGTCTTCCCTTAAATAACTTGTAAGCAATTTTAATTAAGAAAATGGTGGAAATTAGAAGAAGAAAATAGAAACAACAAGAATGAATATTTTATTTCATTTCGAAAGCTTTTTTTGCTTTCTAAGTTAACCTTCTCAACAATTAACTACAAAAAACTGCATTATGTGAGTATCTCATCTGTCCTAGCATTGGAATCCCATTCTCATTTTGTTTTTGTGAAATTGTTTGTCGTTCTTTTAAAATCATTTTCTAGTTTTATCAGAATTTTTAGGAAAGCTGACTAAATATCTGTGAGGGTAATAAATAGGCTTGTAGTACAACCACAAAAACTGTTAAGCCTACTTTAAACTACATCAATTTTCAACCCTGAGTAGCCCAGAAAATTCAAAATATTTAAGACATAAAAGATCCATATTTTTCACTTTATATCATTTTAAAAAACCCAAGTTATAAAGGTAGATTATCAGCTGTTTTATTCAGTGACTATAAAAAATTTCCAGTTTTAAGTTTTTTTTTCTTACATTTCAGTGTATTTTTATTTTTATGTATGCAAAGAAAAACCTGAACCTTAGATTTATATGCAGTATCATCGAGATATTTATACCTTTTTTGACAAAGGATTTACGAATGAATATTTTTTCTCCAGTAATCAAATTCGGCCAGCTAGGTCATATTTCTCTTATCCAGTATTACTGCATTTTTTTATTTTGCTATTTTATAGGCACAAAAAATAAGGATATATAAAGAGGTTTCGTTAATGATCAAATGATAGTAAGTAATTTGAAATCTACATTTATCTCTGATATTCGTAAATTTAATCCTTTGCCGCCCGAAAAGTAATTAGATGCAAAATTATTCACCTAATGCAAAGATTCTTTTATTGCTATGAAAAATAAATATATATAATTCTTTTAAGTCGAATTTCTTTAAAAAATCAATCTTCATCTCTTAACCATAATGTAGGCATTTTTAACAATTACATTTGAGAAATAAATAAATAAAACGTCAAAATGATGCACAAGTTTGAATGTCGAGTCACTCTCGATATCGGACCACAAAGGGTTAATATTCTTCACGGTTGATGCTATGTAGGATCATGCTGCATTTTTTTTCAAAAAAGGAATTTATGTCAGAGAACAAATGTTAATATTCTTCCTTTTTCAAATGATTCTTCTATTCGAAGAATAATTTATGAAATTTTAAATATTTTACAGTTTAATTACATTAAATTTGGAAAAGGTAGAGCTGATAAATAACTGACTTTGTATTATATTTGTGAAATTATATTTGTTTGTTGTTTTGTTGAATCAATATTTTTAGTTGCTATCCCGGATAAATATATACTCTGACTGTCAAAACATTAAAATTTTTCCTGTTATGATGATTTTTGAATAAATTACATGAAATGTATATAATGTGATAAGCATATAAATTAGGAATTAATTAATGTTGTATCGATATAGTAAAAAAGAAATTTGGTTTTTACAAGCTCTTCCTCATAATATTTTTTTTCACACGAGTTATTTCGTCATGTCCTTTTTTTATTATCTAAGTAATAAAATGAGTAATGGAAAGATGGCCAAAAAAGCATTCAACGAGCACCAGTCAAAGAAATCTACAGAAGAGAAATACATTTTTCAGACGCGTTCCTAAATTATATCATGTGCTAGAAATACAGACAGCAACTGTTTATCGTTATTCTTCGTCCGCATTTGACAGTCCATAATTTTCTAAAATGTATTTTCCGAAAATGAACGGATGACAGATGTGGGATAAACATATTTTCTTTTCTTACAAATCCGGCAATGCTTTCCTAACATGAATCTCACTAACATCAACAATAATAACAACAACAAAAAGACGATTTTCAGACGAAAGATAAGATTGCAAATACGATAACCGCATCGTGTACAGAGAAACTCCAGTCAGACTTCTAATAAAAATAATGCGACGAAAAAATATTGTTGCCCAAATCTGCTCCGTCAGAGAGAAAAAGTACTGTAGCCGTTCTGAATGTCAATATTCAGTGATGGTCGATCTCGGAGTTGGACACGCTGCTGCCCAAAATAAAAGAGCAAAAATTGGGATTGATAAAAGAGCTGTTGAGTTATTCAGGGAAAATTCTTGGGCGAAAGAAAAGCCGTCGATCATACAGATAGGTAAAATATTTTATGGAAAAGGGGGAGTTGTAAGTCTGAAATCGGGAGACAGTATTTCCGCGAATCAAATGCATCGAACTTCACAGTCTTGCAATTGAAAAACGGAACTCGTAAAAATTGATTCTCGGACGCTGATTCAGAGTAACTGCATAATGCATTGTAGCTTATTACAGCAGAGAGGTCGTAAAAAATGTTGGAGCGTAAATTTGGTTTTATTTACGAATCGTTTGTTCTCCCGAAGCTATCAGATATGGCTGAGTGTGTGCCTGAGATCAAAGTTATGCATCGATAAGAGTTGGGGAGGGAATCGTGACTTTTTCAGTTGTTCACTCAATTTGGTTTATGATACGACGATGGTTACCCTCCGTCTCACCTACTTCCATATATGTATATATATTTGCGCTGATATATATAGAATCTTATTGAAACCGGTTTAACCTGGTGTTTTGCAGGCGGAAAGTAATGTTGTCGTTGCGCCTCTTTTATACATTGCATAATTCGAAACAAAATGAAGACACTTATGTTAGACATTTTCGACAGTATTTGTTGAGAAATACTGTAAAAAATAATGAAATTTGTTCCATTATTCTGAAAATTTATTTAAATGATAACATAAATATCTACATAATCATACATAAATATCTTATATATGGTATAGTATCATACATAAATATCTTTTCAATTTTCAAAGATCTTATAAAATTCCCCGCCTATATTTAAAATTTATTTAAAAAGGTCATTCAAGACAAAAACTGTGTTTTTCAAGAAATCTAAACCTTATATTTTAGTTTTACAAATTGTTAAAAAATTAAAATTCGTAATAATATAATATAAAAGAAAATAAAAGGAATATAACCAAATTTAAAATGTTCCTTAAATTACAGTAAAAAATAATGGAATTTGTCATTAAATACTCATAAGTATAATTTCCATTTTTAAAGATCTTATAAAATTCCCCGTCTATATTTAAAATTTATTTTAAAATGTCAAAGACAAAAACTGTGTTCTTCAAGAAATGTAAACTTTATAATTTAATTGTAAAAATTATTAAAAAATTAAAATTCTTGTCATACAAAAGAAAAAATGAATTAAAAAAAATTAAAATATTCCTTAAACTATGGGCAGTCTATGTTATAAAATTCCCCACCTCTATCTATAAATATTTTTATAAAATTTTAAACACTCAAAAAAGTTCATCACGCTCAAAACTGTGTTTTTCAAGAAATTTAAATCTTATAAGCTAGTTTTTCAATGTGTTAAATAATTAATAATAATAGTAATATAAAACGGTAAAAAGGAAAATAACCAAATTTAACATGTTTCTTAAACTATGTTCGGTTTATATTATGTGAAAATTCATATTGTTCAAATTTCAGTTTGAAAAGAATTTTTGTATAAATAATTATATCAAGTCGGAATTCGAGAAACCACAACTACCATATTCGAGAATCTGAACTCTGTGATCGATTGATTACAGTTACTTTTCTAAGATCCAAGATCTATATCGATTAAAGCTAATTTATAAGCTATTCTTGTGATACCTAGAGATATGAAGACATGACTTTGGAACGAGATGTAAAATTTTATATTAACAATGACACTCTCCAAATTATAAATTTCCCCACAATATTAAAGTGAGGGAATTTTTTTCAGACTTATTAAATAAGAAAAAAGGGCAATTCGCTTTTTTACTTTCTAATTCTTAGTTCATATCTAATCTCAGTTGCACAACTAATTGAACTTATCATTTCAACTTGTAAAATAGCATCTTTATGGAGAACCATATTAAGGTTACCTATTGTAAATAGGCCATCATTGAGATCAGAACATCAGGAGAAGATTCACATCATAATTACTTCTTAACTGTCCACAGATCAGCAACTATAAAGGTTTGCTCCAAGGCCGATTGATATTACGACCCCACATGGTTGGAATACGATTGAACTGTGTTTCGAACCACTGAACTTTTGTTCCAAATACTATCTACTGAGTTCAGGAAATAGCTATCTACTGACTGATTCAACCTACTGATGAATAGATGATGGAATCTACTGATTCAAAATCTCCATTCAAACGCCTACGAAGCTTCGTTCTATAAATGGTATATTTACCTTTGATTACACCACGAAGCTGATTTCTGAGGAAATATTATAAATAATTTTCTCCAATTTAATGTAAAATGCAATATTATGCCTTCTAAGATGCTTTGTTAATCTAAGAGTTCAAATTGATTGCACTGGAATAGCTAATAGTAATATTTTTGCTCTCCATTATATAATCCTATACATGTAAAATCAACCGATGTTAGATTTTAGCAATATATATTTTGTCTTAATAAAATTACGCGATTAACTAACTAACTACATAAAAAATGATAAATAAATAGGGATTACTATAAAATGATAGCCGAATACAACTTACCTAGTAGCATGAACCATTTATAGATGTTATTCGAATTCCATCAAAGTTATATTCAACTTAAGCCTTTGAGCACATCAGAATTCTATGCAGCTTGTTTCTCGCAATTTGGCCGTTGTGCAATATTACCAAATACCTGTTCTATTGATGGTTCGAATGATGGTTCTGTGGTCTTAAGAATCTTTGGAATCTCAGTTAATTGCGATTGATTTCTTAGCTGATTTGGGATGAGAGTTGCCAGTTATTCCTGGATTTAATCCCTGGCGAATCCAAGTTGATTCTATTGTGGCTCCAAATCTACCCTTCGCCATTACTACGATGATGATGACTGATTAATCTTTTGTAAATGGACTCTGATTATGTATCTACAAGTTCCTCATTTCGCATGTTGGCGTAATAGTTCGTTTGTCTTCCAGTGCCTTGAAGAAGCAAGTTCTTTTTAAACGTACATATTCTGTAAATAAAATATTACAATTTTAATTGTTTCCAGAAATGTCCTCCTTTGTTAACAAAAGAACCTACTGATAATTTATTTGTTTTGCCATTCCAATATTACAAATAATAAATCAAACTGTAGCCGGCTTGCTGGTACAGAGATAGCGCATCTTCCTTGTGTTCTAGGAATCCAGGGTTCGAGTCCCGGTTTGGGCGTGGTTGTTCTTCTGTGTGCTATTTGTGACTGTGCCCCCCTGTAAAAAGGAGCTGTGCAAGCAATTGTGGCGAGTGTTTAGCTAAATCGTACTCTTGACTCTAGCTGGCGCTACTACAAAAACAAGAGACGCTCCTTTCGGCTGCTGTATCAGCGGGGGTCTTGTCCATGGCAAGTGCCATAAGTAATAACATAAAACTGAAACCCCCTGGAATCCAAAATTTTAGAGATTACTCTTAGGAAGGAAATATTTTTATGGAATTCACTTCCACGCTCCTTCAGTAATTCTTTAAACGAATGGTGTCTTCATTCGAACCTTCAAAAGAACTGGTGTTTTTTCAGGTATTAAAAGATTTTCCCATCGCATAACATAAATTCTTCCGAACGCTAGTTATCAAAGGACTATAAAATGCTTCAAGCAGGTACTAATATTGTGTCGACATTGAATGAAGGATTACCTCTATTAAATTTCCAGTCCTTGAATTTAAGGTAATAATCACGGGTTTTTACAAAATGACATCTAGATCTCAGAGGTTTACAAAATTACATATTGTTAACATTCATTGGCAAATCGAGCATACTTAGTAATTATGTGCTAGCAGTTACAAATTTCCTTTACTATAGCTGCATTAGATATTCGAGTGCATTAATCCCTTCACATACAATGAGTGTCTGACACGCGCATCGAATTACTGAATTTTTAGTTTCAAGTCTGCAACTAAGCGACAGAATAGCGCAAAAATCAATTCGAAACGCTTTAATATTTCAAATGCTCCATATATTATTAAAAAAATTGACAATAAATGACCAAAATAAGGTGTGTCATCTAATTAGAAACTTAAATAAATCGCATGTTAAGGGGTTAAATATATGAAAAGTGATTTTATATTTTATTTACAGTCTTCCTTCAAGGATATACAATCTCGAAATAATCCTAAATGAGTTTAGAGTTTAATAATTCTCGTCTTACATTTAAGTAAATATTGATTTTTTTTACTTTCTCATATACAGAGTATAGAGAAAGTATTATCATCGCGAAGAAAATATGAATTCCAGACTTTGACAAATCCTTACGGTCTAGAACTTTTTCAGCTCTAAAAGTCATTTTTATCATTATGTTTTTCTATCTGTCTGTCTATGACAAAAATAATTCAAAAGAGTTTAAACAAGATGGATGAAATTTGATATTTTGTCTTTACACCAAATATGTAGATTTTTACCAAATTTTTAGCAAAAACTATTTAGAGGAAGTATGTTTATTTAAATATAACACGATAATTACTAAACGATGAGAGAACGAGAAATAAAATCCGATTCAAAATTTTAACGTTTATATCTTAGAAACCTTGCAAATTTTGTGTCAAATCCATCTAGAAGCTGACAATCTGTCGGTCTGTATCTTCATATGTATGTAAACAAGATAACTCAAAAACACAATAATTTAAAATATATCAAATTCGGCACGTCAATTTATGATTACGATTGTATTTCTGTGTCAAATTTTGGTTTCAATCGCCTAGTCAGATACTATTTTTGGAAGCTTTTAACTGCCAGGCATCGATTGCCAAAAGAATTATCAAGTATCACACAACAAACTCAGTATAAATGCTAACTTCACTCCAAAGGTTAATATTTGGTATTTATTGTACGCCAATGTCGAGTAAAGCGTTCCCTGCCTTAGCCAGGGTTACAATTTTGTGTGTGTGGGGGGGGGGGGGGTAGTAGGATACGAAAAAAATTTAAGGAGATTGCTCATGTTGGTTTCAGTTGTCCTTCCGAATAGAAAGTTTCATACGGATTCAAAAATTTCGGAATTACTTTATATTTTTTTCTTTATTTCTAAAAACTTCTTTACTTTAATTCTAATGCCGGTTTGCTGGCACAGAGGTAGCGCGTCTGCCTCGTGTTCTGGAGGTCCCGGGTTCGAGTCCCGGTTCGGGCATGGTTGTTCTTCTGTGTGTGCTATCTGTGAGATGTGTGAATGTGCCCCCCCTGTAAAAAGGGGCTATGCAAGCGTATGTGTCTGTGTTTCATCTTCATTTGAGCTAGAAGTCAGACTTCTGCCCTCGGGTGCTCAGGGGTTCATACCCTCAGAAGCTACTGCAACCCTCTTTCCGCGGTAAAAAGCGGACACGACATCATCATCACTTTAATTCTAATCTTTTTTTTTTATTTTCATGATACGGAAAGAACAGTCCTTAAAGCTACATCAAATCATGAATTATGAATTGACTTAACTTTCATATTCAAAATCATCATTTGTCTTTATAACGTATTTCGTGATAAATATTTAGTGATTGTTGTTAATCATGGCACTTTTTCAAGCCTGCTGGCAGGTCTATCAGCGATTTAAACGGATTGAACGTCTCTCTTTTTTCAGTAGTGCCAAATAGGGCCAAGAATAAGACTTATCTACATACACGTCTCAACCCTTTTTATGGAGTGGACTTCATCCATGGATTTTCATTCATTCATCCACAGATCGTAATTTAGATCTGGAACAGAGAACGATCACCTTTGATACAATACCCATCCAGTGGTATTATTTTCGACATGGAGGACTTTGAGACAGATTTTAACAAGCGCCGACCACCACATATTCGAGGAATCTTCGGCCGGCGAGGTTCGAACTCTAAACTTAAGGAATACGAGTTCAACACTTTACCAACCAGGCTATCCCGGCCTTATATCTAGTGATAAATATCAGTATTAAATTTACGATTAAAATAATTCGTCCTAAATTATTCGGAAATAAGGTATTTTTCTTAGAATCTTTTCCCAGCATAAGGTAATATATCTTGAATCGCTTTATATCAAGTTAAATTATTTTAAGGAAATTTCAAAGATTTCTTTGTTAAAATCCCAAATATGTCTTATTATGTCAAATAAGCAATATGGATATATAGGATACTAATTGAAAATTCAATTTCTAAATATCTTTAAAGTAAACTCTTTAATGGCACAAAAATGTCTGAAAACATAAATTTTTTTCCGTTGTTTGCAATTACATTATAGAAATATAATGCTTAAGCTTCCAAAGTCCGTAAACAATACGTCAAACTATTTTCATCCAATTTAATAGTTGTGTTTTTGTTAAAATGAAAGATCTCTATTTTTATTATATAAAATTTCAAGAATTTTTTGCAATACATCTAATCCTTGTTTACATCCAAGCAGAAATCGTAATGGCAACAGTATATGTTTTTAAAAGTATTATGAAGCAAAACGATAGAGAGATACATTTCGTAAACAATAAAGCAAAGAATGCTTTAGAAAAATTTATCTTTTACAGTCCTTTTTAAACGATGCGTATTTTGAAACAACAGTGAGGATATATTCTGAGGATATAATGATGATGTACGTTCTATCCCTTAATAGTTATTTTAAACAGATAAAATAAAACATTTTTTATTGATTAAGAAACATGAATTATATGTATTCAATATTTAGTATTTATTGAAACTTTAAAAATGATTTCATTACAATTTTAGAATGATTTTATTTTCGTTTGAATTCTCTAAAATTCAAAAAAAAAAAAATCATAGGGGGATGTAAAAAATATCTGCCAAACTTTAAGAAGAGTTCAGACATTGAAAATTCCTATCAAATTTACGTAAAAATGTATTTTTGAAATAAAGTCATATGTCTGAGTTTGAGGTTATTGACTAATCATCCTTAGTTATTTAGTGTGAGGAGACAGCTAATCGAAATGGTTTAACATTGGCGTGAAAAGTTTCTAAAAAGACGTGTTCTCAATCATTAGGAATAAACACTTTGGAATTAGTCTAATTATATTAACATCACACTTTAAAGCTACACTTGGGCTATTCTGGGACGGACCAGGTAATTTTGAGTGAGGGTCATATGACGGGAACGATACTTAAGTTTACGCTCCCTCTCCAAACGTCCACACCACACCAAATATCTCTTTTTCGAATGTTGTTGATGTTGTTCTCGTGTTACACTTTACAACGGAAGGAGAGCAGACATAATCTTCTGAGAGTAAGTCATAGAACAGACTCTCCCACTCGCCACGAAAGCACATGGATTAACCAGAGGAACTGAGTGACCAGACCGCTGCAACAGCAATTAGCGGGAACTGTGGTTGAGTACTAATCGTAATCACCGGCCACGATACAACCACTCCCAAAGGAAGCACGTTCTATCACCAATGGGAGGAATCTAACTCCCACCCTATTAGTGTACCCATCGGGTTGGCGAGATCCAACCACCATACCGGAGGCATCTCATCCTCATTTACGAGGTGCCGCCCGGGGGAGCTTCTGAGGGTATGGACTCCTAAGTACCCGAGGTCAGAAGTCTGACTTTTAGCTCACACACCTCACAATCGCTTTTTACTGAATGGATTTCATTCATGCATTTCATTCATTCATCCACATAACGTACGTTAGAAGTAGAACAGAGAAAGGTAATCTCTGACCCAGTACCTCCAGAGGTATTACTCTCGACACGGAAGACTTTGTCACCACGACATATTTAACGTGCCCTAGCCACCACACACACGGATAATCTTCGACTGTCGGGTTCGAACTCGCAGCCCAAGGAATGCAAATCCAACGTCCTACCAACTAGGCTATCCCATCCCGCATTTTCGAATGTAAATTATGAGTACCATGCAAGATATGCAAAGAAAAAAAAGATTTTTCAAAATGTCTATATAATTTTATATGTTTTTTTGAGATTATTCATATGTTGTTGAAAAATTAAATCCATAAAGCAAAATTTCATAATAAGAGATAAATAAACCCTAATACAAAACCCGAAAAAACCCTGCTACAATAAAAAAAATCTTTTTCCTTATGACGGCACTTAAAGAGTCGAGGAACAAAATTAAGGCATTAATGGGCACTAAATTTAAAAGAAATTAAGTTCTTATTCTAGTAAAGTTAGCAGAATGAAGTATAATGAGTTCGAAATACTTTAAGAGGGTGTAAACGGACATCTATTATCTGAAGGATGTTGATACAAATTTTCACACTGGATAGACTTACCTGCCAATCAAGCTGGATTAAAAATATAATAGCATGTTATATCTAATAGAATTTTCCCTCTTTATGATTAGAAAGTTTGAGGGTGTCATGAAAATTCTAGGGAACAAGAGATCACTTTCAGATACACAGCAGTTTTATTGATGAGAAATTACGAAGCTAATTTCATCCTTATTTGGAAAACTACGGCAGGGAGATCTTTTAAAGATAATAATTATTTGTGATGGCTTAAACTGAAGAGAAACAAACTTTTGGATAGTTATTTATTCATTAACTTATTCAACAGACTGTAAAATACTGCACTATGAAATTTGTCACTATCATATAGCCTTTAAATACACGTTATTGTCATTTGGGCAGGCTTCATACACCAACAGCGTAATGAAGTTTATCTTAGACATGTAGTTTAAGAAAATGAAATGTACCAACGAGTGTTACCTCTCTTATTTTGTAACTAATTAACATTCCAGGAAAATATTAATTTTATTTCGCTATGTCTCTGAATCTCCATTTTTCGCAATACAGAAACCAGCGCACTAAGCAAGCATATTATCCCTGAGGCCTTCGTTTGCTAATTGAGCTTTAATCTGCTTAAGAAAATAAACGGTTCGGGGTGGTGTCTTCAAGTGTAATTTAATACACCGCTTCTCTCTCAGGGTAATCGTTTTCTCAGCAGTTATCTCTCGAAAATATTTCCTTCTCTTAAAGGACACCAGTCTAAAAGTGTTACATTAATTACTTGTATTATGGTTTTGTTAACCTCAAAGGGAGACAGCAATTTTCCGTGTTACGAAAATCCTATATTTCTTTGATGCTTAAAGTTAGCCATTCAGATTATAACCGTAGTATTGTCTTTTCCTCGTGGTATTGTTAAAATCTCCCAGCGTCTAGCGAAATATGATTATCGTTATAAGCAAAGCTGATTTCATCGATAATGTTTTGATGGGAATCGCTTGCAGGAAATTTCGTCGGAGTAATTGAGTCATGTGATACAACAGGAAGTGTTTTGACACACATTATTATGTGGAGAATCTTTTCCCACCTCCAACCGCTTTATTCAAAGCATCCTCGAGACTCTCTTCGTTATGGAGCAATTACGCTTATATTTAAACTAACGAGATGTGATTTAAATGAATATGGTATAATGTAGTGTCATTAATAAGGAACAATAAGGGGACAAATTAATTATTTTTCCAACAATTTTCGCAAATATTCTCCGACTTGTTCAACATCATTTTGTTGATTTTAGCTCATAATGCTTAAATATAATTGCCTAACTTGCTTGCATGCTGCTTTATATTTCAATATAGCTGTCAGTTCATGTCGAACCAAACTTGTACTTTTATTATTTGAGTACATGTCGAACCAAATTTGTACTTTTATTATTGCTAGTGACTTTTTATTATTTGAGTGTATAGATTATTCTTATGCCGGGATCAATTAATAAAATAGATTTTTGTAACATGTTGCCTAGTAGTTTTTAAAGCCATCCAATGAGTATTTTAGTAAAAATATTGACTGTTTTCGAGCTTTTACCGCGTTGAATAATTTTCATAATCCAATGAAATTTTTTTATTATAAAATGTATAGATGTATTCAGTTAAGTCGTGTCTGTTTACTCATAAAATCATCACTTTTATTTAGACTTAGTACAAAATGTCGGTACGAATGGCAAAATTTGTATATGTAAATGATCAAAATCTCATCATGAAGTATAATGAGTTCCATGCTGTGTTAAATCATTCGCTCACGTCTTCTAATTCAAGATTAGTAAATCATCTTCATTTTCAAATTAAACTTCTATAACGTGACCGTAACATGCTTCAAGCGTTTTTAGACATTTTAAAAGTTTTAAACGTTTAAAACGATTTGTGAATATTTATTTGCTTGAGTTTTTATTTTTGTTTTTTCAAATGTGACGAAAATCAGAGGAAAAACAAGTTTCCGCCGACAGAAAAGGACGATGAAAGGGTTAAAATAGTGAAATGTAAGCAATCCGAACATAACCTGAATCTAAGCAATATCTGAATCTGAGCAATAATCAGTATATAATAACGAATATCTAAATACTTTTTTTTATTTTACTGAGAAAAATTATTTCCCAAAAATATCTTGCATTTTAAATGCTTCTATTTTAAAATGCACAAAGAGTAAAATACAATGCAATACTGAGTATAATAATACGGAGAAATAATCACTCTGAATCTAAGCAATATAAATAATAACGGACATCTAAAATACTTTCTTCATTTTACAGAACAAAATTATTTCTAAAAAAATCTTACATTTTAAACATTTCTACATTAAAATACACATAGAGTAAAATTCTCGTGGATATTGAATTATGGATAATAATATGAATTTACAAATTGTAGTTTTTCAAGAATTTTATTGAAATAAGGATGACAGACTATTATTTTTCCGAAAGCATATCGATTTCAATCCAAGACTTTTCCTAGAACATTTGATTGTCAGGAAAAACACTGCATTTTTGTTCATTTATTTTATTTGCTCTTTCTTCAATGTTTAAATATTTTAATGTTTACAATTTATTTGCTTTTTTTAAGAAGACATTTAACTAAGATATTTCGAATACAATATTTATTTACATGTAGACAAAAAAAAATCATAAAGAAAGGATTTACTGTGGACAAAAAATAATGAAGAAACAAATAATATAAAACCTTTAAAAAATATTAGATTAATTGTGTCAACTTTCACTATCTAGCTTTAGTGTCAAATTCCTTTCTTCAAATACTAAAAATCAGTTCAATTTGATAATTGCTTTCATCCATTTAAATTTTAAATAATATCAAAGAAATGTGTCATTAAAGCGACACAGTTTTGAATAAACGTTCTGCAGTTTTTTTCACAACAATGTATGAAATATCATTTTCAGTTATAATAATCATCACTAAATTTGGTTGCATTTGGTTGAAATTTTTCTTGTAGACATGAAAGCGCACCAAGAACTATTGAATTCTTTTATTAAAGTAAACATAAAATAAAAATTAATTTAAAATTTCAAAATGTTATTTAATGATATCACACTTAAATACTCGTAAATATCATATCACATTTTTCTTATCCATATTTTTATTACAAAATGTAATTGAATATTTTAGTGTTACAGTTATAAAAACATCAGTCCTTCCATAATTTGTGGGTAGGCTTAAATTTCAAACCACCCCCCTACTTAGTATGAAATCAATGGAGAAAAAAATGGAAGAAATCAGCCATAAAATGCCATCTATCGACTGCGAATTCAGTCATAGATAGAAGATTTGGTGGGGCGACACCCTATCTACTTCACAGCCCACAAGACAGAGAAAGTGAATAGAAGGGGGGAGGGATGAGATAAGAACCCATGCGGTGGGATTTTCCCATTCCGAAGAACATTCCTCGGCTATCACGTCGTCGTCGCTCTTTATCTTTATGAGGGAGGGGAAAGGAAAGTCCGAAGACCCCACTTCCCTCATCTGTACCAGTCATCGTCTACGGAATGTCAATGTTATCGACTACCGTTATGAGAAGACGGCGATATTGGAAAGAAGACAGATGCCCCCGGATGGATAGATTTTGTTGCTTTTCCGGCTCAGGCCACTGCTTTTCCACCTGAGCACCTCCCCTGATCTGTTAATAGAAAGAAGATTTTTCACTTTCTGTCAGTCTGCCTTACCTCAATTACGATCAAGCACCTTAACTGGAAATTTAAGGCATGGTCATTTCAGGAATACATGTTGAGAGTTCAGATGATAGTTCGAAGAGAAGCTGCTCAGGGCCTGACTATGGCATTGGCATATGGGGCAGTTGCCCCTAGCCCCCACATATGTAAGACCCCCAAATTGTATAGAAATTTTATTTTGCTTTTTATTTTCTAATGAATATTCTTCATTACTAAAGTATTGAAGCATAAGAGGCCCCAAAGAAGTTTTTGCCCTGAGTCCCAATTGAACTTAGTCGGGCAATGGAGCTGCTAAAACTATTCCTAGCCATGCAAGGAATAGTTTTAGAAGCCTAGCCACACTCGTACTAAACTAAAACAAATGCGAATGGTATCTTTTTAACTTGTAGTGCTTTAATTTATATCCAGGAAATATAGTAGCCTCATGAAATTTTTGATAATTCAGCTTTTCCTTTATTCCTCATTATATGAAAATCTATTCTCTTTCTGAACAATCAGGTAGAATCTACTTATTTTTGCAACGAATTTTTAAGATAAAAATTTATCACGCATTTGTTCTTAGAGTTTTAAAAAGTCTAATGCGCAGAAGAAAACTATGTTTATCATTACTTGGATCCCTTCATAGATTAGAAAATATTTATTAAATTAACTTTTAAAAGATAAAAGTTGTATTTAAAGAAATTAACACAAAATGACACTGCAATGATCATAGATAGCAATGACAAAATTTGAAAAATAAGATGAAGGGAAACAACAATGGTCTGTTTTGTTTTAAAGATATGTAGACATTATTTTTTATAGCTAAGAAAATTATTTTCAATTCAAATCGGAAAATTCTTTTTACCATTTCTTCTTAATATTTATTATCTTCTGTTTTATTTAATCATAGAATCAAAATCAAAATATTGTGATACAAAAATTATTATTGAATAAACATATTTTACTACTATCATACTTGCATTTATGCAGCAAAAAAGGCATATATTTTAGGAAATGTATATATACCGAAAAAAAACCATACTGATGAACATTTACAATATTTTTTTTTCAGTGTTTATTTTTTATTTGGATTTTAACAGTAAAATGTAGTAAGCAGACATATATTATACATTTCACAATTCCTTTTATAAATATTATAATATTTTTATAATAATTTTTATTCATTTTTTACACAAAATGAATAAATTAAATTTCATAACTTAATTCTAATAACACCACCATAAAATAAATCCTAATTTGAGTCGAAATAACAAAATTAAATTGTTGGCTTCTTTCGGAGTTTTTTCCACTATTTTTAGTAAAATGTAAATATTTCTTTAAAAATTAAAAAAAAAATGACAACGTAATTTAAAAGAATTTTCAATGTAATTGTCTTACAGATGTTTCAGTAAAAACAATCGACCGGAAAGAAGCTTATCTTCCTAAATTCTCATTTTTGCAGTTACAGTGTTGTTAAATTTTTCTTCAATTATTTTAAAAGCCATTTAACTCTGTAATCAATGCTATTTAAATTTTTTCCAAAAATAATTGCACTAACTTTTGCCTCATTAGCGAAATAATAGATATTAGTACATTCCATGAAATTAAATTCTTATAAATTTATATGCTAATATATTCTTTTCTATTTACTACGAATCGTTCTAATTTTATAAAATACTCTCGATTAATGAATAAAAAATAAAGTATATCCTTGGAAATTCTTTAGTGTTCTTCTAAATAATATCTTGGTTCTTTTTCGAAGGTGATAATTATACCTTTGGTGCCAATATTATATTCTTAGAATTTGAAATTTATTATATTCTTTGGATTTTTTGACTAGGTTTACTATAAGTTGATATATATCTATTTCGACCAAATCAGTCATTTTGGCTCCTTTCGTTATTTAATAAGAATTTTTTTTTAATTTTTCTATCTTTTATGAAGTTAAAGTAGAAGAAAGTTTGATATTTTCAATGTATTTGCTGAAGTGTGGTGTAATGAAAAGTCAGTTCCTCTGTGTTTATTTAATAGTAACTGTGTTTTAAAAACAGAGTTTATTTTCTAATCTAGGTCTTCAAGGTCATCTATTCTTCTACCATCATCTTCTATCAAAACATTCACTCATACTTACTTCTTACTTACAACCTATAATAGCTTCTATTTGATTGGCTTTTAGCTTCGTCTTCAAGCTTCTAATACGCGCACATTTTACTAACACATACTTATTTCTATATTTTTATCTCTATCTAAATGCGTTCCTATCAAGCCGTTACATATTTGAATATAAATGTATGCATTCTAAACAATATTTATTTGAATGGCTAAAATTACCCCATCTTTAAAATTAGGTATACTATATAAATGTCTCTGAAAATAAAAATGAAAAAAGGTTTGTGATTATAAGTCATATAAATGTAAGTAAAAATTAATTAAATTATTCTACTAAAATACGGTAATAGTTTATTTTGGAGAAAATTAACGAGTAGTGTTCTCTTAAAGTCAAAAAGATCCTATTGCTAAATCTAGTGTTAAATTATTTACGGTTAACAAACAGATTGTTTTATGGAAGAACAATTTTAAATAAACTATAATTAATTTTAAATAAACTTTTTAATTCAATTATTGCATTAAAGCGGTAAATAAAAAAGGTGGTGCCCCATGTCAATATCAAGTATTATAGAGTACATTTAGCGCAATTCTTTGTCAATCGAGTTAAAATTAAATGCAAAATAACTCTTTGTTCAATTTCTGTCCAAAATTCGTAAAATGGGAAGAAACAGTGATTAAGTTTGTTTCAAAAATTACTGGTTATTCATCCGGAGTAGAGGCAGCTACTTGGAGCTTGAGAAATAGGGCATCTCCCTTTATTTTAGCCTCCCAACAAAGCAATCTTCATGAAGAGTAATAAATGCATTTCTTTTGTTTCCCTTTCAGCGCTCCAATTGACAGTAGCTGGGGGAGCAGTTCCTATTCACCCATCAAAGTGGATGCTCACGGAAGCGAATTTGACTCCATTTTTTCCGAATTGACAAGCGCTTCCTCCTGCACTGCGAAGGGGGAGATGATGTATTGAAAAATGATCCAATCTCTAAAGTTATCAGCCTTCAACTACATTTTACGAACTGGTTATTAATTTTTTAAAAAATCGTGAAAAGACACCGGAGTGTCGAGTATTGTTCCGGAGAGCGGTTTTGACAGACTCGTATTACTCTCTCTCTCTGCGCTGTCCCGGGCTGAAAATGGTCGTAAAACGTAACAAATGATGAGTAACAAAAACATTGCAAAGACCCTCTACTGCATCACGGGTGTGATGTACTACTTTGTTAACTAAACGTCGGGGGTTACTGAGTTGGAAAAAAGCCCATTGTCTACGGTGTGCAAAGGAGTTAAAAGCTTTGAGGTTAAAAATGAACTGGGGTTTTGAACGATTATTCAACCCTTTTCTTTTAGATAGAACTTCCGTCACTCTATTTATACTTATTTGAATTTATTAAAAGTATTGTCGGCTTTTCCATTAGAGTTTCTATTCTAAAAGAATAAACCTGAATAATAAAGAATCTCGGAATTTCTAATTAATGTTCGCTCTGCGTCTGCTAGTAAATATAAACACGTTTGATAAATTTATATACTAATGATATAAACTGAAAAATCATATTTCGCTAATTTAAGTGCTGATAAGTTGAAATAATTGATATTGGCCAGATAAAAAATATTTTTTGAAATTTCAATTAATATTAAATCATTCACGTTGGTTTCAAATGATATGATGTTAAATGAAAATCAAAAAAAATATATTTAATTTGAGATAATTTGGAGTTAAATTTGTAAAATAAAAGACAATTGCTGAAGAATAAATAAACAATTAATGAAGACAATAAAATATAAAATTTCGGAAATGATTAGCATAAAACTGAATTTTGCCCCATTAATAAACAATCTACATAATAGAATTTTTACAAAAGTTCCTAAAATTCCTCTAAGAGTTCCCACTTCATATTTATTCTTAAAAGATAGAAAATATCATAATAAGGCTGTTTTCAACCTGCCACTCCTTCTCAGTCTTGCACATAATGCTTATACTTCTGTCAAATTATTAACAGACATTTAAAAAATACTTATATGTTTGACATAGTATTTTTTTTCATGCATAGAAGTTGGTTAATGATAATTACTTGAAACTGTCATCATATATGAAAAAAATTGCTCAACTAGCATTTTGCTTTTCAAAAAAATGAAATTACTACGTTTTATATACTTCCTTCTCAGGAGTAATGTTATTGTAATTTCTATTTGTATAAAAATTCATTTCATAACAACTCCTGGTTAAATTGAAAACAAGACAATAATAAATATAAAATTTCGGAATGAAACATTATTGTGTTCATATGATATTCTTTAAAATATAATTTTTTTTCTTGGATAAACAGTAAAAGTTTTGCTGATATTCACAACAAGCAGTAAAATACATTTTGTTTTAAATACAGAATTTAAATCGTCTATATACAATATTTACATACATATTTTACATATATTTAGTTTAAATTATTACCGTAGAAAGAAACCAAACATATTCTCAATTACTCCTAAACAATGACAATTCAAGTAAGTGAGTCAGGGGATTTAGTGAATTAGTTTTGGAAAAGAAATGGAATGCTTAAGGAAACCTACCTGTATAATATGATGGTGTTCTCTCTAAAATATAATCTCTTCTAAACTCAGTAATAACATTTTATATTTAAAAAGATAACGTCTGAAAAATGTCGATCTCAGTTGCTTCAACTGACACTACATTAAAAGAACATAACCTGAGCTTTAAAGCTCGGTTTTTAAATAAAATAGCGTTTTACATTTTTCTTTTCTTTTAATCTAGAAAAAATAATCCCGTGGCTCCAAAATGTAATTTCGTTCGTAAAATAAATCCTTTATGAGGCCTTAAGCTGGCGACCATATTTCATGAAGGTTATTCATATGAAGAATTTAAAATAAAAATATAAAAATAAATTTTCTAAAACTGTGTGCTATTTATTATTCCATCAGTTCTTCAAAAATTTTGTGAAATTTTCTATGCAGTATTTACTCATTCAATCTAAATGTGGTTTTTTGATAAATGAGCAGCTAAAAACACAACCGCTTCCTCAACTATTCATATTGTGTACTCAAGATGCTTTTCACTTGGTTTATAACAACCATCAAGTTATTTGAGTCTCATGTTTACAAGCTAGGGAAATTTTTATAGATAAAAATATGACCCAAAACTTCCATATTGTTCCATAAAAGAACTATTACGTTTTTAAGATAGAGGAATATTTCATGACTTAAAAAAATGACAGAGCTTATTACTGTTATAATATATCAACTACCAAGGTGTAAAATGCAAGTTAGCGTGAAACAAAATGTTACGATAACCGAACTATGTTTTTATTGGGCTACTATTTATGTTTCATTTTTATTTTATTTAAAACTAGATACTTTTTTGAGGCTTGTTTGGAAAAAAATTACAAATACTTAGGAAAATTACTGGTTTAACCGTAATTTCATTTAGCAGATTTTCTTTCTCATGGATTGTTAAAATATCTGTTCAATTTCCATCACTATCTGTTCATCGTAAGTCGCTCTAAGAATTGTCAGATTTTTTTAAATAATGATTTGGATATAAATATTTAGTCTTCACCAGAGTTACTAAAAGTTAACCCTTTACTTGTTTCTCAAAACTAAGCGTGTTTTGTGAATTATGTTTATATGTGTCAGGTTAAAATATATATTTCAAATATATATTTTTCAGGTTCAAATTTATATATTTTTCTTTTTGATGCTGATGGCTCAGCATTATGCAGTTATTTTTTAAATGTTTCTTAGTCCGAATTCAAGCATAAGACATTTTGAACCTTCCTAAATAATAAGAAAAAATGATTTTTCTTGCTATAATATTATGCAGGGTTATTATTTTTTACTTAGAAGATATAATAAGAGTTTGCAACTGCTTAAGGAGAGAGTGAACTCTATTAGGGACTTTGATAATTATTCATTTAGGGTTATAAAAGTATTTAATTTTTTATGAATATGTCTTAAAATATAAATACATCCCATTTCTTTAAAAACTTTTAAAAGCGAAATACATTATTAAAAAAATTAATACATTAAATTTCAAAATATTCCAGACGACTTAATTTTTAATTTTTTCTATTATTTTTAAATTAATATTCAATATAAATTGACATGGAACAAAACTGTGTATGATATTGTAATTCTAATTAAATGCTAATTTTTTAGAAATGTTTTTATGCACATTTACTGAGTTTTCGTAGCATTTTATTATATATTTTTTTCAGTACTAAAATTGGCTTTTAACTTTCCTAAAACTCTCGAAATACAAAATGCATACCTTATTTTCTTTTAAAAGTTTATTAAAACTTTTATTGTCAATAAAAGTTTACCTTACTGACATACCTTATTTAATTTCCTAATTAAGAGATCTGGCAAATTTCACGGATATTGAAATCTAACCCTTATATAATTTTGAGAAATGTAATAACAAAGTACTTTTTCTTTCTACCAGATATACGTTTTATTAAACAATACATTTTAGGACACTATTTCAGTTGAAATTAATCATAAATTTTGGTAAGAATAAAAAAGTAATTTTTGTTTACTTTTGCTTATTTCAAAATTCATTGTCCTTTTGAAATCCACAAAAAGAAGAAAAAATAAATGTTTACTTGAAAAATAACAGTATTTATAAGTTAATGTTCAATTGTATTGGCAACAAATTCCTGTATGCATTTACAGGGATTTAAAAAAACTGCTCTGCTTTATTTCACATAAAATAAATTATTCATATTTTTATTGGATCCTAATGTATTGTTTTAATTTAAGGTTTAAATTTAAGATTACTACCGTACCATCCATTAGTTTGATAAGAATTAATACGTTTTGTGCGAATTCACCCCGTTTTCTACTATCAACTTACTTATTTTTACTAATGTTTCTGAAAGTCATTCTGATAACTTTCAATAGGATATCGCAAGACATTAAGTTTAAACAATAAATGACAGAAAAATAAAACATGCAATGGAAATATTATCTAAGGAACGTTTCTACGTAATGCATAAAATCATAAAATCGATTCAGAAACTCATTTCCGTACAGATATCGAAACAAATGAAAGAACTTTTCGGGGTTTTTTTTAAACATACGCACTCAATTACTTTACTTATCAGAATAAACTTCATTTAAAATATATTATCTCAAACTTCCAAGCTCGTGCTTTGTCAAATGTTTAAGAATCAGATCAACTGATACATTTTCCAGAGTTTTAAGTTTATGAATGAGCGCATACCACCATTTTTCTTCTTGCTACATTTATTTGAGTTTCGAGAATCTAATTTGAGCAATAATTGCTGCTCGGCTAGATTTTACAAATTCCAATCTGATGTTCTGAAAGAAATTGTCTAAAATATTCTACGATTAAAATATATGTGGCCCCAAGTTAAAATAAATCACACATATACGACTTTTGCTAAACTGATAAACAGGAGTCGATGTCCAAAATTCGCCGTTTATGATTAGCTCTGCGTTTTCTTTATGTGTTTCAAAAGATATCATCTGTCATTAGGGTCGATGTTGTTATTGAGATCAATATTGTAGGTAGCAGGAATCTTTTTCGTGGGATCTCAGGAAAGTTTCGAAAATGATGTCATTGTTCACCTCATTATCGAATAGGGAATAAGGTATTTTATACTATCGAAATGAAAATAAAATCACGGAATTAAAAATTTCCCATCGAAAGTTATTAAGATTTCCATTAGATTCAGAAAATATCAAAGGGGGATTTTACAATGCATAGCAATTAATGAAGTGACTGACGTTTTCTTTCGAGAACATTTGTTCAGATCTGATAAGTTTTGAAACATAGAAACAGAATTACGAGATTGTTACTCTGTAACATAAAAGGAAATTTAAATCTGTTACACAATTAAAATGTGTTTAAAATAAAATAACTATATGCGAAAGAGAATTTAGAGGTAATACTTCAAAGCAACCATCATAGAACTTGTCAATTAATTTAAAACCTTTTTTGCATAACAATGGGAATTTCCATTATAACATTTAGTGAACAAAAATTGTACTCTAAACAGGTGTACTCTAAATTGGTTGTCTATGGCATTAATTTTATAGCTATTGAGTAATAAGGAAAGTACCAGTAATAAAATCAAATGTTACAACCCTTATACCTGTTATATAGCATTGCCACTCCCCTTTTTATTGTGGCTAGAAGAAACGTGCGATTTCTTAAATCTTTATTTATGTCTAATCTGATTTTTTGTTACCAATAAAGCGATAATAAGGGCAAAAAAAAGGTTTGGGTTTTATGTTTCTGTTATTTTCACTTCATTTATATCAAATACTCCAAATAATCTTCCCAAAACCACGTGAGAAAAATTTATATCACCATGCAGTTTTTTCACTTTTAATGTCTGACGAAAATGTTTTTTGCAATATGTTTATTTTATGTTGTTTTTGTAGAAAAACTTAGATGGGAGGAGCATTGAATATTGGTCAAAAACAGGTGAGTTGTTCTGGTGCAAATATCTTAAATGCAAAGGGTATTCTACAATATCAAGCAGTAAATACAGATTTAATTTATATCTAAATATGTATAATTGTTTTTAATTATCATCAGTAATAAAAATTATACAAATATATATCATTTATATATTTTGAACTGAGCGTAATATGTAAAAGTGCATAATAATGGATATTTCCCTCATACTATTTTTTTAATCATTTTATATTATATATTTATACTAGTAACTTTTAAACATTTTTTAGAATTTATTATTTTGTAGAATAGGAAATATATAACCCTGATTTATTTCACAAAAAAAAGAAAAAAATCAGGCAAAAGAAGAGTTAACTAATTTTGAATGTGGTTGCAAAAAATTGAAATGAAATTGCATTAAAAAATGAAATCTATATATATTAACGTCATTAAAATTAAATATTTGCTCCAAAGATTAACCCATCTTGTAAAATTATCTAACGTATTACAATTTAATATAAGTGAAATGGCCTCTGACTGTGAGGAACCAGAAATTTAAGGATGAGAATCCTCCTTAATCAGTGCGGTGATTCTCCCTTTATTTGGGAGGAGGAGAAGATTACTGAGTGGTGATATAACCATTTCCGATGAAGGTCATATTTCCTACGATTCATGCCTTTAGTGCATGGTCTAGGTATTTTGTAACTGACCTTAATATTCTCCTTGCCATTCATCAGATACTAAGAATTCAGAAATCAAATATAACGTTCTTCTATCTAGGCTCATCATTCAAATATAACGGATAACGAAATGCTACGACGGAGTGAATTTCTTAATAAAATATCAAACAATTTAAAATATGTATAAAACCAATTTATCAATTCATACAAAAAAAAATTTCGCTGTTATATTTCAAGCGTGTTAAAACTGTTATACTAGTATTCTGAGTGTATGTATTCAAATAAATACGATAAAAATATAAAATGAAGAATCGAATAACCAAAAGATTTTGACAGAAAGAAACCATAGGATCAAAATTAATCTGAGGTTACTTTTTTCAAAATTCTATCGATGTTGGAAAAAATTTAGTATTAAATAAATTTATTTGTGCAGTTAATTTTAAGTAAAGGGTTATTTTCTAACATTTATTATTTAATTTGAAGTCAATTCTGCACATTTTTAAATAATAGATCTCTAACAATTATTTCCCCTCATTTTTACAAAGAATATTCTTAATGTAACCAAAGTATATTAAAAAATTTTTTTTCTTTATATATAAAAATATTTTTTTCTTTATACGTCACAATTTTTTACATATTAAAATATTTTTTCTATATATATTAAAAGTTTTTCTTTCTAATTTGTTTGCAAATACATTTTGTTAATTCGAAAAGAGAAATTAGTATCATATTTGCTCAAATGAGAGAATGAGATCCCATGATTTTAAATGATGTAAATGGGAAACTTGTTTGTGTGAGAAGCGATAAACTCGTTTTTTTTTCACGTGTCACTTCAACTTCATTCACCTTCATTCGTTATGGACCTCGACCTCGACCTCAGTCTGTTCTAAACTCTGTCCGAATAAACTACAAGTGGAATTATGGTTTTTAATTTGAGTTTAGTTATATTAACATCCTTTTTGAAGCAAAAATTGGGTTATTTTAGGACGGACCTTAAAATTTTGGACCGTTGTAATATTAAGAGGATGACATCAGGGCTGGCAACCCCTCTTCAAGCTTCCTCGCCTCACCAGCGAGAGGAGGTTGGGGGTTATTTGGGCTTATTTAATGTGCTCTAAACTCGCTTACACGACAATTTTTCGGTGAAATTGGGTATAGAACCTGAAACCATCTTTTTCCGAAGCCTAGATCTTACCACCAGACCACAAGGTCTTTTAATTTGAGGTGACTAAAATATTTATTTAACTGACAGTGAGGGGCTCAAGATTGTCTGAAGCCAACTTCCCTTCAATCGACCAGTACTAACGATAGTATTTTATAATTCAGGAAAGGTTAACTATCCTTATATATAAATACCTAAGAGTTAACAAATGCCCAATTTTTTGAAAAAAAAAGAAAAGAAAAAAGTAAGGGCTTTCATAAAAGCAACAACAGAAATATCAAAATGTGCTGTTAAAAGCGAAATACCGGGAAAAAAAACAGCGGGGAAAGGATTTATACGGAAAAAACATGAACAAAAATTCATTGCAGATTTAAATAATTTATTTGACACTGCTCAAGTGAATGCTTTAGAAATTATAAGTAATAAAATTTAAATAACGGAAAAGATAGTTTTTTTTTGCGTCAAAAGGAGCGTGTGTGAGGGGAATATCTTGGAGAGTGGATATGAATCTAGCAAGCGTGAAGAAAGGTATTACTGAGATTCAAGAAATATGAAAAAACGACGGGCTAATGCCCATTCGGTGATCACTGGCAATTGCATGAATCGTCAATGTACTGGAAAAATCGTCAGGTATCGAAGTTATTCCTGATCAACTTGGATCAACATCAAACGACACAGAAATTTTTCTTGAGGAAAACATGGATGAGCAGATAGGTCTAGAGATGAAAAATGTATGTGGGAGGAGATATTTTTTTAGCTCTAAAATTAATGGCTGTACTCGATCGATGCCACATTAATAAGAGAAATGTCATTTTTATTCTTGTGGCCGTAACTAAATCTTTAGGGCTAAATGGGTATAAATTCCAATACAGTCTAAAGATAGCAGCAAGAATTTTGCAAAATGATGATTACCCAGTTTAAAATATTACTTAAAGAAAGTTAATCTAATTTTATATTCCTTCTTTGGGATGGTAAATTGGTTATAAGTAAGAAAGATTTTGAAAGACTTTTGAAAGGCAACATATTTTTGTTCCACTTTCTCTAGATGCTAAAATTAGAATAATTTTTCAAAAAATGAGCTACCTATGGCTGTATGGAACGTTCTAGAAGATTCGGTATTGAATGAACTCTGTTATGAGGCAACCGCTTCCTGTCCTAATCATATCAACAATCCAACTACATTTCTAGAGCAGCATACGGACCCAAATTGAGTTATTATTTATACCATGAAATATTTCCGAACAAGCGTGTTCTGAAGTAGCTAGTGGTACTGATGTTATTTTCCTTCAAAAAAGTTAGTCAAAACTGGAATAATTTTGAAAAGGAAAATTATATGGACTGGAGTATGGTTTTGATAGAAGTATGAAATAAGAATGAAGTTCTGAGCAATCTAAAGTGATTTTATTGCACTAAAATGAAAAAATTCCAATTATTGGGAGTTCATTGAATTAAATATAGTTTTTATAGAAAGTAATCAAGCTTTCATGTCCAGAGGCATGCTCAAAATATAGCAAATTCAATTTATACATTTAATGTAGTTTTTTGTGTAGGTAGAAATTTATTAAAAAACTTTGATGAGAAAAAATTGAAGATAACTTCAGTAATACATGTTAACCACGGGCTAAAAGTTTAACAGTAGGTGTTTCATTTAAGGATTTAAAGTTATAAAAATATTTAAAGAAGTATGAAAACATAAATAAAAACATTTTATTCTTTGATTAAAGAATTATTATAATCGCTCTTGGTATTTGAATGGGCACAGAGAATTTGAAGTGTTAAAAATCAATGAGAAAAAATAAGTGTTGAAAATTAATGAGAGAGCGTTATTTGTTCTAATCACGTTTCTCTTTTATTTGGTATGATTTTCATTTCAATGCTACCTATTTTATTCCTTAGGAATACTTTTATTAAACATTATGCTTTAATTATATGATTTTCAATTCTTATCATTTATGAAATTTTTAGTAAAGCTTCAAATTACGAATTTAAATATATCAAATTATTAATTTCTTGTTTTTATTTGAAAAATAATAAAAGGCATAATTTCTTAGAAAAGTTTCACATTTAACATAGAAATTATATATAGAAATTAGCTTTTTGAATTTCAGAACAGATAATCGAGATAGGGATCCTATTTAAAGTTCTGAGAAACATTCCAGAATCTCAATGCTGTTAATGAGGCAGTCGAAAGAGAGGTGAAATTGATACAGAATTTTAATGGGTTGTTAACTGGGGATGAGGAGAAGAGAAAGTTCTTTAGTGTCTTGAAGTTATACACAACAATGCCGACATTTCGAAGGAACTGCAATTGAAAATTATGAATTAAAAATTGAAATTTCTTCTGTTTCATATGCAGTTTTAAAGATGCTAAATAAATATATTACAACAAAAGCATTAGATTTTTTTTTACTAAAGAGCAATGAACATACATTTTTTTGTTTAATTTTTAGTAATTTCTTTCACTATGTCTTTTCAATTTTTTTTGAAAAATTTGTTATACTTTCACACTGTATATATATCTTAATACCTAATATGAATCTTAATTAATTTTCCAATTTTTATCCTCATTTAGATCATACTAATTCAATTCCCACTTTTTATTTAGTTATTAGTTATACACGCTCTCCATAAAACTGGTCATTTCCGAATTTTCTTATGCTCCGAGTGACGGAATAAAAATCCTTAATACTCACAATATTCTTTTAAAAATAACTAAATTTTCCTTTCATAAGTCTACTCGTGCGCGCGCACACACAAGTCTTCACGTACCCTTAGTTCCTTTCAAAAGCTTGTAAAACCACTGCAGGGGAAAAATTTGGTTTCTTCTGCTCTTGTTTCGCAATGTAGTCTGGCGTATTTCAATAACGATGTAGACACATACACACGGTCTTGAGCACCGATCAGATGAAGGGAGCGGCACCTGGTATGGTGGCCTCCTCAAGAAGTTTCCACACTGCGGATGTGCATTTGCACTCAATGTCTGTTTTTTTGCGCATTAGATCCCCATGCAAACAAATATTTTGTGCAAATAGATTTCTAAGTTTTAGCTCTTCGGTCCTGAGGACTGGAACTTACCATTAGTCCATTGCACTAAATGATAAATAGTTTCTCGCATCTTGAAGTACAAATAAGTTTATATATTATTTGTATATTGAGAAAATATTGATTGCAGGTATGGTAAAGTCATTTTATCCAGTCTTTTTGATTTATTTTCATTTTTCATATATTTAATGAAATGTAATTGAAAAAAAAAAACTTATTTTTATATGCATTTTCCTCTATAAGAAGATTCTTTTAAAAAGTAATTTTAAAGAGGCTCTTTTCCCCAATTAAAAATAAAAATCACCAACATTCAAATTTCTTCTAACAGTTAGGGGCAATTCCAATATGAATAAGTTATTATATTATATAATATATTAACATCATTAAGATAAGCTAATATCACATTAAATATTTTATTTGTAACTAACATATTTAACTCATTAATATAATATGTAATTAACCAATATTGTATTTGTCCCGATATTGTATACAAATTTAGATTAAACATATAATATAGTAGTGCTTAGATAATTCAAAATAAGCACAGTGCATTTTTAACAGGAAAAACAGTTAAAAATCAAATGGATATTCTGAAAAAATTAAATTTGAAGATACAAATTTCTTCAAATTTGAAAACAATTATCCAAGATTCAATTCACAATTCAAAATGATGTAGTTATTCATGTTTTGTCACATAATGAGCTGATTCTTTTATAGATAAGTATCCAAAATTTCTTCAAATTTTGGAGTACAATTAAAAGGGAACAGGGGTTGACCTAATATTCTCAAGAGTTTACTAGATGGCATAATTAATATATTTCTCATTTCGAAATGTATCATTTGGTATTTTTTTAAATCTTTTCACGAAGTAAAGTTTTAAAATAATGACACATTCATGATCTACTACTATCTTAAGATACTTCTTTCTTTTGTTTAATTTCATTTAAAAATTATAATGAGGTATTGCTGAAAAGTAATGTATATTTGTTTGAATTTTGTGTAGAAATATTCGTCCCGAAGCGAGGTTTTTTTTACATCTTGCTTTAATCTTTTTTTTTTAAACACCGATTTCCTATTCAGAGCTCGTAATACATTTATATATCTTATAATTGCTTCAAAATTTAATTTGTCTAAGCAATATGAGTATCCTGTTGATTGACAAAAGTGTCATTTCCAATCAAATTAACAAAGATACAACAATTTTTAATAGCAAAAAGGAAGCCGTTAATAATAAAACTCTAAGGCCCTTTTTGACTTTATGCAGAGATTTGAATGGCAACACAGTGAAACAACATCCGCTTGTCATAGAAATGTAAACGAGGCTAAGATCGAAGGAAACTATAATAACAATCGGGCATCTAATCAATATTCAAGCATAAGCAATTACCTTAACAGCATAGATAAATTGTATGTTCTAAACTGCTGTTTCCGATAACCTGCATAATTTGCTTAACACTCTTGTAATTGGATTTCAATTCTTGGGTTGACTTTCAGATATGTTGAAGCAGTATAGATGGCAAAGACAATTCGCAAATACAATTTCAGCATTGCATAAGCACAAGTATTGTGGATGAAAATCATGAAAATGATAACGAAGAACAAAACAAATATTTTTATTGATGGAAAATTTTGAAAACAATTACATTACGAAGCGAGAAATTAAATGACATAGAAAATATTTTCATAAGAATAATTTAATTATATTTTTTAGTTTAACTTGGTTTAATTACATTTGTGTTACTATTAATTTCTTCTGTGGCTCTCTTATGAGGTACCATGTAATTCTGAACCTTGGTAAAACGACTATGAGGATATCAGAATAGACACTCCAAATTTCCGATCTCCGATCAACAAATTTTCTTTTAACGGCTTATTAACCAAATTGTAAAAATAAATTAAATAAAGTTTAACTTTTCACCCTGTTTTAATTACATTTGATTATATTTATGTTACGATTAGTTTCTCTTCCGGCTGTTTTATGAGGTACCATATAATTCTGAACCTTGGTCATACTACTATGAGGATATCAGAACAGACGCACCAAATTTCCGATCTTCTATCAACAAATTTTCTTTTAATAGCTTACTAACCGAATTGAAAAATAAAGCAATTAAATTTTGGCTTTTCATCCCTCTTTAAAAAAAGTATTTCCTATCCAGCCTACATGAAATGAAAACTTTGAAAAAAAAATGAATTTAGAACAAAATAATCATATATGGCTTCTTAGTCATTAAACTGCAACTAAAAGCAACTAGATGCAAAGTGGTCAAAATGCTTCCAAATGTATTCCTCTCTCTGACGTAAGAATTTTAACAAAATATTATAAATTATTTAGTTTCTATAGTCATACTTTTTTTAGTCCTTTTGATATTAAATTATCATTGATATTCCAATGAGATGGTTTAATTTTCTGTATCACGTTCTGTTCTGTTCTTCTATTTTTTCTGTTTATGTAGTTTTAATTCTCAAATATGAATTTACTGTGAGAAAACTAATTTCTCTCGAAAATAGACAGTAATAATGCTGTTAAATTAAATTAATAACTGATAAAACGTGACCCAAATTATACAATGATTAAACAATTTTTTCACTTATTAATGTACTATAATATTAATTAATTAAGCAATGTACACTCTCTCATAGTTGCCATTAGTTTACTTAATAAGTTAAATCGTTCTGAAACTGAACAGATTGAATATCGATTTATAATGATGTATTACATAACGGAAGCGATATATATTGCATTATTTTTTTACTGAACTTAGCGATGATCATCACAATCATTAATCAAGCTTCACTAGGCTATAAAAATATGAAAAAATAACATTAGACTACGCATTAGTAATGATATTTATTTTTTGGATTCATGAATATTTTCTTGTCAATCTAAAACCAATCCCTTTACCTTTACGAAACAGAACTATATTTTATTAAAATAAAATTACTTTTGAAAGAAAATCTTCAACTTAATCCATATTCAATAGAGGTACCATATATTTTTCATCATGCAAAGTGGTATAAATTTCCACACACCAAAAATTAGATAAAAAGTATGAAGAGAACAAAGTAATGCCAAACAATATCTAAAAATAGTCATTCTAAATTGAACTATACACAAGATGAGTCACTAAAAAGAGTAAGTCTTTCTCGGATATAGATGAATATTTTCCATCATATTTATGGAATCCCGTTTCATCAAAGAATGCTTACCACATTCTTTCTTAAAATGAGTTTATAAGAACATGATATGTTTCATTTCATTCATCTCACAAAGTTATTTCCCAATATGACCGCTTAGAGTGTTTCGGGTACTTCAATTATTCTATGTCGGTCTTTCTCATATATATTAGAAAGTTCTGGATTTTATGTATCAGAAGAGACTATCATGACCCATAACAATTATTATCAAATACTTTTGTGATATTGCTATAATTTTATCAAAGTGGCTATGCTCAGTTTTGTTATAATGAGTATTACCTACTATCTAGTTCTCTTTGTACCACATCATCATCCTTCTTGAGTATTCTGATATTAGAATGTCCCATTCAATAAACTGATGTTTCAAATTATTCTTGATACCAAGTCCAATTTTACATTTATGTTCTTTTTTTCCTACTACATAGATACTGCTACTATTAAAGCTTCATGCTCTTTCCATAACTTATAATAGGAATTAATTATCGATACTTTACCTATGGCTTTTTCTCAGTTTTTCATCAGAATATTACTGTGATAACTTAAAGGGAACGCCTAGTTTATGCAGCCGACTACTGAAAATTCATATGCAATCAACAGATATTAGATGCATATTTATGAACGAGTATTCAAAAAGAAAATGCTATTTACTATCCAAGTCTTATGAAACTGGTCATATGATTTTCAACTCAAAATTCAGCGTTTGAAGTTGAAATTAATCAATAACTACTCTGAACTATCTTTCATACAGATAAAAGTTCTTCTTCTTCAATGTAATCTCCAAATAATTGAAATTGGATTGCACATCTAAGGAAAGTAGTACAGCACAATTTTTTTAGAGAAGGATACTTTACAAAAAGAAGCAAATTAAAACTGTGCTGCATAAAGCGATCAAATTATGTATTAAATAATTTTTAATTGTTTATTTGAAATTTTAGTTGCTTAAAAATGTATTTATATTACCAATCTAATTTGTAATATTAGATATGTAACATCATATTCTTAGTTTTTACATAGAAACGACTACAGGAATAAATTTTAAGATTTCATTTTCAAATAGACTTTTTTATATGCTACTAATTTTAATTCCGAACAACTTAATGATCTGTGTGAGGTCTTACATTGCATTAGACTAATATGTAACCCAATCAGTCTTCTGACTTTTCTTTTGCATAATATTTTACAAAAAATATTTTGCAGGGATTTATTGTAGTGACTATAATAAATCAATTTTAACGGAATAATATCGAGTATATTAAATAATAAATAATCAAAATTTTGATTAATTTTACTGAATATTAAAATTTAAAATATTTTCTCTGTAGTTGGTTGTATGGCAAGTTTCTGAAATCTTAAAAACTATTTTTAAAAAAAATATGACGGAAATAACAAAAACAGTTTTCAAAACTTTTCTAAAAATAGTACTTTTAATACCTCTATACATCTTTAAAATATAGCTTCTAATCCTGCTCGGAAATTTCTGAAAAAGTGCTTAAGTACTAATGCAAATGAAATATATTTTCTAGGTAAATGTTTCTAAGATAGATAGCCAATACATTAAAATAAAGAAAAGTAGAAAAGAAAAGAAAAAAAACCCTATCAGGTTCTTCGGTTGAACGGAAAAAGAAATCTGACATGACTTATTGACAAAAAACTCTCTTAAATCTCTAAAAATGATTAATTCAAGAGAAGGCTTAACAAAGTGCACGAGAGTTCTATTTTTCTCCCATTTCTTTTCTATTATTTTCTGCCGCCTAAGTTTATTGAAGCATTAAATTGACACCCTTGTCTTTCAAAATAGACGTTTTCCAGTGAAGAATACATAAACCTTTATCTAATTTTAAAGAAACTGTTATAACATAAACTTCTGATAATTGAATGTGTTTAGAAAATCGATTATATTTTCAAATGACATGCTATATATTAAACCAGATTAACTTCCCATAAAAACAGGCTACAGTTGCATACTAATAGAATGTGCTGTATCGATACATTGTTAGTATATATTGAAAGTTTGGGGGGGGAGCAGTTTCCAGAATATTTTACGAATGAACATTTTAAATATATATTACCATTATACTAAATATCGTCTCGCACTCAATTTTTAATCTTCTACCCTTCCCTTTTTAGATCGAGAACCATTGAATTTCGGGTTTCGAATAATTTTTTTATGTACTGTCATCTTATAAATATGCCCCATATATGATTAGTCTATCATGGGTGGAAGGGCGAAGAAAACAAAATACAACTTAGACAATACTAAGCAAATGAGTATGCGTCCAGTTCCCAGTTGCCACAGACCAGTTATTAAAAAAGGATAGGTGACCATTCCTTTATGCCTTTTTTATATAAAAATTATTATCAAATCATAATTAAAAGTACTTAATTCAATTTTTAAAGATATTTAATTAAATTATTACAATAATAAAATTGCACTCTTCACACTAGCTTGAATCCAATAATATCTGAATTTGTAAGCGGCAAAAAAGGTTTTCCTTTTATGATCGCCTCAACTATTTTAGTGCGATTAGTAAGTTTATCATTATTTTGAAGGCAGGACATATCAAGAGCTAACTATATAGGTTTGGAAAACTCTTTAGATCACATTTTCATAATATAAAAGGGTTGGATTAAAATAATTAATACAAAGGGGTAACGAAATTCCTTGTGTAATCAGTCACCCATCTTACTACACGGAAGCTCAACTCTCTCCAAGGAAATAACATTTTTAATTCTCAAACGTTTATTTGATTACGTGACCTAACGCATTACCTATGTATTAGCCTCATTCTTAAAGACGAAACTTCCAATTAACTCTGAAACAGTTGACATTTGATAAACTTACGTGTTGTTTCCCTTGAAAACTAGGATTATCAGTTATTTGACAATTACTTGAACCTTTATTTTTTTAAAGCGTCATTTTAATAAAAAATAATAATACTTTTCATTAATAAATAATACTTTTTCATTATGGATTATGATTCGTATGTGAGATATTAATGCTTTAAAGAAGTTATATCCACTTTTCTTTTGGTATCAAATCAACTTAATTTTTAATACTTGTATTTAATATACACATAATGTTGTATTTATTATTTTTCCGTGGGTCTGAATATGACTATACATATTTTAACGATAATTTGATATTAAAATTCAAATGAAGAGGCAATCTATTTAAATTCTGTTTTGAAAGACATTATGTGTTATTTGTAAGGAATACTAATGTTGCAATGTAAGGAATGTTTAGAAATTGCGTTAACTTTCCCGCATCGCAGAAACCCTTTTGTTAAACATCAAGTTTAATAATCAAATACTTAATTGAACGAATCTTTCATTTAAAGTCATAAAAGAACCGATGGCTATTTTCTGTTAATTTGAAGAATTATCAAATATTTCTACAGCAATTAAAAGGTTTTGAAACCAATTATCGGTCTGTTGCAATTAAAATGACCTTGCGGGTGTGTTCAAGAACGAACTTTAGTTTAGGCAAGTTACCAATTTATGAATTGTATTCTTTAAATAAAGTAAACATTTTAATTTTAATTAAACTAAGAGTTTCAAGGCACAGATTTTACTCAACTTCTGTTCTTTGAAATTTCACTTTAACAAATATGAAACAAATAGTATCTTTCTAAAAGATTTCTGTAAGTTTGGTTAATTCTTTTCTAGTTTCATTCAACGATTTCTGAGTTGATGTAATCACAGTTTGTTAAGAAAACATAGAATTTAGGTTCATTATAGCCTGTTTAGTTAAAAACAATTCTTTATTCGAATTAAATTTTTCAAATTCTGAATTATGTATTTTTATTCATTTAATATTTATAAATTATGTATCAAAATATTTTTTTAAGTTTCAAATTTTTGTTTCATATTTTTGTGCATATACTTTTATGAAATTCTCTTTTCTAAAAATTTCTCTTGTTGTTGTTAGTTGTTGTATCTTATGGCATTTGCCATGGACAAGATCGCTGAGATAGTCAGCGATTTAAGCCTAATCAAAATCTCTTGTTTTTATAGGAGCACCAACTAGGGCCAAGATTATGACTTTTGATGCTCTCTCATCCCATTCGCTTACACAGCCTCTTTTTAAAGGGGGGGGGGCACATTCACACACCTTACAGATAGTACACAGATGAGCAACTATACTCAAACTCGGGGCACACAGATCACAGGGAAGACGCGCTACACCTATGCCAGGACGCCTGCCTAAAAGACCCTTGTTAATCTAAATAATTATTACTTTCGGTAAAAATATTAAAATGCAAATATTCTGGCATATATAGAGTTATTTTTAGAGTATATATATTATAGAGCTATTTTTAAGATTCTTAAACTTTTTTTTTATTAGAATTACGAAAATTGAAGAAAGTACTAATATAAATAAAATCAATCAATAATCTAAAACAGATTAGTTTTAAAATTTGTCATTCGAATTATCTTCAATGCCGTTTTAGGAAATTGATTGCCTAGGACAATCCTTGAATATTAAAAGCAAATCCATTTAGAATCTAAATACTGAGGGGGAAATGCTAGTGAGATTTAGAATGATAAAGAAACCCGTTCCAAACGAATAAATGCCTCTTTAATGTAAATGATTTAATTGAATGAAATCATTTCAGTTGAAAGTCTTTTTTTTTCAGCAGAGTCCTCTTGCAATTTCAAAACCTGTCCAAGGGATTTATTTATAACCCAATGTTTCACAAGATGAATGTAAAATAATTGCTTGAAAAATCGTTATTATCATATCAATATCAGTTAGATCTTTTCGATATTAATGATCAGTGAAATGTATCATCCATTTATAAAATTGTCTTTGATCTTTCCACTTCTTTAACATTTTTTTCTCCCTTCCCCACTTTAACCTCTTTTTTTCAAACCAGAAGGTCCCAACTAAACAGAAAAGAGAGGGATGACGTGGTGTCGCACGGATGAATGACTATTTTCCGTATCTTTTTAATGATTTATGTGACTCCAAGCTCCTTGGTTATGCATGAGAGCCATGCAAATTAAGTTTAAAATAGCTAAGACTGTCGGGTTGAAAAGAAAGAGAAACTCTCTATTGAGGCTTTTAACAGTTGAAGTCTTTTTTCAGGTTGAGAGATTGAGATGCCCGCAAGTCAAGAAAAGATATTTCAGCTAGAGTTGAAAAAAACCACAGGTTTTGGCGTTGGGTGTTTCAGTTGCTCGTTTGAATTGCAAATGAGACCGCGAGTAACTAAAATTAAAGTGAAATATAAAATGCGCTCCATTTTTTTTATAAAGTATCTAGTCTTTGTTCGATGTAAACAGTAAACACAAGAGTAACATTAAACGATCACGACGTATTTTTAATAGACCGCAAAGTTTAATCATTAAAGTGAAGATGAAAAAAATATTTTTAGAATATCGAATTCGGATATGATTCAAAAGTTGAGTATCTGCATGCCGAAGTTTTGAAAATAACAATACCGAAAACCTTTAGGTCAGGTTAGGTTTTAGAAAATCTTAAGAAAAAGGTTCAAATTTGTGAAAAACTGGTGGAGAAATCTCACTTTACCTTTTCTCTAAAGCTATATAAGCTATAATTATTGGTTTCTAATGGACTCTAAACGCTTCATTTCTGTTGCCTAATGGCATAATAATTATATTTAAAAATCCTTCTTTGTATTTTGATTTTTTATAAAAAGCTTAACGTTTAGAACTAAAGTAAAAAGTTAATGTTTTTACTGTTTTTACGGACTGAGCCAACTTGGCTTGATTATAACAGGAATCTTTTTGGCTTATTTATTAATATTCAAGATTTTATAATATTCTATAATGATTAAATAACATTGTATTTTAGCAAAATTAAAATTGCCTATGAAATATCTATAAGATAGGGGAACAATCATTGACAAAAATCAATCATCTTTATAATATCAAAAGATTATTCTAAACTAAAATCAGATAATGTTAGAGGTAATCTATATAGGATTTAAATGTCTTGACTGTGGTTCCTTTCTTTTACATTATAATTAATGTTTTGCACGAAAAACTCGGTGTTTACGGAAAAGTAAATATTTTTTTAATAAGAAATATGAACAATCTTGCTTACTTCAGGCCTGCAATAAATATTCCGCCTAAAGGAAAAAAAGTATAATATTCAATAAAAATATATAATAAAATGCGATAGTGTACTAAACACGGACTGTAGAAAGATTAATGGTGGCATATGATTTTGCAATGGGCTTCAGTAAAAAAATAAAAAACTTTTCGAAACCTATTACTATAATTTGAGTTGATTTAACTGGATTTTATTACGCCAAGTTTATGGCAATTTATTTTGCTATGAGATGGAGCAAGGAGCCAAGATAATCTATCTCAAAAAAACATAAACAGTTTTAATATCTTGCTCTATAGTTTCGTGTTAAACGCAAAAAGTTCATAAATATTGCTAGAGAAATATTTGTCTGACCTGGGTCAAAACTTATACTCACATTCCAGACTGTGAGCTTGTCGTTCACTTTGCAGAAATTGCCCCATTTTCTGGAAAAAAAAACCTGTTGACCACAAAATATCAAATTAAATCATTCATATTAAATAACTGGTGAATCAATTGGAAAGATTCTGAAACAGGAACACGAGCAAATGTTTTCGTTGTGTCTGCTGGTTCTAATGACTACTAGCAAATATGTCACTTACTTTTTAGTAGGTATGATTTGTTTATTTCATACTTACAACGTTTCAAATTAGAATATCAAATTATACAAGGGTCACATAAAGTGATATTGATTTCCATGTTTTTAATTCTACTTATACTAGGAAATATCATCAGTAATCCCAAGAAAAATCAATTGATTTAAAATTTCAGTTAACAGAAACAGTGGTGTGGTTAAATAAAAGTGGTTTTTAGAATTTTCAATTCTATTTGAGGAGAGATCTCTGAATGAAGCAGGCCTGTAGAAAAATAGTAGCTTTGAGTTTATTTCAAAATTTTAAAATTTTGCTTTTCTGTTAGCTTTTCATGTTGTTATGTATTTTGTTTTTTAGTGTGTGTTTTTGGCATAATCTGAATTTTATTCTATTTATGCGACAAGAATTAACAGAAGTGTTATCTTCTGAGTTTGCACATGATTTTTGTACCTTTAATTCTGGTTTCAATGCATTTTGAATAGTTAATTATCGATGCAACGGTTCTTTTTTAAATTAGAATTTTGTTTTCAAATTTCCCTCTATCCATCCCTGTATCATAAGTTATAGAAAGGGATTATGTTCGCAGATGAAGAAATAAATATTAAATGACCCAAAGGTCATTCAAGTCTTACCAAAACTCTATCCAAGCATTGAGGTGATTATGTTGTAGTAAATTATGTGGATTTAGTCAAAAATGTTTCCTTGTTTTCAGATATTTTGCCAAATTTTGGCAATATGAATCTTGAGAGCTAGGAAGATCGAATGTAGTTATCTCACTTCATAGTCCGGAATTTTTTATTCAAAATTTTGCGACTAGTTAGAAGTAAATTTTGAAAGTTAGTATTTATCATGGATAATTAAAGCAAAAACTGAAACACAGTGCAATTGTAGTGCTGAAGAAGTAGGCTTTCAGTTGATGGAGAGTTTGGAAACTTATATTTTGCAATATCCGTCAGCTGAATGAAATCCACGTTATTAATCCTTCCAAGAAAATGATGCTATTATCTTTGTGCTTCCATGCAAGCATTCACATGAATATTTGAATAGTATCTCATTGAAATGAAGTTATCAATTGAACCACTGCACGAGACTCTAATTATTTACTTCTATTTACTCTGTGTTTGTTACTATCTCCCCGCAACGATTTATTTTCTGTTCATTAATGTCCATATCATTACCTTGCAACCATTTCATATGTGATCGTCCATTTCATAGCGGGTTCCACTAACCGAGATCACATGATTGTCCTATCGCTCATTAGACGAATCCTACCAGCGTTTTCGCCTGTCCATATTCTTCGCTACATTTGTAACAATTATTTTTTGCTGAAGGATGTTATTGTATTTTCCTCTATAAATGTATATTTACTTTGTTGCTGGGATAGTATTTAATCTAAATGATTTCCTTTAACAAAATTATTCCTACATTTGTAAAAGTAAAGAACATTATTTTTCACAAAATTTCTGCAATTTTAAGTTAGTGCGGAATATTAAGATTAAATTTGTGAATGAAAATGAAACTTGCATTTGTTTCTTTTATTCCGTATCAAAAAGAAAAAAAATAAACCTTTTTTAGAAAGAAAATTTGAAGTCTATAATTTTAATGTAAATTTTGATTTTTTTCTCCTATTTTTAATGAAGTTTAAGACACTTATATGGGCTTAAGATACAACGTATGATTTTTATGTTGATTAGTATGTAAATATGCAGCGTTTGAGTCATATTAAAATTTAGTATTCGAAAAATTATTTTTTTTCAATCATTCCAAATAATTATTTGTATTCATTGACATATAATATTCAATAAGTTCAGGAAACGTTTTCTAAAAGAATGAAATAATTACTTCCCATAAAATATTAAAACAACTTACTTTTTACTATAATCCAGTCATATGTTTTGTCTTTTAAGAGTTTCAACTCTAAAAATCTATGTCCAAGTAGAATTCTCCTTTTTAAAATTCGAAGACATGCTAAAACAATTCAGATATTTTTATTTTCGAAGGTAATTACAGATAGTTCTTTAACTACAATCAAAAATCAAATCCGCAAAAAAATTGAATCATATGATTTTGAACATGTTTAAAATTAAAATCAAACCTATAAAACCTATAAAAATTAAAATCAAACCTAAAAAACCTATAAAAATTAAAATCACACCTATAAAAAAAATCAATGACCTCTAAAAGCGAAAATGAAAACGAAAGTTATTATTTAATGTTGATTCCTCATTTTTTTCCTCATCTGACTGAAGTATTTGTTCATAAAGAAGTAAATATCCTTTAATGCAAAATATCTAAAAAATAAAAAATACCTTGAAATACCGAGATATTTGATTCTTTAAAAATTTGTTAGCCGTTTTGAAGCAAGAAAAACTTTCTTAAACTGTCAGAAAACCTAAACTACTTCTTCAGAATAATAAACAAAGAATTACAAAACCTTGTTAAATATTTTTATAATTTTGTTTGGAGCCAGGTCAAAGATTTGCATAGATCATTGATTATGATATTACATTACTAAAGAAGCCATTACAAGAAGTAAACAAAGGTATTATCAGTCAGTTTCTACGAACTTATTCTAGATACCTAAGCTTCAATACTACGTATTGCAAATTTAAAAAATACATTCGTTGAAAATTATCAGAAGTTTTAGTTTTTCCCCGTTAATGCATTATCTCCTGTTTTAAATGGCTATTAATATTTTGTTTCATCTAAATCTTAACCCAACCTAAGTATGTCTCAGTAAAATAAATATTTTTTCATTCTATTTAAATGTCAAATTTTTAGTTAAAAACGTCATTAAAAACCGAATTTGTAAACTTTTTTTAACGAGAGATTTAAGTCTGAAAATGCAATCTAATGTGAGAATTTTCACGAATTTCGTTACTTATTAAAATCTTAAGACTATAACAAATTTAAATGCTTCATGATTGAATCTCATATGTATTTGTATTGAACAAGCTTGTATGATAATTTACTTATCCCCAAAAATTCAGGTTGATTTAAACTAAACAAATGGATACAGTGGATTTCCAAAAGGATCTTCCCAATTTTTAAAAGAGTAATCCAACATATTTTTTGCTGATGCATCCTAAATTATAATCATATTTTAGATTTATGAAATGATCCCCTGAGATTTAGAAATTTTCCTCGCGAGTTGCCAATTAGATGTTTGAACTAAATGGTCTTATACACTTTATCATTCTTTTTTTTATGGAAGGGGAGCCTCGACCAATAATATTCCTTCATTTCTCCCTATATCATCTTCATTCATTCTTTTCTGCTCTTATCGACGACAATTTTTCTCTATTTTCATCATCATCCATTTCTGTCAGCAACATCATAATTCATATCAGCAGCATCGTCGATACCCACTGCTAACGTATACGACTGTTATGACTGTTCTCTCTCTTGCAGAGTTCGGAGTATCTAGGCACGGATGTATTTCTATCCGAAGGCATTTTCTCCCTAGCTTGTTATTGAAAGAGATGCATTGTTGAAAATTATTTTTAAAGGTTGCGATTCAAATACGTTCGATATTCAATATCCGTTATTATGTACAAAAAATTGAATATTTTTCAACTTTCATATTTTTACGGAATTCCTTTCAATTTTTATTATTTTATTAAAAGCGAGAATGGTGTTTTTAAAATTCAAGATTTTCAAAACAGTTCTTATTTTACCATTAAAGCATTTTCATACGAAAAAAGCAGTCATGTACGATCTGTTATAAAAGTTTCTATATATTAGTCATTCATTGATTTTTTTTCATTCTGTTTTTTAGCTTCCTTTTCTTAATATTTTTTTTCTAGAATTGTTTTTTTATGAATCGTGCTGCATCTGGAACCATTTCAAAATTTTAGTGGGTTTTTTTAAGTAAAAATTCAAGCGAAAAATTGTTCTATTTATTCATTTTTGTCATAAACTTCAAATGATACAAATAATAAATAAAAATATTCCAGTTCGTTCATTTTATACTTATAATCAGTCAGCTTTTCTGAGGACTCACAGACAAATTTTGCAATCGAATCGGCAATTAAAAACAATAAAGTTGGATTATTATGTGAAGAAATAAAATAATAATTTTATCATCGATTCTCTCACTTTAAAAAATGAATGTAATAATCAAAAATATGACACCAATAATTATGAAACAAATTTATATGTCAGAGTATATTTTAAGCACACAATACGGCATTTAATTCTATTTATACTTGCATACGATATTCTACAGAGATTAATAAAAAATATTTTGCATATATTATTAAAAAAATATTTTTTTAATAGATATACAGTAGGTGACTACGTTAGAAATTTGATTTCGTTTCAAAAATATGATTTTTTCTTCTTCTTAATTTATGATCCAATTTTCTATGTAAGACTGTTTGAACTTTGTTTCTAAGTTCATTTTTTAAACAGTTATGCCAATATTTATGTTTGCATTATACGCATTTTAAAGCAATTTTACATCTTTACATGTTATTTCATACATTTTTTTAAAAAAATAATTATCATTTTTACATTTTAATATACCCCAAAATTAAAATCCAAAGTATAATTTTTGTAATAAACATTTTATAATAATTTCTCATTGTGCTTTGCAGTTCCTGAAGCAGGTAAGTTTATATTTTCAATTAGAGATTTTAAATATGTAGTTGTTTTTATGCTTCACAAAGTGATTTTTTTAAAAAAAATTCAAGCTATTTATTTGTGGACCCTTAATTTTTAAAGAGTAGATATAAACACTGCTAATTTTTAGTTCAGGAACTTGGTAATATATTTCTTAAGTTTTCTGCAAACTTTTAAACAGATCATTTGATAAACCACTAAATTGAAAGAAATTTGTTTTATAATTTAGCGAATTTATAATTTATTTTTATTTTTATCGAAAATGACAACTCAATTTATTTTCAAAATCTGTTGTCATTTAATTGTTATATTTTGATTTCACAGAATTTTTTTTCAGTCTTTTTCATTCAAAAATTCAAAAACCATAATTATTTTAAAGTACTTTTCAAAACATTCATCACAAACATATTCTTAAACTGTAACTTATACATAATGAAAATATAATAATATTTGTTTACTGTTTTTGTGTTTCTAAAATGAGAAACTTGAAACTGTATTTTTATTTTACATTAATGTAATTAAAACACACTAAAAATCTTTTACTAATGCACACAATTAATCTCAAAAATAAAATTGCGAAAGCCTTTCGGAAAACGAAAATGAGCTGTTGAAATTAAACTCATCATATTAATTTAACACAGAAAATTCAAACACAATATTTAATTTCTTTCGTTTAAATAATTATCTCAATCTTTTCTCAGTTTCAAAATCAAGAAAATATGAAAACAAAAGTTACTTACACATTAAACTATTTTGCTCTCTAAATATTTAAACGCATCAAGATATCTAGATAAATTTCTCTCAAACTGTGATTGGAACTGAAAATGCAAATCTCTTTTTTGAAACTAGGCTTGAATATCTATGTAATTTTTTTGTTCACCCAAACAATTTAAATGTATCACTGAAAGGCATGAAAATAATTTCTCTTGCAAATATTTGATACGAAATTTGTAAAAAATCTACTTGAATTACATGTTTTTATTTAATGAATTCAATCAAAAAGTACAAAGCCCGAAGAAATTTGACACATTCGAATTATTAATAAAGACTTCATGGTGTTTCATTTATTCTTTCGAAACAGAATTCAAAGAAAAGCTTTTTAGCTCGATAAAATATGTCACCATAATGAAATAAAAGTTGTAATATTTATTCAAATAAGTTTGCACGATACGGTTTCGTTGTTTGAAATATTTCGTAAACAAGAAATACAAAATGAAGAAACTCTTCTTTTTGACTCTTCATCTTTTTGATATCAGCTTTTAGTCGTTACAAAGGATTATATTAAGTTACTTCAAAATTTACATAACGAGACAAAGTTTTCAAAATGAAGAAAAGAGGGGAAAAAATGAAGGTAAAAGATGTCCTTTTTCTGTTATCAGTTTTTCGGAGTCGAGTGTTTAAAATATTAAATTGCCCCCGGGACTTTGTGAAAGGAGGAACGGAGGTTCGTGGGAAGCGTCAAACCCTGTTCAATGGATTCTGGTTCATTGTCGTGTAATGTAAACAAAAATCCTACTCGTATAATCTCAGTTCTTTCCCCAAAACTCGATCAAAGACAGGAAATCGGAAAAGAATGCAAGGCTGGAATCGAAGTTGATATGAAATGTTAGAAACCAGCCATGCAGAAACCGCCCTTGAAAAAAAAAAGAACAAACAGAGCCGGGCTTGCACTTTCAATTCCTCTCAGCAAACCGAAACCGAAATGATCATAGAAGGGAAGTGAATTCGGGAAATGCAAATGAGGGCATTGTGATAAGGAAATGCTCTTGGGAAGTTGAAAGGGAGGAACATTTCGGAAATCCTATACAAAAGGCCGTATGCAGGAGTAGAAAATAATACCCTCACTTAAAAGTGACATGTTGCGATTGTACGATGAATACTGTTATGCCTGTTACCCTGACTGCAGATCGGACAAAAGGAGCTGTGAAATAATTATTTTTGATATTATCGTGCCATGGTATTAGTTATAGCTGAGGACATTAAAAAATTATTTGAAAACATGGACGGTATATTTAAAAGAAACTGCTATGATAAAACTACACAACCTTCTAAGGAATTGGAATTTGAATACTTTAAGCATATTCCAACAACGCTTACTGTTTAAGGTGCTGCGATTGGAATTTTAAAGAAGAGTGATTTTTCATCAAAATGCTATATAATTTCATTTATTGCTGCTAACAGAGGAAATTGCAACCTAATATTGTATCCAACCGATTAATTCCTAATCCCTTTAAGAAACGAAACTCTAGATTCATTGATTTGTTTTTACATAATATGCAATTAAACTGCCAAAATAAAAGTGTGATTTGCAAGACAAGGACTCATGTGTGAAAATATCAAATCTGGAGGAAACTGGCATGCCTTCTCTAACATAAAATTTCGCTTAGCTAGACCTTTAAGTGAGTGGTATGAATAAAAAAAAGCAATACATAAAATTCTGATGAATTTGAGTAATTTTTCCTATAACGATTGTATTTCACCTTTCTTTTCTGAAAAATGATTTCCTTTTATGAGCATACCTTCTTCCAACAAACGATAGAGTATCATCACCCTTGGCTCTTCCTATTAAACAAAAAAATCTTACAGCATTCAAGTGAGCCACCTTATATATAAACTGGAAATTTCAGTTATTACAGACTAGTAAAAATAAATAAATTTATAAGTCCTTATAGCTGACCAAATGCCTTTCAAAAGAATGAAATGAAATATTCGAAATCCCATCGAAATACTAATAAAACTGAAACCAGTAACGCTGAATCATACAAATCCAAATAAAGAAATAGCCTAGAGGTTCACAATTATAATTTCCAAATATATTTCATTCTCTTTTGTGACCATTTATTCCTTTAGAATGATCTAGAATACAGCAGGCAAATTGGTTCTTACCCATATAAAATGCCACGAAAAGAAAAACAATTCCTTTTTAAACCCAAGTAATTCAGACTCACGAAACCAAACCAGAGTTTCTACTTTTTTGTTATTTTATTACGTCATTTTGTTATTATTTTCTTTTTGTTCACCCAATTTTATTATGTCTCGTACCTCCAGTGCACGAGAGTTACTCCACCAGACACCAAAACATCTGCAATTGTGCGTCCTCTAATAGCAGTTCCAAACCAAAACGACCTCTATTTACCAAATTCATTGGGTTGGGAATCGATTTTTGAGCAGACAATTTCTTTTCTCTTATTCTTCCGAATGTACAATGAATACTTTTTCTTTGTCTAAGCAGAAATTCTCCGTTTTCTTTTGTGACAAAGAAGTGCTTAAAGGAAAGACATTGTTCTATATCGTTTCCCCAAGTGCAGAGGGCTTTTCTGTATGTACTGAGCTAAACAGTCCCCCGGGCAAAGTTCTTTGTCAGCGATTTCACCAGAAATTCATTTTTTCTCGCTCTGATTTTAATGCAGAGTGGCTGCGCTTGTTTAATATGTTACCTGTGACCAATCGCAAGCACTTTCCCATTTTGTTAGGTGAAATAAGCTATGTCTTTCATTTTGAGGAAAGAGACGCCTCGGGCTGCCGGAATGGGGAATAAAAAAAGGGTGTAAAGAGTAGGGTTTGCTGTTGCTAGATGTTCATTGCTGATATCAGTCAGGTGGGAAAAATATTTTCATTGAAATGGTTCTCATCTCTGACATTGCTAAAGAGTGCTGTGAGCACTAAACTAAAATTTTCATAGCAGAAAAAAATGCTACTTCTGTTTAAAATTACAATGACTTGCTTAAGGAAGAAAAGTTTTTTTCAGTTTACAAGTGCCAGTTTTATAGTTAAAATTTGAATTTTTATATGTGAGATACATATTTTTGATGACAGAGAGATGAGAAATGATCGCTAATCTCAACATCTGTAAAGAAAGACTAAAGGGTTGTTGTTGTTGTTCCGCTTTACAACAGAAGGCGGGGTGCGTAGCGTCTGAGGGTATGGGACCTCTGAACACCTGAGAACAGAAGTCGACTTCTAGCTCACGCACGTCACAAACAGTTTTTACGGGGTGGACTTCTTTCCAATATTTCCTTCATTCATCCGCAGATCGTAATTTAGATCTGGAACAGAGAACGATAACCTCTGCCCGAGTACCAATAGTGGTATTACTCACGACATGGAGAACTTTGTAACCACTACATGTTTAACGTCCACCACACACACACACATGGAGTTTCCGTCTGGTGGGTTCGAACTCGTAACCCAAGGAATGTGAAGCCAACGCCCTACCAATCAACTAAAGGTTTCTTTAACGCTATTTTAGTTTACTCTAAAATATATTGTTTGTTTAAATTTAAGGTTGACAAAGAATTAAAATATCATGCACACTTATCTCTCTCACATATCTCCTTTTTCCTATTTTACGAAAGTAACATTATCAATCAGGTAATTTAATATTATTTTGGTTAACTTAGTTTTAGTGAGATGAATCTTGTTAGAAATTATACAGACGTACAAATAGTTTATTTTAAAAACACTGAAAATAATTTTAAAAAAAACATCTAAATTTAGTTTATGCTGATTTTTTGTAGCTGATTGGGAGACGCTATGTTTTGTGCAAAGCCCCATTGATGCATGTTCGATTTCGTATTTTTGAATATTTTTTATTGACAATGAATGAATCAAGGAATCGCACGTTTTTTAATAGCATCGCAGAAAATGGACAATAGGTGACACGATTAATCTGAGTTATCAGATATTAAATTCTAAACAGATCTTTTCTAATCCTTTTGTGTTTTCCAAATTTATTTTGAGGATTCTCGCTATTTTATATTTTCCTTCTTTTCAAAATTAATGAAAATTTCATTTGTATAGTGAATTACCATCGAACTTAAAATATTCTCAATCCATCGGTACGGTTAATAGGTATGCGCCGTTCCTCCATTTGAGCAGTACAAATAGAAAAAGTTTTCAGTTTCAAACCCTGGGAACCGTTCTCGAACATGAACACCGTTCAACGATGACACTAAGAGGTTTTGTTTAGAGAACAAAATTCCGTTTGAGATATTAAATCTCTTTATTACTTGGAAAATTATAAGCTAATACTTTTCTTAATGGCATCACTACTTCAGCAACTTCTTGGTGAAAAAGAGTCACCTCCTGAATCGTCCACTATGAAAGATATCTTATTATCCTAACAAGATTATGACTTTAGGGATAATCCTAAGCCAAAATATATATAATAAATTAAAGATGAACTGTAGAAATGCGTTGGACATATCTCGGACTATGTTCAATTTTACCATGATTCCAAGTTTTCGATTTCATAAGAGAATTTAGCGAGATATTATCAGAAGATTATTAAATATTTTAATTTTAAGAAAAATATTAGATATATTCGGTAAAATAATTATCCGATGGATTAAAATTGCTATTTTTATTTTTCAAGTAGCACAAAGATGCGTATTAAATACTTTTAAACGTAGATTGTGATATATCTCACTTTAGAAAATAAAAGAATTTTTTAAAATTATTTTTCTGTTTCCTTTCTTTTTATCATTTTTATTTTAATATAAACTTTTTTGAAATTTCTATTAATTTTAATTAAATTTTATTTAAATTTATATTTTGATTAATTGTATTTATTTAAAATTTTCCGATGAATCATTGAATTTTAGAAAGTCGACCAAATATGATAATAATATTAATATTAATCATATTATCGTTAATAAATAATTAATTAATCATAAAATCATTCATTTAATAACAAAATGTTATCTCTTAACATGCTTTAATTTGATCTGCAAGATTTTTTGTCCAAGGTCGGATTAGAAATGAATCTTACATATTAATTACGTTTTGAATATGTTTTATTATTAACATATTATATATATATATATATATATATATATATATATATATATATATATATTAAGATTTTAATTTAATTTAATACACTATGGTAGGTTTTATGGTTTTTCCAACCTTACATAATAATAAGACAATCTAAACAACCTGAATATAAATGCGATATTATGAATATTTTAAGATTCATAGTAAATAATTTTTTCTTGTACATTAGTACTAAACAATATTTTTATTGAGTGATTTTAGTCCTTAATTCTCTTCCCTAAACAAATCATTATGCTTGTCATCATTATTTTATCATCAGAAAGAGAGCTAAAATGCAATCCCATTTTAAGCGGCATTAAAACTTGCTTATCTAAATATTCTAAAATAGATTTAAATATTGGGAAAGTTCTTATCTTTTGTGATCTTTTGCTTATCTTTTTATGAAATCTGACATTTAATTTGTATGATATTTTGGGATATACTACTAATGAATTTTCTTAAAATAGTTATGAGGCTCCTCTGGAATCATTAAAGGCAGCAATGGAGTTCAGAATTTTTTCATTCGTGATAAGATTCAATAATTGTTAAATGAAACTGCATATTTAAAATTTTTTCTTAGAAAATAAATGATTATATCAATCAAATACTTGTATTCAAATTGTGTATTTGCATTCAATATTGTAATGAATTAAGTGAACTAAATATTAGTAAATATTTAAGAACAGCATCATACATCTATGTTCAACAAAACTGAAAAATATATTCATGACGATCAATGCTCCTGCTTGCCACCAGAAGAAAGTAAAATCATTTTCATATTATATTCATCAAATTGGTATTAGTTAATAATACGCACTATGATCTCATTTTTTCCTGAACCGGGAATATATCTTATCTTCAAAAAGGAAATGGATAACATTTAGTAAACAAAACTCCATCTAATCTTTAACAAGACATTGTCCCCTTTCACGATAGGGGAAAAAAGAACTTTTAATAGTTCACGATAGACGTTAGGAAGAAAAGTGATGAAATACCACGACGCATTCCCCCATCACAGCTACAATTCTTCTCGTGAAGGGAGACATTAAAAAAAAGAGTTGAAAATCATGATAAAGCTCTTTTCCTATGTTCAGCTGATGCAGGATTTGAAGAAATCACAGGCCATCCATTGAGCACATAATAATCATTCATTCTAAACTCGAGCAGGGTCTCTAACAAAATCGCAGATAAGAATAGAAAGTCTGTATAAAAAATGTCCTTCCACCTTTTTTCCCGATTGAACCAGCCATTGCCCCTGAAACCTTGATCTTTTTTACAGATCCAAGTATTTGTTATCCCATCGGTCGATTTGGAAAAATAAGCCTCTAGCCTTGTTTGCCTAACTCATTGTCTTGAGGACTGTAGCGTACATATACCCTTAACTGTCCACGGCAGAACTTTTTTTGTCATCTCTTTGTCTTCTCATGGGACTTTTATCGAATTGGGCCGCGATAACTAGATTTTCGGTGGATAAAAAAAATTAAATGACTGCTAATCTCTATGGCTTGAAATAACACTGTTGCTGTGACCGCTGGAATTCTGGGAAAAAAGAACTCCACGATTGATGTTGCGAGTGATTTTTTTTCTTTTCATTTTGCAACACTGTGGATTTTACTTCGTTCTTATTAATATTTTTTTAATCATAAAAAGAACCTTGCAATTGAATGATGTGAAATGCTAAAGAAACATCATCAATTCAATCTAACTGTAAAAATCATGATGCATCTATGATACTACGCATATTGGAGAGATTATATTGCAATCCAATCTCATAAGTAACTCTCGTGATATTTTATCAAAATTTTTAGAGCTCTGTCACTTAGCTGCCGAGCCTTTTAGGATTGGAAATGTTATCTATATCAAAATTTATAAAACAAGTAATATAAAAACAATTTTTTACATCAATTCCTGCTTTTGTTAACAAAGATAAATTTTATGTTGGTTACTTTTTATTAAATAATTACAATTAATATAAATAAAACATAATCACAATATTAAGCGGTAAAACAGAAAGCGAACTTCCTGGCAAATTTTCTTTCTCCTTTCTATATATATAGGATTTGTACTCGCAGCCCAAGGGATGTGAATCCAACGCCATACCAAACAGACTAATAATTACAGCCAAATAATTACAAATACTATACAAAATTTTTAACAAAAATTATACTAGCATTGAATTTTCAACGCCAATTGAGGATTTAAAGCCAATTGTTTCAACGGAAAATGCGTGATTTTCCTACATCATTTGCAGTAAGCAATACAGAATTAGAAATTTCTAATTTTCTTTATTCTGTATTATTTTAATTCGATGGCACTTCAAAATGAATGGGAAAAGTCGATTAATTAACAATGTTTAATTTTAAATGCATCAATCATTATGAAAATAAACAGAATCTTTTAAAGTAATCGGCTGAAAACATGTTAAGCCTAACGTCATTAAAGTGGGGGGAAAAACTAAATTCGTTACTTATTTGGCGGGAAATTTAGTTTTTAATTAATTAATACAAAAATTAACGAATTAATATTTGAAAAAACTGTATTAACATCAAATGTCATCCACTACAAGTTTAATTTGTGTGGATGAATGAAAGATATTTTATCAATGATTGAAAATTTGAACTAATATATATATATATATATATATATATATATATATAGGGAGAGTGTGGATAATAGTAAGAATTGAAAAAAAATAGACAAGTCTACTTAATGTCTGATTGCAATTCAGACTTCCTCACACAAGAGCATTAGGAGGTAAGATGAGGATAAATAGTATGGTGGTTCATGTGCCATTATGAATTCTATTTCAGCTCTTCAACTCTACATTTAGTTTTAAATAAAGCGTTAATCTAACAAAGTTAAGTCAATGAAGCTCTTTATTAGGATTTCTCTGATATAAATTAAATTTTTTTATTCTTGGTGGTAAGAGGTCACATATTCAATGTGTTACTACTTTAGATAGGCAATTAGACAATTAAATATAGACAATATCATTTACGTCACATTGTATATAATCTCAATCTAACTATATAAATGTTTCCGGAGGTTTTTAAAACTGAATTTTCCAATAAGTAGTAATAATCCGAAATGCATTATATTATATAGTATTTTATCAAGAAAAATCGCAATGTATCTCTCATTTTTGAAGTCTCTAAGTTACCAAGGAGGCAATTTGGCTATTTGCAGACTTTCTGTTTGGCATCGTGAACACAATGCATCAAAATCTTTAAAATAAAAAAAAGTCAAAATTGCATTTTTATCGAGATTCATTTTTTACAAAGTACTCAAAGATAATATTTTTTTATTATTGTTAGATAAATTACAGACTTTTCAATAGTTGATAATAAACATTACAAATAAGTACGAAAATTTTCATTACATTTTCTTTAATTAAAATTTATGGTTTTTCCATTAATGATTTTTTTTTACAAATACCTACAAAGAGTTTTTTTTGTAGAAAATGATGCAGTGATTTAAATGTTGCGAGTTAAACCAAACAACAACAACAACATATAGCAAACTGAATGTAATATAAGAACTTATTTTGAAGTTAAATTTATTATGGCTATTTCTAATGAATTTAAAAATATATATAATAGCCTTTTGAATTACCATTTGTTAGTTGATTTAAAAAAATGAATGAAAAAACAAACAAAGAGTAAATGAATAGACAAACAAAAATGAAACATAACTTATTTTCAAAGTTCAGAAGGTGGGAGTTTTTAAAGTAGGATAATTTTTTTCTACTGTCACAATAGACAACGTTTTTATAAATTAATGATTCTGCACAGCTTTCTTTATTATTCTCTTTGTAGTTATCAGATTAAAAAACAATAAAACAATTATCGTTATTATTTATATCCTCATTATTTCTCGTGTATTCCTTTGTTTCTACATTCTCCTTTAATTATGAATAATATTTCATTTGATTGTGAGTTAAAAACAGCTTCATTAGTTTTTACAATGAAAAAATAAATATTCTTTATTAAAATTTACTTTTACTCGTTTTTTCTAGTAAATTTAATCTTTATTATGATTATTTTTATTGAATAATTTATTATTTACGATTTAACACTTTGTCCTTTCTTCAGACAAAAAAACATTTGCAGTAATTAAAATTCCTTAAAATAGCTGAAAAAAGTGTTAGTTTCAGTTCAAATTTATGAACAAAAACTGAATCATTATTCTTATATTTGCACATTTTTTGACTCGATAGCAACAATTGAAGACATTGCATTATGGCTTGTAAAAATAAAAAATAAAAAAAAATGTTGCAACTTATGGTACTAACCAAGCCGGCTGACAGATCTGGTAGTGATGTAAGACGAGAGAGTGCCTCTTGTGTTTTTTAGTACCGCCAACTAGGGCCAAGAGTACGATTTAGCCTAGTTTAGCATTCGCTTGCACAACTGCTTTTTAAAGAAAGAGACACATTCAGAAGCTTCACAAATAAAACACAGAAGTATAACAACAATATCCGAACCAGGGCTCGTACCCGAGACACCTAGATCATAGGGAAGACACGCTTCCCCTATGCCGGGATGCAGGCGTGAAAAAAACAACGTATACATTTTTTAACGATATATAAAAATTAAAATATAGTAAAATCGGCCTTACTAAACTTATAAATTAAAATAAGATTAAAAATAGTGAGCTTATAGTCGTCTGGAGTCTTTCTTCAATGTTTAAATGTTATGGTAAAGTAATATTAATAACAAGAATTTTGTCTCTAAGTATAATATAAAAAGTAAAAACTGAAATCTGCTATGCATATTTCAATGTACCATGTCAGAACATAATTTCTTGAACGGCCAGTTATTGAAAACGTTTTACTTAATTAAACAATCTAATCTATCTTCAAAAAGATTTTTATTAAGGTTTGAAGAAAACATCTAAAAAAATGGCAGATTTTGCAAATATATAGATTAATCGAAAGAAAGCTTTTTGAAGAAAGTTTTCATAAAGTTAAAAAAAAAAAAAAAACTGAAAAAATCATCTTAACAAAAGTTGGCGAATTGGATATTAAAAAAGTCTTTATTTTGAAATTGCAGCCATTTATCAATATTTTTGAGTCTTCTAAGGCCTATTTTTTGAGAAAGCTGAAATTTAAAATTTCAATTCCTTGCCCACACATTTTTATGACGCCAAAAGCCTCATGCTATTGAACCCTCAATGAAGCACCACGTGCTCGTGCAAGTTAAATTATATATTTATTTTTTTAATTGTTTCATTGAAATAAAAAAATTTCACTTTAATATTGCAAAAGATCCAAAAAACTTTGTATCGCATTTATTGTTTTAAAAAATATAACATTTCCTCTTTATTTCATTTCATATAATCACATGCTCAAAATTTCATTTTTCTATGTTTTATTTGCTATTGTAATTAATTCATTTTTTAAATCAGAGCTTTTGTAAATGCAATGACAACTCGTTATTAAATGCTGATTTTTTTTTTGAAATGCTTGTGCAGACAAAAAAAATTCAATTTCTTACCCATGCACTTTTGTTGACGCCAAAAATATTTTCCCCCAAACAGCATCGTGTTATGACATGATAATAAAAAAAAATAATTTTTTATAAAATAATGAAATTTATCTAGATATTTATGAATTGGCTCGCTGTAAATGGAAAGACAATATTTATGATCAGATAGATCATGATTGCCATATCAATCATTTGATATAACCTTAGGGATCACCCCCCCCCCTCAAAATTCCCTCGCATGCTCTCCAATAAAGGTATTATCTCCCTCCTCCAGAAAATAATTGTGGAATTCGGGTAAAGCCACAAATGCCTCCTATGGTATTTGAAATAATGATTCCGAAATATATACTTTTTTTGCATGAATATAGCACTTTTACTGAATATATATTTTGAACTCCATTTTACTGATTTATAAGATAATATTTAAAAAGCTATAGTTGTATTCTCAACATAAAAAACAGAATTTCTTTAATTTAGTCATACCATTTGTGAGTCATTGCGTTTATTTGCATGCAAAAATTCAGAACTCCAAGCAGTCATCCTTTTGATAGTTTTGATTCAACATTTGATAGGACTTTTTTTAGATATTAAACTTGTATCGCCTTTTATCTACCATGACTTTTACGCTTTGAGTTATCGAATTCGCTTGTAATGGAACAGCCAGGCAGATAGATTTCCCAAGAAGGGATTTCATTCAAAATTAGCTAAAAAATCTACCAAATTCATTTTATATACAAAATTTCAACCATTTAACTGAAAGTGGTTTTGAGTTATCGGGTTCACAGACAAACCTAAAGCCAAAAGTTGTTTATTTATTCATTATTTATTTTTTAACTCAGGGAGGTCTGAAATGTGAATCTTCGTTAAAATCTCGAGTTCAATATTTATATGATAATAATAAGGTACTTACGTATTAAACCGTAATATACCAACGATCGCCAACGGTTTAGTAACTCACTGACGACGGATTTAAATTTGGCGATAAAGATCAACGTATTACACCATTGCTGGATTGTCATGATGGCAGTGTAGAAACTCATTGGCGACGACTTCAAATTTGGCCATAAAGTTGGACGGTTTAATACGTAGGTACCAATAATACTTCTTTTATACCTCGTATGCAAGAAAGTGAAAGAAAGGGGCAAATTATATCACCTACCTTACTACGCGAATTATTATATAAATTGATATTCCTAGTTCATAGACTGTAGCGTTGATACCTGAATGCTCTCTTTTTATAAGAATTTTTTTTAAAAATTCAAAAGTTTTTTGAAAATACTTTTCTACTCTTTTGCTTTTTTAATTCCAATCTATTTTATTTATACAATAAAAAGAATTGGAGTAATACATTTAATTATAAACTAATTTATTTTGATTCTATTATAGTTTTAGCTTTCTTTGAAAATAGATTTGTGACTTTAAATGATTTTATGGTTACAAGTAAAATACAAAATTTCTTCCTCAAATATTCCACTTTGTTTTCATGAAGACAACTCGAGTCATATTTAAAATGAACTATTTAATTGATAAAATCCACAGTGACTTCATAACAGCAATCACCATAGAAAATATGTAAAATATTTTTTAACAACTATATTGTCGTGAATTGGTTGTATATTAGTATATTGCAATGAATGAAATTATCGAAGAATTTTCTTATTTTTTGATAAACAAATTTATTAATATTATTTTTATTTAATAATTCCCAAAGACTTAACATATATAGAAAGTAAACAATTTTATAAGCATTAACAGCATTAACACAATTAAAGAACATACTAGTAGCCGGTTTTTTCATAAATTTTACAAAAATAGTAATTTTTGCAATAATTTAAAGACTATTAGTATGTTCATTGTTTTTTTTTGTTTCTACTTTTTATTTTTTAATTATTGGTTTTTTTTTCTATAGTTTATTATTGCTTGCTTCTATTTGTTTCAGTTAATTTTCATATATGTTTATATTCATAAAATATGGTGCTTCTTTTAGACTTTAATTTCGGGGATTTTTCGGGTCACAATTGGGTTTGTTTTCAGACAAATAGTCAAAAATTTTACAAAAAAATCCCTATGTTGGAAACCCTGCCTGACGTTGACTCTTGAGAAAGTCGTCAGGCCAGTTTAAATTTTATTTCTTCCTTCCATTTTCTTGATATTCAACTTCCATTTTGTTTTACTTTCATTATATATATATATATATATATATATATATATATATATTGAAGCTGAAGTTGATATATTTAAACTGCCGAAGTACAGAAAAATCTTGGAAAAATGTACATTTTTTATGTGACTTCAAAGTAGCATGGCTAATTTTTATGTGATAAATTAAAATAATATCGATATTTTTTATTACTGTAATCAAAATAATCTTTTTATAAAATAATCAAGATGAGCACAATTATTTAAACATGTCCTAACCCATTATTTATCGCATTATTTTATCATAAATTTTTCAAATTTATTTTTGAGTCTTTAGTTAAGTTTTAGTACAGAATAAATCCAGGAAGAAGAAAAATAAATGCTTTAAATTTATTAAAGTAATATAACGAATTAAACTAATAATAAAGGATTTTTTAGTTAATATCTATTGCATTGTATCGGAAAATATGGTTCTTTGTATTTCTTCAAATATGGCAGAAAAAAACAGTTGTATTGTGAAGATTTCTCCATCCAGTCATGGACCTGGTCTAGCCTCCTGGCCAATGGGGGAATGCAACAACACCAACAACAGACCTATGGTTTTAAGAAATGACTATGATATATTTGGAAAGTTAGAAACTTATTTTAGATTCTGAAATCTAAAGTTTAATTCGGATTCTAAAATTTAATATTTGATATCTTCAATCCTTTCAATAGATGGGTCAAATATTTAAATCCTCTAAAGTAAAATAAGCAAATCTGAATTTGAAGAAATAATGAAAAAAAAAAGAAACTTTCAAGGAAAGATTGCTCACCAAGATTTCGAGCAAAATATAGCCCACCAAAACAAATTTCAACTCATTTTGCTAAGTTCATAATAGTATGAACATACATTGGAAGTCCGAAAAATTAGAGCTAAAATTCTTTTACCAACTAAATTTTTTTTGATCATTTATCTTCTATTAGAATATTTTAAATGCACATTTATTTTAAATTCAAAATTTTCTAAACACATATTTTAATTTTTTTTATTAATTTGTCTCTTAATGCCTGTTTTTAAACCTGATTGTTAGCTGTTCATAAACATATTTCCTGAGAAGTGAAAATTAATAAATTGCATCTTAAAAATAAATTGTCAGTAATGATTTTTTTATTTTGCTAACCAGAGACTTAATGATCGAGGAAAATAATAACTAACGTTTTGTTTATCCAATTACTAAGACAGCATCATTAAAATTTAAGCAAATCTACATTGAAAATATCTGAACTATTATTTTAGTGCTACTTCTCAGCAATTAAGATAATGTTTCCGGAAATTACTCCTTAATTAATTTAATTTATCCCGCCCCCTCAAAAAATTCTCTATTTTAGTGGATGTTCCTTTGTTCTAATGGCTTTTAAGAAATTTCTTTGTCTAATTTATTATAGTCCAATCATCAGGCTGAATAATCAATGAAAAACAGGAAAAGGGATAAAAATATTTCGTTGAAATAGCACACAAACATTCTCATGTCTATTGTTCTTGTTACTAATGGCACCTGTCACGGACATGTTTGCTGATAGCCGCCAGCGATTTTTAAGCCGATTGAGCGTCTCTTGTTTTTCAGTAACGTCAACTTGGGCCAAGAGTACGATTTAGCTACTTCATACATCACATTCACTTGCACAGCCCCTTTTTGCAGAGGGGCCTATTGACACACCTCACGGATAGAACACAGAAGAAAAACCATATCCGAACCGGGACTGGAGCCCGGGACAACCAGATGACGAAGAAGACGCGTTACCCCTAAGCAAGAACGCCGGATCTCATATCTGTACTACAGTTTATCACGACACTGTCTGCTTTGTACTGATTTCAGACGAATAGTTTCAAAAAAAAATCATTTCAAAAAATTAGTACAAATTAAATGTTAAAATGTTTACCTTGCTTTGAATTGTTTTGTATATGATATTATACTGCAATGACAAAAACAAGCATAAGTATTGTCGACGCTTATTTTTTTTTAAATTGTAATGTCGATAACACCAATTGCATATAATATAGTGAAAAATTCTTGTAACCCTACTGCAAGAAGATATTTTGGAAATATTTTCTAATTCGTTGGCGAAATATTTGGCATTCATCCAATAAGGAAGAATCTTATCTTTCTCTCTTGAATCTGCTAAGCGGGTAAGTTCATTATAGCCTGGTTTAACATGTTTAATTTGTATCTGTGACATGGGACATAATAAACATGTTACAGTAAGTTTTAAATGCAAATAGTTTCTTCTTAGAATAAATAAAATGAAACAGAAAGAATTATTTTATGCTTCAAAGATGGGATTTTTTTTTCATGAAGAATATAATTTTACCAACAAGAGAAATGAAAAAAAAAATTGTTGAGAGGAGGGATTCAAAACTAGATGCTACTTTCTACGAAAACCAATTTGTATTAAAAATCAAAAAGATGCTTAATTTATGTTAATAAAAGAATTTAACTTCAAATTTTGTATTTCAAATTATTAAAGTGAAAAAATTTCAAAAAACTAAATTCGCCTGATAATTATCAAAAAATGTGAAACTCAAACGTTTAGTGGAATTAAATAAGTTAAATGAGTATAGATATTTTTTTTTGCAAGAAACGTCTTTATTTTTTAAGGAAAAAAATCTTAGGAATTTATTTTGTGTTGCAAGAAATGATGAATGAGCATTGAATCTTGTTACCGATAACGCGGAATGACATTTATTAACGATTTACAGTTTTCTTCTCTCTCCAAAGATTTATATCGTAAAAATTTAGTTCGCTGAAACATATTTTTTTGCTGTGTCACATACTGATAATTTTTCGCTGTAAAAAAATAAGGATCCTTTATTACTACGATAAACGAATGCTCTCATTATTTATTTATCTACCTATACTTCCAACCTGTCAAACCATAAGCAGTTGATTCAAAAATTTATAAGTTATAAATGCACGTAATATTTAAATTTTTAAACAAAGTTGATCGTAAAATTAAAAAAAATCATTCATTTGCATGAAGTACTTGCTACACCATGAGCGTTTATTAAAAAATGCGCAGGTATTAATAGTGCACGCAATGTTTATTATTTTGAAATAGGTTGGGATATATTTGAAAGTAGGTTTGCTATTTGGTTAATAATAAAATGAAAAAAAAATGAAGTCGTAAAACCCGTTTCATGTATTAATACAAAGAAAAAAGAATAAAAGCAAAATAAGGCTATATATGTACAATTTAATGAAAGTGCAGTTAATAACAGAAAAATATTATGTTATTTAATAATTATATATGATAACAATAGTTAAATGGTGATTTTTTTGTATTCGGAATCAATTTTCATAAATATGCTATTTATTATACTTAGCTGGCATGAAACTAATTTGTATTAAAAAGCTGGAGATAAAAATATTTTTATTAAATCCCTTTAAATATGATTAAATTTTTGCATAGCATATATGACATCTGATTACTATTAATTATTTTCGTTCAAGCTCCTTTCGGTGGATCTGCAGTTCCTTATTAGTATAATTATAGTTACTCAGAAATTACAGAAACAAAATCTCCAGTTTAAACAATGTAAATACACTAAAAAATTACTATGAAAATTACAGCATAAGACAAAAAATAATTTACATATGTAATGAATTGATAATGGTTGCTCATAATTAACCATCTGTTCTAGAGTCTCTATTTTGATTATCTATTTATTTGCCTTCCTTCCTATAATATTTTCATGAATAAGTGAACGTTTTTATCTTTGATATGATTAATAGGATCGTTATAAATTACGCAAAAATAGTTTCAATATTTTAGAAAGAATTATATGTTTTAAATTGATAATAAACCGGTTTCTGATTTATAACATGGAATACAGTAGAAATATATCTTATATATTATTTGACAGTTCTTAAAATTTAAAGAAGATTATCTCTAATATTTATAGTGCTGTGTTACTATTAGTGAATCCCGGTTCACAACAATCATTATCACCTTTCTTCTACGTCCCTTGAGCTTCACTTCAGAAATGCGTCTATATTTTTTAAAAGAAGACGTGAATCTCGTCCTTTTTAAAACTGTTGTATGTTTGGTACTTTTGAAATTCGATGAGCTTCGAAAATTAAGATGAACTTCATGAATAATTTTAACAGAAACAAATTGTTTATCAAATTTAAGATTCAATTTGGTATAACAAAAAAGATTTTCTTTTGGATCAGCACTTTTCTTTAAAAAAAAGGAGGGGAGGTAAATCAGACAGTTTCTAAAAACGTCTGACAGATCAATTTTTAAAAATCTTTCCCCAATTGCAAAGTACTATACTTGGAGAATCCGAATTACAGAAATTGAAAGTATTATTACTCAAAAGTGATGAGAGCTCTATCAAATAGAATATAATTAAAAATAATTGTAGACTAATTCTGCTGCAGGCAAAATTAGCCCACAATTCGCTCTTTGCTTGAAAAAAAATCCCTTTTTTTGGGGGGGGGGTAATGGATGCATCAAAATCTTTCTAAAAATGTCTGATTGAAAAGTTTTTAAGAATCTTTTTCAGTAGTAAACCACTGCACGTGGACTATACGAATTAGAATGTATTATTCAAATGATATGGGAGCTCTACCAAATATAACTTAAAACAATTAAGGACTAACCCTTCTGCACTTTGCAATATTCTACAAACTTCACATATTAATTTTTAAATTGCAAAAAATCGTCAGAGGGAATAAAATAAGACTTCATTCCAATATAATTCAATGGATATTTCGAAGCCTTTTTACTTTATTTCATGACCTTAATGCTGTTGTGAAAGTCCCGCTGTTTTATGTCAGCTTTTGACATTTTTCTTTGAAACGTAGAATTCAAAGATTTTCTTCAAAAGTATGAAGCTTTTTAAGCATATTTTTAAAGCAATAACTTTTTTTTATTTTTACGAAATACAACATAGCCTCCTAGAGCCAAATGTCTCTCCTAAGCGTCTTAAAATGTCAAAAATCAACAAAAATCGCAATTTAAAAACTTTTTTGTTTATCATTATATTTCTAGTATTTATTCAATAAATCAAACGTTGCATTTAAAAAGAAATGCTGTATTTTCATGTAGCTATACTTTTTCATAAAAATGTAGTTTTTCGAGAGATGTTTTGTGTGAGTCTTATGTTTCGGACGGAGATGACAATCACGATATTCTCCCAGAATATCTCACGTTATAGCTCTAAATCATACGGTTGATTTAAAAGCTGCTTTGAACTTGGATGAGTTGATATTAATAAAAATTAATGTAAAATTACTTATTTTCAACTGAAAATTTCTCTCCCCATCTTTTGCTAGATTTCGTATTTACATTTCAATTTACAGGATGACCATAAAATAAAGTGATATGGTTAGAACTCGATTATATTGATATTGAAAATACAGGATTTCGATTTATGTAAAATAAAATAATAAAAAATTATTTTCATTTTTAACACCAATTACAGTATTGTCTAGTAATTGCAGGTGGCAAAGTCAATTATCTTAAAGGAAAAACATTTGTTCATTCATCCCTGTCTGGAGGGATCACATTGGCAGAGTCGTCTTGAAGAACAGAAAAAGCACAGCAGTAAAAGCCATAATGATTCCCTTTATAGCGCTTTTCAAGGGTCAATCCCTCACATCTATCAAAGTGGAGGTAACTCGACCTGACATCATTATTGTGCCAGTCAGAGAAACGATAACTGAAAGCTTCTCATCCTCAGGTAGGAGGTACCCATCTCGCTGTGACTGAAATGATTTCTTCGAATGAATAACAGAAATCTCGAATTCCCTATCATCTTAATTTTTGCATCTCTGATTCATGTGACTTAATGAATACATTTACTGAATAATATAATAATGAAAACTTTGAATTGCATATTCTACCTTTGAAAGAACCAATTAAAATAAACTTGTTCCACTGACTTCAAATTTACTGGAGATGTATGATCCGTTAAGATTGCCATATTATCTCGGATTATGGAATAGACAAGTTTCGCTTTAATCCATAATTTACAATTGACTGCAACTACTACCAGTCTTATGGAATGAGATATGAAAGGCTTCGCATCTTCTTTCTAGAGATTTACCCAATAATTATCCTTTTTTCAGCAGAATATTGTTAAACCTCATTCAGTGTGAGGAGACACTCCATTATCCTTACATGTGATGATTTACAAGTACCTTTGAAGTATATAGTGTAGTCAGCGTATAAACAAAGTTAAATGATTCACCCACATGAGTCAGGAATATCAAAATAAAATATTTAGTGGATTTTTTAAACATAAAAGCTTCAAATTAAGCAGTTGTTTTTAAAAATTGGATTTTTTTTATAATAATTGAAGAAATATTGAAAATCGTTCGTAAAACATATGCTCACTTTTTTCGAAGAAAATAAAGCAAAGTTCTTCCAAAACTTTTATGACTGAAATCTGGAAAGCGAACTTTTCGTATTCAATGATAGATAAAAAATATGCTGTAAAACATGAAGGTCGATTCCTTTTAATTGAGATTGCTTCTCCAGATGAATTAAATGCATTTAAATAGCCTCAAACAAAAACTTAATTCTTGTATGTAAAGTTTGTGCATGACAGTATTATTGGTTGAATATTTTAAGCTTTTAATTAACATAAATTTCCATGAAAAAGGATTTCCGCCTTTTTAAGAGCAATTACTTCATATAGAAACCTCTTTAAATGACTAAAAATTGTCCATGTTCATTATATGTTATAGTAGATTTTATTAAGAGCACAAAAATATAATTTCACATTGAAGCAAATAAACATTTGAAGAAATTTATTTAAAAAATGAAAATATATTCACTATCATTAACTTTTCGATTCTTACTTTCTTGTAATAATTCTCATTTTGATTCTTTTGCTTAATGAAATGAAATTTCTTCGATATTAATTAATAATAGCACAATAAGAGCCTTTTGTTTTGAATACTACCAAACAATTCAAGTTTTTAAATTTTTTAATTTTTGACTAAAAAAAGACCAATATGAATCATATTTTAGTAATGGAAATTTTTAAAATATATTTTCTTTTTAAAAAATTATTTCGTTTTCTTTTTCACGATTTAATATTTAGTACGTATTCTCTATCGATCATATTTATTAATATAAATTAAAACTTAATTATTGTAATTGACTCATATAATTATTTATCGAAATGATAACATTGAATAAATTATTGAATAATCTGTCTTTTATCGAGGAAGAAATAAACATTTGGAACGCTTATAATAAAATTATTAATACATATTTTAGTTGAATTCAATAATTTAGCACTGACAATTTATGATAAAAAAGTTTAAAAGACATGGCATTTAAATACTAATCGCAATTTATTTCATTCTATTCATTAAAGGGTATAAAAATTATATCTGGAGTATTTTGTAATCTCATCATGGTATTTATATAGAACACCGCACATCAGAATACGTAACAATCATTAATAACTGAATGAAAATAAAAAAAAACAAAACCTAAATTTCCGTACAACTCTTCCAGAAATAAATTGCTATAAGTCAATTTCAAATATTTGTTTAATGCTTTATAAATGATATTTATAAAGCATCATTTATAAATGATATTTATGCTTTGTAAATGATGCTTTATAAATGTATTAAATACATTCAAAAAGCTTTACAGTTTAACTTATCTTTTATTATAAATGTTAAGGTTTATTTTCAGATTCCCTTCATACATAATAGACTTAAGAAATTCTATGAAATAAATGTTTCATGAATATCCATCCAACTGATGGATAATAAATAAATCATGTTCCTTTTAAATAGTGGATCTTTTTAACGGATAAACTTTTAATCAGCTTAGAAGTTTCTAATGGAAAAGGGACTTAAGCAAATATTCAAGCCAGCGAATTGTTTTTAAATAAATGATAATGAATTTATCTATTGAAAATATTGTTTCAAAAAATTTTTATTACACATCCCACGATTTATATGCTAGTCACTGAATTCTCATTGTTTGAGATTAATATATGGCATACACTTTTCTGTTGTAAATTGTGCCATAAAATACTCAAATATTTACTTTTGAGAGTAAATACACAATGATAATTATCCAAGTAAACACCCTAAATAATTTATTTTTCAATTAAATCTTTTTACATATAAAATACCTACACTTATATAAAGTATAATATTTGTTCACATATATTTTAAGTATAAAATAACTTAAAAAATTGAAAAAAAATGAGTTTTTAGTGTTTTTTTTTATTTTATAACAAATATGAAAAAATCACCTGAAAAAGCAAAACCATCGAGCATTTTACATTAAAATCTTGATTTAAATATCAATCTTTAATTATAATGAGTAAATCTATACAATTATATTTGTAAACTATTTTATGAAATGAATATAAAAATAAAAGAACAATTTTAAGTAAATTTTTGAAAAGTTTGTTCTGATGAATTCAACTGAGAAACTTTGATGAATAACTTTTGTTTATTATTTATTTAATTCTTATGTTGTACTTTAACACTCTTACGCTTAAGTGTTAATTAGAATCGAATTCCGATATTTTAATATCAGACTCGGAATTTGAATTCTCAGACGAATCGTATGAATTTTATTTTTTACACTTTTTTTTTCTTGGATATAATTGCATCTTTTATTGTTCTTTGCTCTCTCATCTGGTATTTTCTTCATTCATTAAGTTTAGTTTTTATTTCTTTCATTTCATCAGAGTGTAGGAGCTTCCAATTATATGGTACATACATGAGCTTATCTACTCTTTCAACCGTTAAATAACTTCTTTTTTTAAAAATTTTTATTCTGAATCCAACAGTTTTTCTGTTGCAGCAAATGCGTCAAGTCCGCTTCAAATGCCCAAAACCATTCCATTCATACTCTCTAATCCTTTTGAAGGTTTTTTTATTACTTCTTATTCTTTTTTCAATAAGGAACAAGATCCATCTTCAACTGAATATTATCCAACTTTTTTTCTGCGAATCTTCATTAAATGAAAATTAAATATCCAAATAGGTCAGATGGTTCTAGATCTCATCTTGGCGTCACTGGATTTAAAATGTTTGTTACAAAATGAAAGGGGCGTCATAAAAGTCTTTTCTTCTAATAAATGTCTAGCATTTTCATAAAGAAGACATTTGAAGCATTACTAACAAATATTATACCGGGTGGCCAGAAATAAAACACCCCTACTCTGACCTCCCTGGATATCGAACTACTCAGTGTAAAGGCTTGAAAATTTGTGGACATACTATTCAAAAAATGGGGAAACGGATTTCACGAAAAAAAAATTTAGTTCCAGAAATCACCGATAGGTGGCGCTGTACCACTGGACGTATGCTGAAAAGACACAAAAACACGTTTTAAACACATTTTATTTGAAAGTACCAAGCATACATGAAACAAGGACGTTATCGATGCAGGGAATGCTGCTCAATATGGTTCCCTTCCTGAAGATGTAAAATGTGAAGTCTGTGGACAGCTTGTTCAACTGCGGATCGTAACTGGTCATCTGAGATGCTTCTCACATGCAGACTGATACTCTCTTTCAAATCTGCCAAGGTTATCAGACGTTCTCGATAAACAAGGTTTTTTAAGTGTCCCCAAAGCCAAAAATCACACGGATTAAGATCCGGTGAACGAGATGGCCAAGTTGTCGGAAACGCGCGACTGATTATTCTGTCAGTGGTGAAATGTTGGCGAAGAAACTGTTGCACAGGGAGTCCAATGTGTGGAGGTGCTCCATCTTGCATAAAAGTAATGGTGTCAAGGCATTGGCGCTGCTGCAAATGGGGTACAACAAATGTTTCGAGCATCCTTTTGTACCTGTTGGCCGTCACGGTACATGTCTCAAGGCCATTGGAAGTAACCTCTTCGAAAAAGAACGGTCCAAGGATGAATGTGGCTGTGAATCCACACCAGACTGTAACTTTCGGTGAGTGAAGTGGAATCTCTTGGAAGGTACGGGGGTTTGTCGTGTCCCATATGCGACAGTTATGGGTGTTCACTGTTCCACTGAGGTGGAAATGGGCCTCATCGCTCCACAGAATCTGCCACGGCCACGATGCATCCACTTCAACTCTAGCAAGAAATGTCAATGCAAAGGTCAGTCGCATCTCCCTGTCTGTGGCCAGCAATTGTTGATTAGGGCGGATTTTGTACGGGAAACAATACACCATTTTTCTGAGTACGTTCCACACTGTGCTATAGGGAACACCCAAGTGTCGTGACACTGCACGTGCACTACTGCAGCCTAAAACATTATCCATTGACTGTTCAACAATACCGGTGGCAACATCTTCAACGACATCTGAACGAACCGGTTTGCGTCCTCGACCAGGCTGAACTCCAAGATGTCCCGTTTCGTCGAATCGAGCGATCATTCTCCTGAGAGCTTGTGGAAGCAATGGTCCCTTACGCAAATCCTTAAGTCGGCGAAACTCTCGAAGTGCTGCTGGAGCATTTCCTTTATTCTCGTAAAACAACTTCACAAGCAAAGCGCGTTCTGGCAGCGTGACAGCCATCACTAATAAGAATGACATTCCCCACCTTTTAACATGGCTTCTAACCATGTTTCTGGTTACAGTATGAAATTGCAGTTACAACGGGAGTTCTAGCTTCTTTACTATTTTTATTTTCCATAAGGGGCAGAAAAATTAAAAAGGAAGCATGGAAGCATTCCATTCCGCATAAACATTTTAATTTTTATTATTATTTGTGTCTTTTGATCATAGTTCCAGTTGTGCAGCGCCACCTATCGGCGATTTCAGGAACTAATTTTTTTTTCGTGAAATCCGTTTCCCCATATTTTGAATAGTATGTGTACAAAATTTTGAGCCTTTACACTGAGTAGTTCGATATCCATGGAGGTCAGAGTAGGGGTGTTTTATTTCTGGCCACCTTGTATATAAATACAAAATAAGCTGAATTCTCTTGTGGCCAATGCACTCTGCGGATCATTAAACTCAAGTCATAACATTACTATTTAATTAAAAACACTAGACAATTATTAAATATAACATAAATAGGGTTGAAATTCATTTTTCAGTAGAAAATGCTAGAATTTCAGTCCAGAAAAAGTGAAACATCCTGCGTTTCCATTTAAAATGTTAAACCTTTTATTCGGATACCTATTTTTTTAATTTAGTAAATTTTTTGGCTAAAAATTATTGCAAAATATGTATGCACAAATATTGCTTATTCTGTTAAGATATACATATAATATTATAATATACAATATATAATAATATTACACTATTTCAGTTTTGGGTATGGATTGATAACCCTTCATAATCTTTATTATTTGAAAAAACATTTTTGTAATATCTATTTGTAAAATATCAATGTTTTTGATATTTACCCAGGTTTTGGACAAATGCCCAAACATATTTATCTACAGACGGAGTATTTATCTATTCGATATCACTTGTAATGAATTTTATTTTTTCATCAAAATTTTGCTTTCCTGATAAATTTTTTTTTTAAAAAAAAGAATCTTTAAGGAATGCTTGCAATAAATGAATACTCTTTTTTAATTTACTATTTCTGAACTAATATTGAAAATTTGAAAAAACTCACGAGCTTTAAACAATGAGTAAAAACAATTATTATGTTTCTTAAATTTGTATAAAATAAGCAATGTATTAATAAAGCAATATTTCCTTAAGGTTTACTTAAAGCATGATAAATTTCCAGAGGACAGAAAATAATGAAATAAAAAAAGTCTTTCTGTTCTCCCCGTTTCAATACGCTTTCTTAGACACGTTGTTTAAAATCCGGCTTTTAGTAAAACGTTCTGACAGTTATTTGATGTCTGATCGTTTGAGGAAAAAACGTGCTAATAAACGCATGAATTATGGACTGATTCATAATAAATGCTTTAAAGCGGGAAAAGAATGTTTAAAGCTTTTACTTTTTAAACATTTTAAACTCCGTCTTAAAAATGTCGGGCCATCATAAAATAACCTGTCACTTTTGTTTTGAAAGCTTCCCTGATTTATTAGTTCTCCCCTCCTCTTGGTGCGTGAAAATTTCGTCGCGTATCAAACTGGATAAAACTCTTCAGAAAAATAGTAACACTTCTGACAAAGTTAGATAACGTTGGTAATTTTATTATGAAGGAATTTAAGAAGGGTAGGATAATACGAAGTGTTGTTTGTTGAAATTAGAACAACAAGTATCAAATTCTTTTTGTGCTTCTTGTCGGAAATTTCTTCTACACGTGGTGCTTGTGTAATCGCACAGATGAGCTAAATGAACTTTGGTGTCTACCAGAATGACTAAGATTTATTTTCATGCACGGAAATTCAACTTTCTAAAATCTTTGAAGTAGTTCTCATTCTGTTTGCTTGTTAATAATGCTTTTGTTTGACAAAGAGTAATGAGTTCGAGGATTCTGAATGGATTTTGTTTTGAATTAGAAAAATAAAATTTATGAAATATTTGCTTTTTGGCCTAACAAGAATATATAGAGATTGTATTAATTAAAATTAAAAAAAATATTTTGATATTTTGATGAATCACTATCTATCAGACCCCAGTTAGATAAAAAAAATGCCATTTTTGGACTAATTCTTGTTTGATTATGAACACAGAGATTAAAAAAGCCATTTTTGGTATAATGTTTGTTTGACTGTGAATACAAAGATTTAAAAAAGGGTCTTTTTGGAGTAATGTTTGTTTGACTATAAATACAGAGATAAAAAAAACCATTTTTGGAGTAATACTTGTTTGACTGTGAATGCATCTGAAAAACGGGATGAACTATGCAACTGAAATTTGGTAACTGTGGACAGGCTGGCAAAATGCTTTACACAGAAGCTAATTCGACTTGTGCAAGCAACCACAATAACTCAAAAAAGAAAGTGAAAATTTTTAACATTAATCTTATCAGTTTATATTCCTACTGTCGGTATAAATGATGTTTGATATGTGATCTTCCCTCTAAACTTGCTTTCTATAATAAACTTTAGATTTAATCGATAACAAGGAATTAAAAATTCATATTGGACTTCTTCACCCTACTGCGAATTTAAATAATATGAACACTACGTTTAAGTGCATGAAATAATAGAAAGGTTTCTGTTTCTGTTTGTCTCTTGGTTATAAATTTTCGATTTTAAAATTTCACTCACCGAAAGGAAAATTTCTTTAATCTACTTTTCTTTGGGAACACTGTATATTGGGATTTTGGAAAATATTTCTGTATCAGATGGACTAACTGTTTTGTCATTAAACCATCGATTCTTATTACATCTTTCATCTAATAATGATGTAGATGATTTTATTCCTAGCCTTTATATATCATCTATGCTAAGTGTATGATGAATGAATTAGGAAAGGAATATGTGTGTCTATAATTAATGAAAAGGGGTTGTATCTCTCCAGTGAACTGAAATATAGAATATACATTTCATACATTCATTTTTCTTTTTCTTTCTTTCTTTAACGTGAATCACCGTAACAGTTATTTTGAGATTTACTCACATTTTCTCTTTTAAGTATTAACAATCGTACAGATTATATATTGAACCAAATGTTCTACATTGATATTACGAATTTAAAAATCAATAGTTTCATCATTTTCTTCTCAACAGAGTTTAGATTCTTTACATCTGCGCACTTTGGCAATTTTTCTTGTCTTACAAAATTTCTAGTGACAGTACAAATTTTTATCTTTTCTATAACAAATTATTGCAAATGCCCTGCTGTTGATTTTTCAACCCTGGCATGATGAATTCATGATTTTGAAGGCTTCTTGCTAACCCTTTTTATATAATTTGGATTCCTTCATGCATATAAATTTGGAATTTTGTAGTTAAATTTTCACTAATTTCCTGATGGGTTAATGATACGAATTGATTGCATGATTATGTAATATTTATAAGGACGAATTATAAAGGAAAAAAACCTAAAAAGTTGAAGATGATTTAAATAAAAATGTTATATTTTTGAGTATATTATTAACAGTTTATTTTTAAAGACTCCTTTTACACTTTTTATTTTTATTTTAAAATATGCACGCTAACAAAGTGTTAGTGATTGAACAGAATAGTAAAATGTTTAATGCAGAATAATCAACAGTAATAAGTAAGCCAGTAAGAAGTCCTTTCCTTCTAAAAATAGTCATTAATTTAATTTGAAACATAATATTTGATTTAATTTTTTTATATATATATAATAACCAAAAAGTCATGCTTTCGTATACATATTAATAAAAACACGAGTCTTCGGTTTCTGTCTATAAGTTTGCTTATTCGAATGCAATATACAATTTGTTCTACTCAGAAAACATTTTTTTTTTTGTTTTCCTAGGCAAAATGAGAATTATAATTGACATGATGATAACTATTTTTATTTCATATAAACAATTCTATATTGTATTATAGTAAAAATATTTATTGTTAAATCATAATTTTATTTATATATAGCATTTTCAACAAACTTAGATTTTTGAAAGCAACGCAGTGAGATAAGAAACCAATAAATATTGAAGTAACATTGACACTGGGGAAATTTTTATATTATGATTTCATTCAATTTTATAAGATAAGAAATTGTAATAATTTTTTTAAACATTTAATTACATAATTTATAGTAGAACATAAGATTCCGAAATAAGAAATTGTTTTTTGGTAACATTATAAAAATATCATTTCAGATTTTATAATGTGAATGGATTAGCGATAAATATAGTCCTTTTCGGTTTTATTGGCTGATTTCATTATTATTAGGGTTTTTCCATCATTTATGAACGATTTCATGATAAAATAACCTCTTAATTTCTCAATATCCCTCTTCTGTCCGTTTATATCCATCGATACCCATATGCATATTGGAACAGAGTCATGTGTGTGATCGGACATAGTACAATTCTCCTCTCAGTATAGAGGACATTGAAACTAGGTCATACATATTAATTAGATGCTAATCCTCACATGTTATAGATTCAGAACTTGATTGATGTATTCTTATAATATCGCTCCCATCCAGTCTGAATTTGCACGGTCCATATACCACGAGCAAGCATGTTCCGCAATGCCTGTACAAGGATCCTCAACACATAACCCACTGTACTTAGGGTGCTATTGATCAAGTCATTGCTTGTTTTACTTAAAAGGATGGGTGCTCATAAAACGGTTCTGAAAGGTATTGGAAATTTAAAAAGACACTCAATAGAACAAATCATCATTAATTAAGATAAAATACTTAAATTTGGAGGTTCTTTTAATGTTTTATCTCCTCATATGCAGATAATAGCTATTTCAGTGAAACTTTAATCTTTTTTTATGACATATTAATTGAATTTCCATGGTTTATTTTAATATGAATGAAAGAATATAATTAATATTATTCTTGCTATAACACACACACACACACACACACAAAACTTCTGCTTTGGCGAATTTTATGTCTGAAAATGTTGCATAGTGTAATTTATCTTGGAAAGCATTTATACATTTTAATTTTTTACGGACAAAAAAATCTGAATAGATGATTTTTGTCAAAAGCAGTATAGCATGTCTTAACCCATTCATTGCAAATTTTAATTCGCAGTACAAGAGGGTTAAATTTATTCTTCCAAGAAGATAACCAATAAAAAATGAAGCGAAAATATAACTGATATCTAATTTAACCGTTTGAGTGCGGAAGAATACTTACCTTTACGACAAGTGAAGCGCAATAGCGCTTCGCCGCACTCAAGCATTAAAGAACTATTTTTAATGATTGAGAAAAATTTGTTGCTTTTTGTTGAATGATATATCCAGAATTACAATAATTTTAATTACTTTAGAAGAACAGATTCCCCTTTATCGAAGAAAAATTGCATTCATAAGAATAAAAAATGCCACATGAAGTTAATTTTAATGTTGATTATGGCTTGGAATCTCTTTCTGACTGGAGAAATTATTGCAGTGATTCATAAGAATTCATAAAAATGAGGCTTCATATTTTCTTTTCAAAATATATATGACGTGAAACTCATAAATTTAGATACAATATCAATTCTGAGGACTAGATTTTATTTATTACGCCATTTATATTTCCATAAAAATGAATCTTGGGCATTTTAAAACAAAAGAACTTTCTAAGGATGGGCGAAAACCGATATTTTTATGTCAGTTGCATAATATTTAAAGCTGATAAATGTTGGAATATATAATAGTTTCTTACGTGTAATTCGACAATCGGTTTCATTCTGAAAGAAAACTCTTTTGGAAGGGTAGTTGAAGCATCCTATAGAGATAAAACCGTTTTGCCTTCTGATATGTTGCGTATAGAATTATTACATAGTAGCTATATATACCTTTGATGAGCTAAAGAACAAATAAAAAATAAAACGTTAGAACTTATTTCTAAAATATCAAACTAAACATTTATGAGAATATTCTTTTATTAATCTATAATATAGTTCACAAATTGTCTATATTTTAGTAAACTGGCTATACTTAATCAGCTATCATAAACAAAATTGATTCTTGAGGAATTAAAATAAAATAAATTTCTTAGCTCTTTTATTATTTCATTAAAATTTTTAAAGAATTAAAAGGAATTTTCTGAATAATTTAAAAGTTTGATAAATTTATTACATAATACAGATTTTTTTTATTTAATCTAAATATCTTTGAAGTATTTGTTTAAGTTTATGAACTGAGCGTTGTATTTATTTCTGCATACGTTTTTGTTAAGATTTTCTTAGTAATTTTACTCGAATAGGAATGAAAACATCAATGATAATACTATTAAGATAATATTTTAAAGGACTGAGTTTTATTTTTAAAAGAATTTGTAAACGTTATAGATGATATTGGTTTATAAAGAAAGATTTTTTTTAAATGTTAGACTGGCAAGACTGTTATTAAACATCATGCAATAGTTTATAGCATATAGATTTCTTAAAGAAACCATTCGATTGTTTTTACTTTCTGAACTTCTGTTGTGTTGTAAATATCCATGTATAAGTGAAATATCATCATCACCAGGGAATAATCATAAATCCAATGTAATTCTAACAGATGATATTTTATTTCAGTTCCTACAGCCACTTCCAGAAGTACGACAATGAAAATAAACGACCCTTAGTATTCGAAAATTGCCGTTTTGTTACGTTAAACATTTTCCTTTTACTCTTTTTAAGCGTTAAAGAAGTGATGAAATTGTCTCGTGGGACATTTACGGTGCATTTTCTCAGGATTAAGCATCTCACGAAATGGATCTACTACAAATAAATCTTTCAGTTGTATGCGTGTGGGTGGACTGATAACTGAGACAGCAAAAAATGTACGAATTGGAAGATTTGAGCCGTTTACGTTTGACAGTTAAAAATGTTGCCAGGAGAATCTTGAAATCTTAAGTACACGTATTAAAGTCATTTTTTTCTTTCGTCTCTGAATTTAATATTGACCTTTCGCAAGAGAATAAATGGGAGTTTTGAGCCGTTCTAGCATTTACAAACATGAATTCAAATTAGTCAGGTAATATTTCATTAATTAATACTAGTAATTTTGAATTAAATTAGTTCTAAATTTTAATTCAGCTAAAACAACTTTAGTAGTAATGAAATAATAAATGTATTGAAACTTTGTATTATTAGTATTGTATTTTGATTCCAATGAATTTAATATTAATAAATATTAAATATTATAGATTAATAAATTTCATTATTTCGGAACATTAATGTTGTATAACTTTTTTAAAGCTACAATATAAACTGTTACCTTACTTTAAACTCTTTTACTACATTTCATGTAGTTTCTATCAATGTACAAGCTCTTATGCTTTCCTATGATGTCTTTTTTTTTAATTTTTACTATTACCTCACACTCTCCTGATATATATACATCTTGTTCAAATTTTAAATTGTTAATAAAATACTTTTTATTCATCCAATCAAGTTCAGGTAATTTTTTTAAAATTTGTAGTGGATGACATTTGATATCAATGCAGTTTTTCAAATATTAATTCATTAATTTTTAATTAATTAGTTCAAAACTATCTTTCTTGCCAAAAGTCTTCATTTCCTCGCCGCCAAATAAGAAACGAATTCGGCTTATTTTTTCCACACACAAATCAGGTTAGGCTTAACATGTTTTTGCTCGATTATTTTAAACGATTCCGTTTATTTTCATAATGTTTGATGCATTTAAAACTAAACATTGTTTATTAATCGATTTTTCGATTCATTTTGAAGTACTTTAGAATTCAATAAATACAGAAAAAAGAAAATCAGAAATTTCCAATCTGTATTGCGTTTCCCAACTGCTGTAGAAAAATAACGCATTTTGCTTGGTCACAACTCGCTTCGAATCCGCAATTGGCGTTGAAAATCCCATGCTAGTATAATTTTTGATAATTTTTTATAGCAATTGTAAATGTTAAACCACGATTGTTTGGTTGGCATGGTGTTGGATTCCCATACCTTGGGCTGCGAGTTCGAACACAAGGAAATTTGCTTTCTATTTTGTCGCTTAATATTGTGATTCTGTCATATTTATATGAATTGTAATTATTTAATAAAAAGTAAAAGAAATAAAAATTTTCTTTGTTAACCTAAGTAGGAATTGATTTTTAAAATATGGTTTTTTCTTAGCTGCGTATGTCACATATATAAAGTAAATGTGAATTAGTCAGTTATATTTACAAAAAACGAGTTTAACTGCTACCTTATAAATTACATGCATTCATGGAAATAAGTTAATTAAGGAAAGCATTCAAATAATTATAACAGAAAGGTGAATTTCAAAAGACATACTCAAAACTTTATACGATAAATCAAATTTTGTTGAAAAATATGTTCAATATATAAATGGTATTATTATGGTTCTACAAATTACTATATATTTAAAAATTTAAATATGTATGCCATCTAAGAACAAAGATAAAAACAATTTTATAAGTTATAAAATTACCTTAAGAAAAGAATTATTTTCAGAACACGTTGCTTAAAATACTCGTTAGTTTTATCACAATTTTAAATCTGTGATGTTACCAAAAACCGAAAAATGGAGTATTTATTTGACATTAGGTATCATTTATCTTTTTTGTAATCCAATTCATATCTGAAAGCTCTGTACTATCTTGACTTCTGCGCCCTTTGTAACATAGCAATAGATACATTGGTATCTATAAGATCTGAACTGGCCGGTTTAGGTGAACATTTATACTGATTGTTGTAAACTTCATTACGAGAAAAAAATTTGTAATCTCTGAAAATTTATTGGTCGGTACGAATGAGTAACTAATTCATTCAGGATTTTTCAATGCAGTGTTTTGAAAGGCATAGTGTTCCTTAGAAGCTACAATTATGATGTATTCTTTTTTTAATATCAATGTATGAAAAGTACTTTATCGGGATAAATTCGCACTCTTGTACAATTTTATATGCGAGTTTTCCCGAATATTGTATTTTATATCACATTCGAGATAAGAATACTAATTCTGAATTTCGTCTTTAGGTCACGAAGTTATTGGTTTCATAGCTTTGTGGATAACCATTTTATAATACTGAGACACAACTTTTGTAACAATAGTTGTCGTCATTCTGAAGTTAAAAGGAGTGTGGTTCTGGATTTTAACGACCGTTTAGTATTTTCTCTTCCAAATATCTGGTTTGCATCAACTTTTACCGATATTAAAATGAAATAGCTAACAAAGACAAAAAGTTTTTAAAATAAATGATTTATTTAATACGTTAGATAGTACCATTAATAACGTGCTACATAATACCAACTTTGTCATCAAATTATTAATCAAACTGCGTTAGCAAAGAGCTGTTAATTCATATGACAAAATATGGAAATTAAATTATTAATCAATCTGAGTTAACTAAGAACTGTTAATTCATATTGAAAAAATATTGAAATTACTTACATCCGATAGTTAATTTAATTTGAACCTATTAAAGAACAAGCACACATTTTTGCACACAAATAAAATATATTTACATTTTTTCGTAGGTATAATTTAAAAACTGCAATATCAAAATGTACTGCAGAAAGCTAATAATATATAAACTTTTTTCTTTTTTGTCATTTAAAACATATTATGTGAAAGATTTTAAAAAATCTATTTTATCTTGGTGCATCTCCTATTAATTATATACCATCTACAATAGATTTTTTAAAAAGAAAAAGCAAATTAAACAGTTTTGCAGACAGTTAATAACACTGTCTACGAAACAAGAAACAATTGAATTCTTTCCTACTGGGAGAAACAATGTAATATTGAAAAGGAACAGACGTTAAACTGGAAACAATTTTATAAATAATGGAATTACTATCTAATGACCGCTATTTAAATAATGAAGTAGAATCCAATTAAATCGATTCTCCACTAAACACTAAATGCTAAGATGGCTAACTATTACGGCTTTCTAATTATACTACCTATAAAAGATAATTTCGAACAAGAATTTCTTGTTTCACGTGTTTTACGAGCCAAGTAGTATTCTTGTCAAACTGCCTACATTATCGTATCTCAGAATAATTTCTGGAACATAAATGCGACGTGGATAATATGATTTTTTGTAGCGGCACGTAATAATTGTATATTTATGTGACATTTTAAAAATAAATTTGAAATTTATTGCCATGAGTAGTTGTTGAATGACTGCCTTATGCTTAGTTGTTGAGTTTGATTGAACAGTTTTGAGTCATTATAGAATAGATCATGAATCAATCTTAGATAGATTTTAGGCTCGAGTCATCATCTGAACAAAAATTAAACTAATACTTTATATCCTATAAAAATTCAAATGCTAAATGCACTTCTTTTTACATAATTATAAGTAATAATTATAAGAATAATTATACTGAATATTTTAACAATTAATTGAATAACTAAATTGTATAGAATTAAAGGCTATTTTACTCTTATTACCGTTAGCAATATAACATCATACAAGAATTAAAAAAAACAGTATTCAGATTACTAAAATGCCTGCAATAAATACATAAGATTTCTTTTGCATTATTGATATTTAAAAAAATGTCTATTTGACAGCGATTATGGAATTTAAAGGTGGATGGTCATTTAAAGTCTTCCTATTCCATGCTAAAACATACATTTAAATTGCCGTTCACAGTTTTAAATAAGTTTCGTATCATTTGTAGAAAATATTAATAAGTTACAAAGTACAACAGCTTTCTGTTTATTCTGAAAAAGAAGGCTGAGACAGAAAGTAATTATTTGAGAAACTAAAAGATCTTAAAATTATTTGTCGCAACGGATTTTCTTGTTCCTATTAAAAATGAAATTACGAATAAATGTAGAATCTTTTGTAATATAAAAAAAAGAATTAACATGAAAAATTCTTTTGCAAAAATGATTAAAAACATATATATATATATATATTGTTACGAATAAAATAATTCTCACACAAGAGTGATACGAAGATGCGGACTTTGTTATCTATGAAAACGTGCATTAAATATACGCCACACAGGCTACAAACTCAAAGCGAATTAACTCTACTTAATCCACTAATTTCAAATAACAGTGAAGCTGTAGATTCACACGGCAACAAGAGAAAAGACGCTCTTTCAAGTCAACCAACGAAGCTTGTCTTCCGCACTCAACTACTCTCCACTTTTAAGGCGCGTCTTAAATATCGTCCCACTGAAGTGGGTGGGGCAAACCTAGAAATAGCGTGTTCGTTCCAGGTAAGTCTGGAAATTTCACCATCATTCCTTAAGAACAAATCTTTATTTCTTAGTTTCTACTACACATTTTAGCGTGTAGTAAAAACCGTTAGCGACATCATTATCGCCAACTCATCTATATCGCGAAATATGGCGATATTCTAATGCAAATTCTCTTTGAACGGCCTTTAACCGCTGACGTGTGAATCCGTTACAATTAATTCTATACAATTCAACTATTTACAAATATTTACAATATTTACACAACAATTCATAAATATTTACAATATGTACAGCTAATTTACACATAATTCATAACAATATATTGAAAGTGTACTTGTTTAGGGCATTTTCAAAATTTTTTTATTTCCTATTTTTTTATAAGTGTTCACCATATAGTCTTCATCAGCTGTTATGCCATTAATTAAAAAAAAATTAATGAATCAATATTTGAAAAAAATTGTATTAACATCGAATGTCATTCATTTCGAGTTTTAAAATATGTACTTAAACTTGAGTGGATGAATAAAAAGTATTTTATTTAGGATTAAAAATTAGAACAAGATTGATGTGCATATACATATTCTCGCTCGTATATAAATATATATAATTTAATTAGATTTAAATTTGTACAGAGAAAAAAATTAGACAACATTTATTTGGAAAAATAGAGTACAACATCTGTCATACTACTATTTTTTCTATATAGGGAATTTTCACACTTACATAAACACATAAAATTTCTATTGCTGTTTCTTTGTACAGAATTTATTTAATGGATAACAATACTCGCTTCCAAACATTTTATCGTCACCTCGGTTTTATAAGTACAGTATCTATCTAAATCTAATAGATTCTTAAAGTAAATTATCGCTCATATATATATATATATATATATATATATATATATATAATAACTAGATTTAAATTTGTATAACGAACGAAATTAGACAACATTTATTTGGAAGAAAAGAGTACAACATCTGTAGTTCTACAATTTATTCGAAACAGGGAATTTTCACACTTACATATACACATAAAATTTATATTTCTGTCTCTTTGTATAGAATTTATTTAATGGCTAGCAATGAAACATGACAATACTCGCTCCCAAAATTTTTATAGTCACCTCGGTTTTAGAAGCACAGTATCTATCTAATTGTAATAAATTCGTAATGTAATTTCTCGTTCATATATAAATATATAAAAATTATTTAGATTTAAGTTTATATAGAGAATGTAATTAGAAGAATAAAGTATAACATCTGTCATACCACAAATTATTCGAAATAGGGAATTTTCACACTTACATATACGCATAAAATTTATATTGCTGTTTCTTTGTATAGAATTTATTTAGTGGCTAACAATACTCGCTTCCAAATATTTTATCGTCACCTTGGTTTAATAAGCACGGTATCTATCTAATTCTAATAAATTCGTAATGCAAATTCTCGCTCATATATTTATATATATATAAATGTACTAGATTTAAATTTGTATAAAGAATGTAATTAGACAATATTAATTTGTAAGAACAGAGTATAACATCTGTCATACTACAATTTATTCGAAATAGAGAATTTTCACACTTACATATACACATAAAATTTATATTACTGTCTCTTTGTATAGAATTTATTTAGTGGCTAGCAATGAAACATGACAATACTCGCTCCCAAAAATTTTATCGTCACCTCGGTTTTAGAAGCACAGTATCTATCTAACTGCAATTTTCATTCGTTCTAGAGAGAGAGAGAGAGAAACGAGTCTCTGAAACAAGCGAAACAGTAGCCGTGGATAGAGACGAAGGAGGGTAGACATGGAGATCTGTGGGCCTCCACGCCTCATTTGTTACGGACACAATAGAGGCCACGTAAAGAGATGATCCAAGCCGATCATGAATCACAAGGCTCACAGAAATGGATTCCACATTTCAGCCCAAATTGCTCTCTGGGTGAGAAAAGGACGTTGCGATTTATAGAACTGACCACCATCATTCTTCTAAGGCCGTCCCCAGAGATGCCCTAATCCTTTCCCTGCGCATGACTTATGAACAGTGGATGGCTTTTTCAACACTTCATGTTTTAAAATAGATTTAACCTCGCCTGCGTCTTGTCTTGGGGTGCCGGAGTTCATTCAGGAGACCAGATCAGAGTTAAATTCCCTTCTTTCCATGGGAATAGACATCGAATGCAGAAAATTTTGTCTCTATAGCTTTTATTATATGTGCGCAATTTATCTAAGAAAATAAGTATATTTTTTATTTATTATATTATATATCGGGTATTAAAAATATTACATTTTTGAGAAAAAGGGACATATTTATCGAGGAATCTTATATTATATTGAGAATCTGTATTTTACTCTATTTTGCATTATTATGTTAGAAAATATGTATATAATTTGGAAGTTCAACATTTAAAAATAATAATATGTTTTAGAAGAGTTAATTACATGAATTAAAATTCATTCATTGTTTTATTTTCTTATATATTATAAGGTTACAATTAGTGAATAAAATGTTAATATGTTGAAATTAATTAACTCTCGTTTAAATTTCTGAAATTAAACTAGATTATTAAAATTTAAACTATACACACACTTATACTGGATTTAATGACTATAATGTACAATTAGGTTAATAGCACATTAAACGCAATGATAATATAATTTGTATGAGCTTGATCCACCGGCAATTTATTAGCAATAATAATTTCAGATTTTTTTTATTTGAAGCAAAAGGTTTATTTAAAAATTTGTTAAAACAGCTGATTTTACAGAAAAAAAACGATATTCAAAAAGAACTGTGTGTCAGTTCTTTTGAATATCGTTTTGACTAATTTAAGAGTCTGGTGTCAGTAAAGGTGTAACAAACCAATCTAATTAAAGATTTGTGGAAAAAATTGTGCTAAATTTACTCTCCACTTTTTGACAAATGATCAAAACTCAATAAAGAGAACTGAATAGAGACACCATTACAGTAGTTGAAAATAGTTCAAACTTCTTAAAATCAGTCGTAAAAGAATCGCAATATGATACCAAAATTTATTTAAAAAGTGAGCCGACTTCTTGGAACAGGGATAGCGCGTCTTAACCGAGAGCTGGGCGTTCAGGGTTCGAGTCCCGGTTATGGATTGGCTGTTCTTCTGTGTATTATCTATGAGATGAATGAATGTGCCCCCTCCCCCACTGTAAAAAGGAGCTTTGCAATGGGCTGTGATGAGTGTGTAGTTAAGTTGTACTCGTAGCCCTAGTTCGCGCTATTTCAAAAAACAAAATAAAATAACTCGGCTGGAAACTTACTTATGCCTCGGCGATGGAAAGTGTCATAAATAATAACAACAACTACAAAAAGTGAAGAAAGGAAGTAAAAAAAAATCACCACAAGAGATAATAGAGATAACAATCGTTCTATCAAATTAAAAAATATATATATATTACCTTCTTTCATAATAAGATATTTTTCTTAATTTCATGGAAATTATTTAAAATAGGCAAACAGTTAATAGTTAGTAATATTTAAATATTTTGAAGCGTTTGATGACCAGTATCCGACTCATTAATTTAAAACATCAGGATGCCAATAGGTGATATTTACAGGAGAACTGAAGTCAATACACACGGTTGCAACTTTCTTATCTTTAGAGGTTGAATAAAAATAAATCTTGAGTGTTGATATTCTAGCACATTTGTCTGATTTAACATCCCACGATCTTTATTTATTCCCAAACTTATATAAAGTTAACGCGGTGTTATTTTTATGATATTTCGCTCATAAAAAATGAAAAATATTAGATGCCGTGATTTCGAGGCAATCCCGGGAAGAGAAATGGGACATATTTTGAATAAACAACAACACAACAAAGAAGAGAATAATGGATTATAATTTCTGTTTCATTTAAATGATCGAATCGTAAAAGTGTTTTGACATACTGTGAATAACTACTTTGTTGTTAGTGTTTAATGTTCTTACCGGGAAAAAAAACGGATCGAAGCTTAAGTGAAAGGAATCTACGCGTTTAGGCAAAAGGTACGGAAAGTTTATTTGTCAAATGTTAAGAAGCATGGATATATGAATACAGAATTTTTGATTTAAAGTTAAATTTTCCACATTATCGACATAAAAAATATATTATCTGTCAACTTATAAAGCATATTTTAGCATACAAAGCATTTTAATTACTAATATTGTCAGTCGTATTTTATATGATTATGTTTATTAAAGAGAGATGCATCATTTTTTGCTTGTTTAAAAGCATATTTATACTTTGAGCAATTGCTTTCATCAGTGTTTGACATATCTATATTTTTAGAAATTATTTGTTTCAGTGTTTTACATTTTAAAAAGTTACAGAAAAATAATTCACTGAAGAAATTAGAAAGAATAAAGAATAATGAATAAAAATACGGATCTACAAAAGATTTCAAGCAATTGATTCTTTTTCGAAGTAATTTTTAAGTGAATTAAGATAATTTTTTTTCGCTAATTTTTATTTCATTTTATATCCTTTATAAAATTTACCTGAACCGGAGAAATAGTGATCGTATGTTTCGAACATTATTTATCCCCAAATTAAGAAAGAAATACACAAGACGTGTATATATTTGTGTCTTTAAGAAAATTAAATCAAAATATTTGCAAATATCGTTATTTTAGTCGAATAATAATATAATTATTTATTATTTAATAACGAACATAAATTCCTGTTTGAAAATATATTATTAGAGGAATCAGCATAGTAAACATATTCCAATAATAAACTAAATATCTTAAATTTTATCGAGAAACCAATACAGGATGTTCATATTCTATTCTTCAAAATTCTTAAAATAGAAATCAATTATATATATGAATATAAATCTTACGTTATGAAAAACATTAAGCTATTATTTTGAATTGCTTAGTATCTTCTTTCCAATAAGAAAGTGTCTTATCCCGCGTAATCGGAAAACCGCGGCAGCTACCCCGAAGCTTTGATAAATATGTCAAAATACGAGACCCTTCGAAGCAAACCACCCTTACATTACGTTGTTCCAGTACATTTCCATTGTTTGCTAAGCTTTCCGATCTATTTGTAGAGTCATCGGATGCAGGTTTGCGAACAGATACAAACCAACTGTTAACATAAATGCCCCTTACATATTACGACAGACTTGCGCTAATGTTTAAAGGAGACGGTTCGGCCCTTAATTGGCAAAGCTTAATCAGCTTTCTAATCAACATAAGTTGGTTGCTCTGAACGGATCACCAGTTCGTCAAACTGCTCCCGGGATCATTGTTCCATGGAGTTGTCTCTCAACTATTGCAATACGATCAAAGCTTTTCATGCTTCTCGGGATGGCTTTTAGAATTTGTGAAGCAGTCGAATCGTCGTTACGTGAATGGGAAGGATGTATTATTTAATGACGAGCAGAAATAAGTGGTGCCTTTCACGTCGTTACTCAAGTAAGGTTTAATTACTCAAGACGATATTCAACAAAATATTTCAATGCAGAGATTCTTTGGAAGAATTAATTCTATTCGTAGAGTAATGGTGATGCTAAATGATGGAATATAAATTCACTTTTAAGCAATTAAATTGACTTACTAGAATTGAATGATCTCAGGACATGATATTTGCTATCCGTCTTAGAATTGAGTTTTTGCTGTTCTGTGCGAAAGAGAAAAAGTTTAAAGTTTTATTGATATTAATAGTTCTGAAGTTCCAATAAACATTTTTTTGGAATGGTTTCTCTATTAAAGCCCTGGGAACGAAGACTAAAGTAATGACTTCTTGAATTTTGTCGGCTATTATTAAAAAATGTTCTGTAAGTAATGAACGATTAGTGATATAAGGAGTGGGTATAATTGGTATACTTCACGATATTGTTTGAATGCTGTTGAATCACGCGTTAATAACTAGTAATTAGTTAACATTTGTAAAAATTCAATGCATTTTTACATAGATAAATAGACAAATTTATAAAAATTATTGATGGAGAATATATAATGGTGGAATATTAATTCAGTTACAAACAACTGAATTGCTTCCTTCATCGACGTAAAAGAGTTGGCTTTGGGCTACCACCAATTTTTAATTTGTAATTTTAACATTTTTTTCAGTGAGTTAAAATAAGAAACATTTTTTCATTATAGAATACACTATTTAATCACATCTTAAAAATATTCCACAAAAATTAAGGAATTGTATGTTTAAAATGGGTCCAGTTGAGTTTACCCTCACCAGTTGCAAACGGGATTAAGATATTAGACGTTTTTCGTCTAGGCGTTTTAAATGTTTGTGTAGATGATTTGCTAATGAGTAATTATTCGAAATTAATAAAATTTGTAACAAAATGTTTGATTTTGAATCTTTATTCGTGGGAAATTAAGTTATTTAAGCCATAATCTATTGATTCCATTATATATTTTGTGTCGGCTATCTGGCACAGAGGTAGCGCTTCTTCCTCGTGTTCTGGGAGTCCCATTTCGGGCATGGTTGTTCTGTGCGCTAATTGTAAGATGTATGATTGTGCCCCCCCCTGTAAAAAGGAGCTGTGCGAGCGAATGTGATGAGTGTGTAGCTAAGTCACACTCCTGGCCCTAGTTGGCGCTACTACAAAAAAATAAGAGCCGCTCATTCGGCTTAAAATCTACTGATATATCATCAGCGTGGCGTGTACAATAGCAAGTTGTATAAGTAACAACAACAACATATATTTTTCTATTCTATGAAAGAGGGATTTTTCCTAATCCTATTATAAATCGTTTGAGTCAAAACAATAGCTAAATTTTTAAATGTAGATTTTCGAATGCAAGCACAAAGTTTTTAATTTAAATAGGATTTATCATTTCGAATGTTATTTGAGATAATAATTGTTCCATCCCCAGTACATGTCTTAGAAATCATATATCCATCATAGGTCCATTCACTATTGTTCTATAAAGTCTTCAGTTTCCTATTTTCTATATATTAGTGTAAATAACAATAGTGAGCAACATAATTTATCAGTCAAAATAATTGATAATTTATCTTTTATATTCCAAATATTTTCTGTTTTAACTTAGCTTCAATTTGTTACAACAAAAATAAAATATTATTGATATTTATCATGCCTGATTCAACAGAACTCATTAGGAATAAGGAAATTTCATGAAAATCCTTCAAAGACTATCATCTTCTATCCCATGTTTATAAAGTGGCGGATTACTCTACCAAATTGAGTGGCTAAATTGTGGCAGTTAATCGCGGCATATTTTAGCCATAACAATTTATGCAACCTTTGTAAGTCTTATTTTTTATCAAGCTTTTTCTAAATTAAACGCACATTAAATCCTTTTAAAATCAAATAATATTTAACTCTCTAAATGAAGAATGCTATGCCTCACATCCCTTTTGTACAATATAGAAAATTTTAAGTTCCTTTAATTAATTTTAAGTTTTTTTAAGTTCCGAAAGTACTTGAGAGTTAGTAGTTAGTTTTAGTTTCAATAAACTAACTGCGCACAGTCCATTAACTGAAATGTTTCTTTTTTGGGGAAATGTCAGTCTGTTTTTTGTACTGCTTCCTCAAATAATATATTATTTTAATATCATGGTATATTAGTAAATGAAGTTTTATTGTTCATGTCGACTAAAATTATTTAAGAAATTAATATGCAATTTTTAACGAAAGGTTTACTAGTGGAGATTCCCGTGATAGATTATTTTCTCATGTAATAATTAAAATCGCAATAATAAATCGCAATAAATAATAATAATCGCAATAATAATGGCCTTGTAATCTTTTAAATATTTGAATTAAATTTTTTAAAAATCCATTTTCAATGATTTCTTCCTCATTTTGTTGAATTCATTTATCATAAAGTTCATGCCTTTAAATTATTTTAATATAAAATTTTTTTAACAGATGATGTTGCATCGAACAATATTAATAAAATACAATTGATATCTGGCTTTTGTCAATAAGAAACACATTTTATAGCAGCTATTTACCGTTAAAATAAATTAAAACAAACCTCTAGCTAGTTTCACGATTTTTGCAATAAACATTTAAAATCAAAATCAACAGTTTCAAAATCAGGTATAAATAGTTTACAGAAAGACAAAAATATGATTTTTTTTTATTTTCTACTTTATTAACTTGATTGATAAACTATTACTTCTTTTTTAACATTTTACAGAATAAGTATATTTTCTGAAACTTTGTAATTAGTAAATTACATTTTTAAAATAAAAATGCTAAACTCTTTATAGCCAATTGAACTATCACTTTCACAGCTTTTAATGAATCGTCCTAATCTATTCATCATCCTAGTATATACAAGCTGTGCAAAATAAATTTCTTTCCCCGAGGAAAAAAAACTGGCATCGAAAAAAATCTTTTAAGAGCCACGTCTTCCATCGAATAATAGTATTGAAATACAGTTAGTGATCTGGCCTCTTGGCTTTAAGGAACATATTTTAAGGCGAGATTGTAGATGGCGATAGCCATAAAAAATGAAGACGCGATCTCTCTAATGAATAAAATGTTCCACAAATCTTAAGTGCCATCACGGCTACGTCATTTATGTCTTAAAGCTTTCATCGAACGGCCATTATTACCTTGCCATCGATCATCGGCAATTCTGGAAGATTGAGGCCGATATTATCTGTCTTCTCCCCGGAAATGTAATCTTCAGACATACTTTATCATGACGGAATCCCTTCATTATAATGTTTACGGCAAATGATTAACTCCTTCTATGTTCGCATTAAGTTATCAGCGAAAAATGCTTGTCCGGATTTGATTTTGCATCGAATGCCCCTAATTGCCGAATTTTTGTCTACCGCTTCTAATCACAGTGGCGTCTAGTTGAAGGGCGAGGGAGAAAAAGTTTTGTCGTGGAGTCTTCTTTGTTTCTAAACTTACTTCAGGTGCTGATGTTATCAGGAGATATGGTGAGAGAGGAAAATTAAAAAGAATTTCATTTTGTACTTCCGATAGCGAGAGTTCGAGTTTCTTAGGGAAGCGAGATCGATTTTCAAGAGTAACCATTACCTTTATCGGATGGGGTAGGGTATGGATAAAAGTTTTAATTTATTTTTGTCTTTCGAGGTTGTAAACCGGGCAGGGGGGGATCTAATTGATCGACTTAAAATGTAAAGAGTAAATCTGAGCTCAAAATAAGACATTTATGTGACGATTTTATTGTACTTATCTATTTGAAAACTTTTTTCGCAGTGATTAGAAGATATTGTGGTTGAAAATTTTAAATAAAAGTATTTAATTTATGTCAGACCGTTTCTCTAGCTTTTCTTAAATTAATATTTCCTGTGGAAACAATATAAATACTTTTACCGTGGACTAGATTTTCTCAAACCATGTTAAGATGACATGAACACCCTATGTTCTGAACAGCTTTCTCAAAATGAACATACGACTTTATTAGTAGAATGAACTGAAAATGAGCTCTTCAGCAAAAAAAACAATAACATTCTGTTTAAATAAGCGATGTAGATAAGTTAACATATTTTATCGATCGAACTCTTTCTGCTATTGTTTAAAGATGTAGTTTTGATTGAATTGTACTTACCAAGGTTAGAAATCGAAGAAGAATTGAATTGATTGAATTAATATAAAAAGAACAAATACGAGAAAAAGCAGAAAGACTTGTTTTTGTTTTGGATTAATATATAATTTACATTTTAAAATGAAGTATTTAATATAGAAATTTCGTTTTGATGTTTCATACTTCATTCGAAAACGTTTGAATCTTGAGAATTTTGTTAGAATAGTACAATTTTTTGAAGCAACAATAACTTTGTTACGATATAAAAATCTCGAGAATGAGAATGACTGTTTAAGTATTTCTTTTCTTATTTGATCAAAGAATTTAATATTAGAGAGCGTTTTAAAAATTCCATGCCAAAGAAACATCAAAACTGAGCAAGATGTATGAATTTTTTTAGAAAAAAAAGAGAGGAATGATTTTCTTATCAATCAGACAACATGTCAAATCAGAAGCTAAAAAATTAAATTTATTCCTTTGATATTTTACTTAATTGAATGAGAATTGAGATGGAGAAGTCTTTTAAGGACGAATTAAATGCTAGTGCAAGCTATTTACTTAGGTATAAAAAATCGTGCTTGCATATATATTGGATTATTTTTTATATTTAATATCTTTAGAAGACTTTTTAATTAAACGCATTTCTCTAGAATTTTCAAATCATTGATTAAAAATTTCATTCAATACTGCCTGTGTTACAGTTTGTATTACTATTTTTTTTATTTTAGTTTGACCAATCTCCATCAGTTTGAAATACATTTCAATAAAAATCAAAACAAATTTAATTTCAATACATCAGTAAAATAAAATGCATTAAAATACGACTCAGAATATATTTTATTTAGAAATTAATTTTTATGAATTTCTTACATATATGTAATGAATTTTCATAAGGTTTCGCTTTTTTTCCTTCAATAAATGGACTCTTAATTATTTGAAAGTGATGAAAATCAAGAATGGATGCACGGATTTAATTATTGAATAATATAAGTCCTTATAAATTATTTCATCCAATTTCTACAAAAGCAAGAGGCATAGATTGCTTCAGAGAAATGGAAGCTTAAAAAAAGTAAATACCAGAATCGAAAATTAAAAGTAAATGTTGCCTGATTCGATAAATCTGTCTGTCGTAATTACTTAAAAATATTTTATCTCAATTGATTCACTGATTAGTTTTTAAACTTCGGATCAATTTATAAATGAATTTGTATAAACAGACTAAAAGAAAGAATTTACATATAACTTAGTATGATTATTTTGAATATCGAATACTGAATTATTTTTCAGAAAACAACATCTATCTGTTCAGTTTAATTATACAGATATTCAACTGCTTTCATTTTTCAATAGTAAGTGGATTGAAAAATACATTAAAAGCGTTTATTATTTTTTAGGAATGTTTGAAATTCTTAATAGAAATCTTTTTAAGAAAATTGTAAATGAAATTGGAATTTCATTTAAAAATGTAATTTACGTATTTTACACATATATTTTTTCGAACTGATCGATAGATTGATTGATTAGTTTTCTTTTACAAAAGAGGACTGTAGCTTTCAGTATGTAGATAAATACAAAAACAGTATGTAACGAAAACTGCACATAAAATTGTATGCAATATTATACACAATACATCACAATATATCCAAAATTGCATACACAATGTAAAGAAAATTGCATACACAATTGTACACAATGTAACAAAAATTGCATACACAATTGTACGCAATGGAACCACAATTGCATACACAATTTTTCGCAATGTAACCAAAATTGCATACACAATTGTACACAATATAACGAAAATTGCATACACAATTGTACGCAATGCAACCAAAATTGCATACACAATTGTACACAATGTAGCCAAAATTGCATATAGAGTTACACACAATTCAACCAAAACTGCATAACAATGTATCAAAAATTGCATACACAATTGTACACAATGTAACCAAAACTGCATTCACAATTGTACACAATGTATCCAAAATTGCATACATTGCAATTACATTGTATCTTCCCAAATATAATTTCTAAAAATCGAATACAGCTTTTAATATACCTTTATCTTTTATTTCAGGTGGTTATTTGTAAAATACGATGTATTAGCTGGTCATAGTTATTAAACTTTTAAACAAATTTAAAACCTTGTTATCAAAAGTTGTAAACACTGAAGAATTTGTTACAGATGTATCCATCATGCATTTACCAAACATTCTCAAAAAAGGATAGCTTCTACAAAACAAATATGTTTGTGTTGCCTATGATACAAAGTGAACTTTTGAAAGAAAAGTGACAAACAGTTTGGCATCAAACTTAACACCTTGAAGTCAGTCTTGATTATTTAATGGACGTGTTATTAAAAGACCGAAAGTACTTAGCTGCAGAACTATCAGCTGGAAAATAAGACCGCTGTTTTTGTAATAGTTAGCATTGTTCAAAAAGTGCCGCGGCAGCAAAGTTCTTTTTTCCATTAATTTAGCTTGCGAGGAAATTCTTTCCTTTACCTTGTCCTAAATTTTGGCTTGGGCAAGAGTAATTTTTCTGGAGAAATAAGTGCGTTCTCTCTTCTTTTTTGCGTTAATGATTATAGGAGAGGGTCTAAATTAACGAGAAGTGAAAGAAAGCGAAGGTTCTTTATTGTTTGTTGTGTGATGCGACAGCTGGCTCTGAAAGAAAATACGCAGGTCTTTCTGAAATGGATATTTTTGGGTTGTTTTTAGTTTTTCAATTCAGTAACCGAATGCATTAGCTTAAATACGATTTGAGAGTGCCTCGTTTCTGCCGATACCTGTTTTATTTTAAAGTAAGAATAATATGAAAGTTTTCAGACAAAATACAAAAGAGAGATCTTCGAAATTCACCACATGCCTACTTATGTTACTACCGAAGAAGAACGGCACACTTGTTCCCTTCGGGGTAGAAATAACTTATTTGCTTTAAATGGGAGAGACATTCTAGTTTGTTATTTTATTTTCGAAGAATTTATTTTTATTTGATAAATTTCATTCAAAAGAAAACAATCTCTTTCTTGCGCTGACAAATCATTTAAATAAATCATACTATTCGTAGGAGCATGAATTCAGGAATAGATGCCGGTTAATCGTTTTACGGAAGATTAGCGTAATTACAATTTGAGAGTTTGTTTTTGCTACCCACAACGTTTTTACATTAGGTAAAAAAAATATTTTTTCCCGATAAAATACAGACAAGAAATCTTCTAAATTCACAACATGTTTGTTTATAGCATGAATAGAGTAGTAATTCACTCATTTTCCCTTAAGGGAAGTAATAACTCAGCTTACTTTAAGTGGGAGTAACATTTTCTTCTTTTTGTTGCACTTTTGTTTGTAGAGTTCATACTTATTTGGTAAAATTGGACCAAGTGTGTAATTGAAGGGTGCTATTTAACGCAAGTTAATTCTGTGGTATGCGATTATTGAAGATAATAGTTTCGATTTGTTTGACGTCGTTTAAGCTGAAATATTTCTTTAAATGCAACGTGTCTAAAAGTTATCTAATTGAGGATTAGGAATTTAATAAATTTAAATAATGAAGCCTAATATTTCCCTTGGTAGGTAATTAAAAGTAAAGGTTTTATTAACTTCTAAAGAGGCTTCAAAATGCCTTAAAAGATGATGAGAAAGACGACACCGAAAGAATCAGAGAGGACCTTTCTCTGATATTTTAAGTGTGTTTTTGCGTTTTAATGAGCAGTTTGTGTTGAAAACTCTGACCCAAGTTTGCTGTTTGCTCAGAAATCAGAATAAGAGAAACATGTTTTTAATTTTCCTTGAAATTATTGAATCAGAGAATGTCTTTAAAGAATTAAAGCTTAAACTCAGTTCCAGCATCAGCGTAATTAATAAACTATGCTGATATAAACCCTAATTTAGATATTGTGAACAAGAACAAATGGGCAAGGCCATAATTAAACAATGCATGATAACTGACTGATGATATAGGAATTTTTCACTACATGTAAACTACGATGGATAAAAGATACAGATAAACCTCTGTGTTATCATGTATACAGAATGGAATCCATTAATGCTGATTAAATGACAGTCTTATACCATTAGCCTATGAATTAAATTTTTTAATTAATTGCGCATTAAGAGTCAAATTTAGAAAAATTTATTTCTTAATCAACATATATTCATATTTTATATAAAATGCTTATTCTTAAAATTAATATTTTATTATCGTGCGTCAAATTATTTTGGTACATATTTTATTTAAACCTTATCAAATCTATTCAGTGATGCACAGGTTTGATAAAGTGCATATTCCTGTTTTAATTAATATATTTTATTTAGTAAAATGTTAAAATTATATTGGATTATTTTCATTCAAGATGATAAATCTTATGAAATATTTCTGAATTAAATAGCGATCCATTACGAAATGCACATTGCTTATACTAATAAAGCCAATATTTCAATGTAACCATCAAACACTTCTGTGATATGATTATAATCCATTTAATTTTCTGGTTATGTTTTCAATAATCTGTAAATTATAATTTTAAAAAATCTAACCCAAATCACTCCTCTCTGTCTCTCTTTAAAACAGGTTTTATATATTGTATTTTTTTAGAAATAATTAAAGTAAATGCACACGCTATTTCGGCAACTATGAGTCAATAAAAGCAAGCAAAACAAGGAATACGTCAAAAATTAACATGTTAATCAGGAAGCTTAAGTGTTACTGACACAAGATACATAGATTTTATTTAGACTTTAAGAATATGTACAATCCGTTTCAATCCTTTACAATATTATTTTTTAAGAACGAGACAGCAATATTCCTGAAAATAGTGTTTAGGTATATTAAAATATTTGTAATATATTTAGTAAAAATATTTAAATTATAGAAAAATTCCTATTTAAGAACCGAAAATCTTCTATTCCTTACAAAATGTAAGAATTAATAAATCGCTTATAATTAATTATAAGTGTTTTATTAATTCTTAAATTTCGTACAAATTACAAAGTTTTTCAAAAAGATTGGTCTACAGGCTTTCAACTAACTAAATGTACTCTTTCATTTAGATGCGTTGAAATTGAATTAAATTTTATCAGATTTATAGAACTATTAAAATGTTGTCGCTTTTTATTGAATCAATAAATGAAGGCATGACAGAAAGAAACAAAACTTAGGGGGAGGGAACGAAACGCTTTAAGAGATCTATGATTTAATGGAAAATTTCCGATAAAGTTAAGATTAAAATCAAATGCAAGGTATAAAACCACTTGGTTGATAAAAATTATAAATTTTTCGATCTGTTCATTTAGGATTGGAATAAAAATATTTTTTATAAAATTTTTTTTGTATATTTAATTGAAAATTATTTCACAAATCTCGCGTTAGATATTTATATTATAAAATTAGGTAAAACAAGTTATTAGGAACTCTTATCACTAATAACATGTTATACCAAACTATAACCTATACTCTTCAAAAATTGTCTTTTCCCCGTTCATAGTATTAAAGGAAATAACTGATAACGCTTATAATATTTTTCAAGAAAATTTTACTAATAATTGTTGAAATGTTATTTAATAAATTCTTTAATGATAATTCTCGAAATGTTCAATTGCAAATAATTTTTTTTTTCTTACTAGGAATGAGTTAATATTTTTTATATAAAATGAATTTTTAACCTTAAGCTTTTTAAATAGACTACGATCATTAATTTTTAGCCTTCAATTGAAGCTTTAAAATATTACTTAGTAACTTGAATAAATAAACAATCCTGATTTTTTTTATTGCTCCCTAATTAAATTTGAATACATGTTGACACTTTTTCGAAAACCAGTGCCTCATTTGTAGAAAAAAAAGTTAAACTTTTTAGGCAAATGTTTTTTAGAAAAAAAAAATGTAATATGTAGTTATATTTGTTACTAGAATTTGTTTACCTCAATATCAATGTTTAATTCTAAACTCGAGTTTCTTTTTATGCAATTCTATATAATTTTTATTTATTTTTCTCTTAAATAAAACACTAGTAAGACATTTTATAAATAGTAATATTAAAGAAGCTGTAAATTTCTGTAATTTTTCAAATAATACTTTTAATAATAAATATGTTATAAATTCCTAATAATTTTCAAATAATAAGGCTACAGATAAAATATTATAAATTTCTATTATTTTTAAAGTAACAGAAATTTAATTCAAAACTCTGCAGTTTTTTGTATAGAGATTTCACGACATTACTTAGAATATAAAGTTATAAAAACATTCTACAAAGTTTCTTTTTTGTAGATATACAAAAAACAGAGAGGCAAAATCAATACCAGAATAAAATATGTACTGTTATATAAAATCTCCTTTTTACTATTTATAAATAATTTTGTTATATGATTAATAGTTAATAATATCTGTAAATGAGTTTTCGAGTTGTGAAATTAATCTATAAGCATCATATATAGATAGGCGAAATATATTTTGCAGTATTATTCATCAAAGGATACCATGCAGCTTAACGTTTTTATTCCTTTTCATGCCGGATACTTCTCTCAAAGAGAATTCAAAATCACTGTGATGTGATAGTTCGTATACATTTATAATAATTTGAAATAGACTTTTAATGAAATTACGTTTAATTGAAATTCAGGATATGTTTAAAAGTACTACACAAATTTTGTAATTAAATTTACCTGATGGTGTGTTCTCATTTTAATGGGTCTGCCGATCGGATTTCAAAGAAGCTTTTAATAAACACGAAGAAAAATACATTTGATAATATTAAATTTAATTAATTTTCTTCTGACTTCAATAGAATGAAATGTGTAGGATAGGGAAACTGTGAAACATGTTTAAAGGGTGGTTATTTATTATTAAAAATTTGATAATCTGAATTTAAGGAAGACTCCTTATAATATGAAAAGAATACTTTAAAGACGCAAGAAACATCTAATTAAGAAATAAATAATTAATATTTATTTGAAAATACAGTTAATAACTTTCCTTATTCGGATGCTTTTAAGTCGAATTTCTTTGGGAATTTCTCCCGTCTCCTACATTTACTATCAGCATTCTTATAAAATATCATCGTAAATAAGTACTTATTTTGTTTAATTCTAAGTCAGAGATATTTTATGAAGTCAACGTAAGTAGGTATCTCTGAATGAAATGAATTTTCTTTAACTTGTGTCTTTATTCCTGATAAGTGCATAATTATCAAGAACCTTAACTTATTTGATATTTTTACGATTTTTTATTGACTTTGAACAATTTCGATGTGAATAATGTTTATATTTAGCTTTTTGTAAAGTTGCTGCATTTAAATCAATGTATACATATTGTTTATTAAAATGGCTTATCTATTGCAATCATTTTGTTAAATATATTAAATTAATAATTAAAATTTACTAAATATAATTATCATTTCATTTCATTATAAATTATAACAATTTATTTGTGTATTGGTAAGTTATTATTATTTATTACTGAAAAAAAATTAAAATATTGAAAATAAATTTCTAATGTAATTTTTCATGAATTTTCTTTTTCTTTGGCAGTTCTCATTCAGTTTCATTACATTTTTTTTAATTATGGTCCTGCTTCGAATTAGGGAAGATCTATTACACATTAATGGTCAAATGAAATTGCATTAACACTGCGTTTTCGAAAGCAGATTACAACACTGATATCCTCTAGCATTAATTCAGAAATATGGATCTGTTAGGCGAATTTACTAACTAGAAGTAGCGAAAGGTAAGGCATGAAAAAAGGGAAAAAATCGGCAAAAATTAATTATTAAAATTAAAGAATTTTCTTGAGATGTATAAAAAGACACACCTCTAAGTAACTTAAATACATACGAATAACATTAAATATATTTTGATATTTAATATTTGAATTGCAAAAATAAGTTGGAATAAATAAGAAATTCAAAGGATCATCTTAAATATAAAATCAGTCAATCTAATTTTAAGACATAAAATATTACCTCAATCCAACGAATTAAGTTTTTCTCGTAACACTTATTTTTGCATAAAAGACATCGATACAATAGTAATTTAATTAATATATTCAAAGTCTTACAATTGAATCAGGAAATTTAAAATTATTAGAATATAAAAGAAACCTGAATCGAAGAAAGATTTACCACGATCAAATCAATTTTTGATCAAGAGATGAGATGAAATTACAATCCCATTAATTTACTTTGAATTAATGCTTGGAAATGGAAAAACAAATCATTTTTCATCCTCTATTGAAAGACGAAAATTTCCAATATCCTTCTGATTGTCCAATGTTTTATTTTTCGTTTAGTTTCGGGAATTTCTTTCTACCTTTCCAGTTTGAAATTGATGAATAAAATATGTCTGATTTTATTCCAAAAGTGCATTCTACTACTTGGATTCAATCTATAAAAATTGTATAATTAAATCACCCATTTAATTATCGATATTATATCAGTTTAGTGAAATGTGATTTGGATTTTTAAATCTCATTTCAGTAAATTTAACTTTAAATTATTACTCTATTATCCACTCTCAGAATGAAAACTTTCATTTATTGCACTTCACAGTTTTTATCTTAAAATTATATCTCTTTTAGATATATATATCTTTCTTTTGCAAAAAAATTCGATTTTCTATTCTCAAAACAAATTAAACATGTCGCTGTCAGGAATATATTGTTTTTGTTCCTCTATCGATTTAAATAATTAAACATAATGTAATACGACATTTAAGCAGTCAAAAATAAAAATAAGTGACTATGATAAATGAATATATTTTGATACCTAATTCAGGTTTTTTAGTTGTTACAATGTTTCGATTTTGTAATGTTCATTTTGAGTTGTAGAATTGTTTCGATTTTGTAATGTTCATCATTTAAAAGATTCTTTCTATCATGCTAAAGAATAATTATTCATCACATAAAGAAATTAGAGTCGTGCTATGCCTTACCTGTACCAGATGATAATTTAATTCGTCTTTCTTGACTTTTATATTTTGTTATTCCTATGATAAGTATCTTCATTGAGCTTGTATTAATTGGAAAAGATCTGAGGTTTTTCAACTTCTGAGATACTCTGAAATTAAAAAACAAAACGGATTTTTTTTTATCATAAGGCAAAAAATATTGACCAAAATTCATTGTAACTTTTTGAATCTTATGAGACTTAAAAAATTAATTATTGTAAAATTCGAATATGCAGTATGATCACTAAAATATAATTAAAAAAATATTTTCAGAATTCTAATGCAGATATTATAATTTTGTACAATACTTTGCATAATTAATATCACTGTAGTTGCGTTTTTTAAACCTAGGAAAGACTCTTTTTTTTCTTTAAAAAGTTTCACAAATCATTATAATTTATATAAATGTGCTTTTAAATTCAAAATACCTCTAGTATATGGTTTGAAACAGATAATAATAATTTATGAGTTTTAGTTAAAAATATGTCACGTAGGGAATATTTCAAAATATGATTAACGTCATAAAGCATTTTTAAGCCTTTGCAAACTTGCCATAAATATTCTCAAAATGTCTATATAAGCAATCCATAATGTCTAGGAAATTAATTTGTATTGATAGAACTAATAAAGCTAATTCTGTGACAAGACGGGTTTTTCGAATCTCTTAAAAATCTTTCGAATCTCTTAAAAATGTATTTATATACAAAGAAAATCTTCCCATTTTTCATATTTTCGGCATCCATTCTTCATTCAGAAATTTAGAGGACATATCTAATTTATCAAAAAAATTCAAGTAAGACTGCCTAAAATATTTTTATCAAAATATCTGACATAATTGAGATAAATTGAAAGTTCAATAAAATTTCCTTTAACTTTTATATTTATTTCTTCTTTAGAAGCATACAAGTTTAATTCAGAAGTAACGAAGTATCTTTGACATTTTTATTCAAAAATAGTTTAAATATAACCTATTATATGAATTCGTATCATTATCCTTTGCATATATGTTAAATATTTATGTTAGGCAAATGTATATGTCATAAAATATGATTTTATATTAACCTTTTTAAATTCCTTGATTAATTATATGAAATCTACTATTAACACTTCAATATATACGAGCGATGTTTTTTGTTCTTTCTTGGAAATCCATTTGAAAATGTTTCAAATCATTTTGACTATCATCAAAGATGTTCGGAAAAAGAGGATCATGCATTGCTTTTCCATCCAATTATGAATCACAATTCCGATCTCTTAAATGTCTGTGTCCTAAATGGCAAATACATTAATTAATTTTTTATTTTATTTATGACATTTAATTTATATTCTCTTTAATTTATATAAAAAAGAATTTAACTTTGTCAGCAAATTTCCTTTTTGAAATTTTGGTTTTCTTATTAAAAATCGACCGAAAAATTCTAGTATTTTTATTACTTCATAATGGATTCTAATATATAATTCTTTATTTTTAAGTTTGAATGGGATTTGGGAAACATGTTTGCAATAGTTGATTCGAAATAAAATAATTTGTAAAAAAACAAATAATTTTTATGTATTTAACTATAAACATTAATGATTCAAATATTATGGGGAAAATTAATCTAAAAGATGATTGTAGTATGAACCTTATAATATAAGCGTTTAACGAAGAATTTTCTCAAATTTACAATTCCAAAAATAAAAAAAAAGTCCATCATTAACTCAAAACGAATGTTATTAACAACAAATTTTTACTAATTAAATGTTTTTGCCAATATTTTCCAATAAAAAGGCAAATTATTTCGAATCCTCTAATATGTTGCTTATTAAGTGAAGCAATGGATTTTGTTTCTAAAAATATTTCTGTGAGTGGAAGAATTATCTGTAAAACGTATTTTTTGTGCATTTTAATACCTCATATAATTATTTCTATCAAGGATCTTTTTGGGTTTTTTTAAAATTTCTAAACGCATTAAAATACAACTCTCTAAAAATCAGTTCTACAATCTATAAATTATTTTTGAAACATTTCGCTAATAATTATTACTGAATCTACACTTAGTTTTGATGTTTCAAAAACCATGAGATATCTACTAACTTCAGAATAAAACTCAAACTCTATCGTTGTGTATTGATGATTCTATCGAGTTATCCAACAGCCCATTCCTTCAAAAGTGAAAACTGATAAAATACGCCTAAGTATGATAGGAACAGGAGAAAAAAAACTCTCAGCTTTATCCTCGGACTAAAAAAAAACAAGAAAACCTTTAATAGATATATTGATCCATGCTTGAACATCAGAAGTATTGGAAGAATATATAATGAGCTTGTATATAAGAATACCTTTTAACTAGGGTTTAAATTCAACTACAGAAATGCTAATGCATTGAACGGTTATTTGTTGGAAAATGAGAATTTCTCTTATTTTATCAATTGTAATTTTAAGTGAAATCCAAATGAATTCTAAAACCAATAAATAAGCATGAAAGATAAAATAAATATCTCAAAACGTTCTATGTAATAATGTATTTCACTAAAATCTTTATGTATTAGCATGAGCATTTTCATTAGAACGTTTTATTCGTGTGGAAAGAAAATGAAATTGTTATTAAAAGAAGTGTTAAAATGTAAATGGTATTTCATCTATGTTTAGCCGAAAGTCTAAGATTTTCCAATAGCATTGTTCAATTCATCGACCTCTTTCTAATGTTAGGTTTTATCTTTTTTAATAGCTTCTTTCCTGGCTCGTATATAAAAGGACATAAAAATCTGCTGTAATTCTTTGAAAATAGTTCTTTCTGGATATTCTTCTTTCCTACAGCAATATTTTGTTAAATTGTACTAAATAAGAGATATTATATACTTCAGTGGAATGTAATAACTAAAAAGTATGTCAAATTGAAATGTATATTAAGTAAAAATGTATATAAAGTATTTTGTTCGAATGAACTTAAGAAATTTATATTGATTAAATGGAAGCTGAATCTGAAATTTTGTTTTATAATTAAACTTCAATATATTATTTAAGATATCATAATAATCTACAAAATAACATATCAATCAAATAGAATAGTATAAAATAAAATTCAACTAAGTAAATTTCGTAAAAATGGTAAGGAATTTATGCAGAAAGTTTAAATAGAAGCAAAACAAAATTTCATATTTCACGTCAAAAATCAAAATTCGAAAAAATTACAATTTCTACGCTTGAAATATGAAAGGAAGTTTTTTTTTATTTGAATAAAGTTTTAAAAATAATTGTTTACTGTTATAAAAAAAATCAATATTTGAGAAAGAATCGTTGAAACTGGTTTGAAACCAATGGATTTTTTGTCTTATTCCAGATTTACAAATAAAACTATTTTGATTCTCCTTCAAAATCAAGCAATCGAAAATATTACGCTAAAGATGCCGAAAACCCTTGTATTTTTTGCGATTTATCTATTCCTTTATATTTAACGTATATTCTTGTGGGAAAATTTTACAGTTAAAATATTTTACGACTTTTTGTTACTTATAATAGACATATTAGTATACAAGATTGTTGAGTTCTTTTTGGAACAGTAATTTTTCAAATGAAGAATAAAATTAAATTACACACTGATTAACAAATGAAATTAAATAGAATTTCAGTGAAAAATCCTGAAAATATAATTTTTTAGTTAAAATAAGATTTTATAAGTATATAGTGTTATAATGTATTTATAGTAGTATATTACTGAACAGTCCATGGCTGATTCAGAAAGAAATTTTATTTATAAAATGTAATTTGAAAAGGTTATGAGTGGCTTAAGAAAATCCTGATAAGGCAGGGTGTTTGCCTTGCTTTATTTTATAAGGATCTAGCATGCGCTTTATTTTATTCGTATTACAGATATATATTTCTGGATACCTTTTTGAAAATAAAATACTAGATCTTACTTTATTATTTCTGAACTTGATTACCCATAACATTATGACTCCAACTATTGAAAGGGCACTTTTAAAAAAAGTAAAAGAAAATAAATTGTTCCAGATTTTAACCACGAATTAACAGAACTACCTGACAGTACTATAATATTACCAAAAAATTGAAAAATACTATCTATCAAAACAATTCACTCACGTTATCAAAGTAGCTAAACATCTATCAACATTTTTGTGTTTTTTTAATGGACGGCGTTTAATGATTGATAAATATTCAGTATATTTTTTTGCACAAAAACAGTAAATATATTAATCTATTGACGTATTACATTAGTAAGCTATTTTCAAAGGAGTTTTTTTACCTCAGAAAATTTAGTGTTATGCTTGATCTCACAGGCAATTTGTTGGCATTCATCTGGCTCATCGATTACTCATTGATTTTACTGTAGGCATTTATCAATCTACAATATCGAGGGTATGCCTATTTACTGCATGCAAATAAAAATTTCGGCGAAGGATAAATGTGAACGAAAGTAAATTTGCGAACATTCATCTGGTTCATTGATTACACAATTATTTTATTGTAGGCATTTATCAATCTACAATATCTAGGGTTATGCCTATTTACTGCATGCAAATAAAAATAATTTCGGCGAAGGATAAAGGTGAATGAAAGTCAATTTGCAAACATTCATCTGGCTCATCGGTAAACACAATGTTTTTTACTGTAGACATTTATCCATGTAAAATATCGAGGAACATATCTATTTATAGCATGCAAAGAAAGATTTTAGCCAAGGGTAAAGATGAACGAAAGTCAAAATTGTAGCAATTTTAAAGTGGATCACGAGCTGCACAAAGAATACAACCGCAGCAAAAATTGCATCAGAATCCAGCCACTATCTGCATATTCCACTTTCAGCAGAAACGGCTAGACTTTACTCGCACAAATAAAAAAATAATGGCACAGTAGCGATTCCGAAGGAATTTCTGATTGACGTGAATGCAAAGCGTGGTCTGAGGAGGGACAACGGCTTCAAGATCGACATCCATTGAATGAAAAAAGGAAGAAAAAAGCATAGTCTTATGAAACCCTTTGATTTTCACAGCAGCGCATGTATATACATTTGCCTCATCCGATTCTGAAAAAGAATAGTGTTTTGTAATAACTTAAGCTAAGATTTCGTGGTTTTCTGCAGGTTTACCTCACCTTAGTAATTAAAAGTGATTATGTGGAAATTTTAGTCAACCATTTACATCCTATGAGACAAAATTTATCTCTCCAATTTAATATACTGTTTCCTAGGAAAATTACTGTCTATACAACTAAAATCGTTAATACGTAGTTTAAAGTGCCTAAAACCATACATCACCTTTGACCACCTCAGTTCCACAATTCCAAAATCAAAAGATATATATTGTATCTTTTGGAGATGATAATACATATCGATATCCTCCACCAATATCTGTTCTGAATAATTCACTATTTCTTCTCTAGAAATACTTTAATACTCCTATAAATATAATTTAAATTTCGAATAATTCAATTGATTGACACGATTTAATTGATTTTGATTTCAATTGATTGAATAATTCATTGATTTAAATTGAATAATTCAATTGATTGACAATTTTAATAATCAATTGAATTTTGAATAATTCAATTGATTATAAGTTGCTATACACGCTAAAATTATACATATATCACTTTAAAAATCTTAATATTCACCATATTTTCCTTATTCTACGTTTTGCTAATAAAAATGACATAAAACAGATGAAATAAAATAATACATTCAAATTTTTCCTCTAACTATTATTTAGATTTAAATCAAAGATTAATTTTAGCTAGCTGCATAGTTCTGTAATAATTTATGTACAGAAAAGCAATAAACGGAAAAATATATCAAAAATCACTCGTTGGATAGTAAATATTACTATTTTTCTGGTATGCATACATTGGGGAAATAATGTATTTCCCTCCTTTCAACTTTCTCATAAATTCCCCCAGTATGTCATGATTTGTACAAAGATTCTTAAAGCAATAAAGAGAATCGAGTTGGAATTATGTTTCTTTTCTTTAAAACTCATTCCACAAAATTTGATATAGATCTACAATTTTGATGTTAACACTATCAGAAAACCTCCCATTTTCTACTTCGTTGCTTTTTCAATTCCTACTATTAGCTCTCACTCCCCCTATATATCTTGTTCAAATTTTCAATCGAATAAACTTTACTTTGTATTCATCCCCTCAATTTCAAGTAAATAATTTTAAACTTGTAATGGATGACATTTGATATTAATATAGTTTTTTCAAAAATTAATTTATTTATATAAATTCATTAAAAAGTAACTTACTCACCAAAAATATTCATTTCCCCACCACAAAATAAGTAACGAATTCAGTTTGTTTTTCCCCACGCTCATGATGTTAGGCTTAACATGTTTTCGGCCAATTATTTCAAACGATTAAGTTTATTTTCTTAACGTTTGATGAATTTAAAATTAAACATTGTCAATTAATCCATTTTTCGGATTCACTTAAAAGTACTTTCGAATTAAAATAAAACAGAACACACAAAAAAAAAAATCAAAAATTTCTAACCTGTATTGCGTTACCCCATATGGCGTAGAAAATTCACGCATTTGCGTTGTCTCAATTGGTGTTGAAAATGAATGTGTTCTGATTACTTTCAACGGATACGAACTTAATTTTGTTTTGCCCAGGTACAATTATTTGATGAATTATTTATATTAATTTTAATTATTTAATAAAAAGTAACTGAAATGTACTTTTTCTTTGTTGTTCCAACTAGGAACTGATTTTTTGATATAATTTGTTTGGTTATAGTCTTCAAACGCACTCATTTAGGCAGTCATTCCCTTGATATTTTTGATAGAAAATTGGATATAATTATAACACTATGGTGTTAAAAACACATGTCAAATTTTATCTATTTGGATCGTTGCAAGTTTGAGTTAAAGTATTCGGAAGAAAAAACAGATTAAATTTCAAATTATTTTTTAATCATAAATTCTAACAAATGAAGATTCATATAAATCCTGTGATAAAATATTTCAATGACTCCAATATTCAGAAAAGCTCGGATACAAGAAAATGGAAATATTCTACAATAGCGGATTTACTGGGATATTTATTGGAATATTTCTTCTTTCTTTATTCTCTAAACCCAATTAACATGCAAAATACAATTCACAAAAAACGATCAACCAAGCATCCAAAGACATAACTTTCCAAAAAGTGCCGATAGCTCTCTTTTTCCTGTCATCGCCAGCGCGATTCATAATAACGCATTCTGCCCGAAATATTCTGTCACTGATTTATTATATCAGGAAAGGGTTCTTGAATGCCCAGTGACACCTCTTTGTTCCATCTTTCCTTTCAATTGCTGCATTCTGTTCACAACAGGGATATTCAAATTTCAGAGAGACTAAATCATCATTTCTATAGAAACATTAAACAAAGAGAACGTTTCAGTTGAATGATGATGTGCCAATCGTTTCTAGAATACTAGTAAGATGTTATTTTATCTTATCATTTGCATGAGAGTTATATCAAAAAGTTGTAAATTTGTAAATTTTCAAAAAACTTTGCTTATTTTTTTCCTTGATTGGTGCTCTATTAAATTCGATGTATTTATTGATTCTTAAAGTTTATTATAAAAATCAACTCCCGGAACTGTATAGTTTAATTTAAACGTATGCATAATCAAATGAAGGAGACCATTCCACTTGGATAAAGATATTTTAAAAAGTGTTTTTTTTTTAAATTTTTCACGTTTTTCTTCCTTTTGCCTGACTTATTTTCAAATAACTTACCAAAAATTTGTCCCATAATTTATATCGAGGGACAAACGAAATCTTTTTTCCAGTTTTATCGTCATATATTGGTTATTAATTTTCTTAATACTTTTTTAATTATTTAACTCTATAAGTCATTTATTTTATTGTAGGGTTTTATAGACAAAGTTACTCCCATTAATGATGCATTACGATAAAAAAAAGAGCCAACAAACAATTAAAAGTAAATGCATTATTCAATAATAAATTGTTGTAGCTATTTTTACAAAATTTGACTGATTGTTTAATTAATTCCAATAATAATTTTAAAACTATTCTATTAGATAAGAATACCCTTCTATAATTTTCTTTTTCATAAGATGCAAACCATTATGTCATAATGAGACTCGAAGTTCCAACGTTTAAATTTTACTTTTGCCATACTTTGATACTTATTGGATTACATAAAAGACTTGATTAGCTGCATTTTCTCAAATTTCAAGAATCTAGAGAAAATTTAAGAAAGCAGATGTTTACTTTTAAAATACTTGTGATAAAAGCAAACATTCGATAAAAGGAATTTCTAAAGATATATTTCCGAGCAGGAAGAAAATTATAAGAAAAAAACTTTTTTTTTATCAAGTGATTTATTTTGAAATACAATTTCCTCGAGAGTATTTTATTTTGGCTATGATTTTACTTAGATGTCGATTAAAAATTTCTAGTTTTTTTTAATAATAAAATTGCATCACATAATATAATTTTTTTAAAAAAATAGATAAATTAAGAACGAAAATAAATTAAATGGAATTATATTGAAAAAAATCATGTACTTAAAACTTGAGAAATGAAAGGGATTAAAAGTATATTTATTTAAGATTAACTAATTTACGAAACAGAGACAACCGAAACAAAAACGATTTTCGTAAATTTTCATTAAATTTTTTTAAAAAAAATATTGAAATAATTTTTTTTAGTTTTAGTACTTATTCGATAGATTGGCGTTGAAATAGATTAAAATTATTTTTGGTACATCGTAAAATTTTGAGAGGAAATATGTAAAAGAAAATATTTGGCACATAATATCTAATTATTTTGACTTTAATTTAAAGCATGTAACAATTTGTTCTCACAACTATTTGCACTTTTTGAAAGTTCTTATAATGTTATGACATTATTCAAGTTCTATGTTAAGTGCATCTATAATTTGTTTTATTTCTTATTTAGAAATATATGAAATTATTTATAATATTATAGAAGTCAAAATTTCAGTGATCATCTAAGTTTATTATCCATTTTTAGATTTTTAATGCATATTTGAATTCTGCTTCTTAATTGTCATCTCTAAAGTAGTCATTTTGGCATCACATGAAAAGTTAATGTTTATTTAATAAGTTAGTATGTTGCTTTTTATGATGTTAAGGCGTCATGTAACTAATCTATTTAGGCATGAAAATTTTATTAATACAAATGTAAGCGATTTCCTAAAATTGTTGCAATTTTGAAGCTAACATAGTGATGAATATCTCAATTTTTTGTTGGTCCTTAATTTAATTATTGTGAACAAAGGACTCTATACCACATCGTAAAAAGTATTTCTCACAGCGATAATCAAATCAATATCGATGAATTGAAAACTTTTACTTTTGATCGATTTCATTTCTTTTCTTTTTTTACTCATCCTCTTAATATTGCAATAATCGTTATGAAAACTGGAGAGCAGATAACATCCCTAAAGTTGAGGTGCCTTATCAATAACCAAACAAACTTGCTACATCAGTCCTAACTTCTCATTTAATGTGCATAAATTCAATAGGCAACGAACACATCGGGAAACAATGCCATCGCCTTTCATCAAACCCTCAATCGATGAACCGATGTCACGCGTTTCACAATTTTGGATAAGGTACCATTATCACTATCAGATAATCTGTAACTTCATGGAGCCCTTATTTACCGCAGTTCAATACTCGGGACCACAACATATCTTAAGCAGAGCATTTATCAATGATTTCTGAGATGGTGCTCTATCTTAAATGATGAGCGTTGCCTGTGTATTACATCAATGCTGTCACAGAGGGGTTATTAACAGACTCCCTATCGGTTAAAGATGATCACGAGCTGAGTGTTGAACGCTTCCCCCCTTCTCTCTTCGGTGCTAAACCCCAGTTTGTGTCATTGGTTTAATCGAGCATTGTTCCGCTACGCCCTGTCTGTATTATGCATGAACTCTGAACGGATCCATCGTATACAGATTTACAGATTCTATTCCGAAGTGAAGTAGCTTCGTTTCGGCAATAGTTACGCGGAGTCGATTAAACCTCTATTACATAACTTGTTCATGATATTATCGAAAATGGGGAGTTTAATAGTTGAAGTGTTATATGAGTAATTTATGTGTAAATATAAATTTTTGTATTTGATTTATTTAGTGATAAAATAAAGCAAACTGCTTCGAAACGATAATATTGGTGCAAACAAAAAGTTCATGAGCAACATAAAAGTGAAAAACGTAGTTAAAGATTGTATTAGGGACTATTTAATGAAATTGGCATTATGCACAATAGTGAGCCCCAAATAAAGTTATGCGTTAACAAACTGAAAACACTGTAAAAATAGCATAAAATTGAAATATTGTGGATAATATTAAATATCTTTAAATATTATTTTTTCCAAATAAAAGTATAAGTTAAACTAATTAAATTACTAAGTGATCAATAGATATAATCGTTGCAAATTCTTTAAAAAATTGTGAAGAATTTCGGAAAAACTTGAAGCAAGTCAGCATATTTCTAAATCGACACACTACAACGAAAACCTCTTTTCTCAAAATATAATAAAAAATAAAATAGAAAACAAAAACTGTTAAAAATCTATCGTAGAGTTTCATATCGAGGCAGGAAAGGGAACATTTTCGTTCTTACGCAGTTTTACAGAGAAACAAAAAATTTCAATTATAGAAGATATTTTAAGAAATGAGAATTAAAACTTAAAGTGATATCTGGCATATAAAAAAGGATGAAACTGAAAATAGAGCTAAGTCTTTTGACTAAAAATTTTTTTGATAAGAAATAATTAAATTCGTTATAAAATAAGTAATTGAATTGAAAAGAAATAATAATTCTAAATAGTTTTTAAACTATAGCTTCAATTAAGGAACAACCGGAATACTTATATTCAGTTATTCATTTAAAAGAATAAATAAGCTTGCATTTGTTAATGCCTTGAATAATATTTGTTGGAAACTTTGATTTATTCTTCAGAAGATGAAATTGATTTTCTTTACCATCATCCATTTCCAATGTAGCAATAGCACAACCTTTAAATATGATTTGGATATTATTCAACGATTTTAGATCATACTTAAATGCTTTAAAGTTTTCAATTTTATTGTTCCAAAGTAAGATACAAGACCATTGAATTCTTTTATTGTTCTTGATATATAAGCAAATATTATTTAAATATTTTACATTTTTTCAATAATTTCGTTTCCCATTATTTTTAGTTATATTACAAAACTTTTAAAAATATACTTTGCGGTGAAAAATTTTTTAGAATGACTTCTTACAAAATACTTATTTTTTATGCTGTATAATTTTGACACGAATAATGAAATCAAAATACTATATAAGATAAAGATTTTATAAGAAGTTTTAAAATTTTACATTACTTTAAAACTGCATTAAACATTGATGAACATAAATGAATATAAATATCCAAACATTGTTTTCATGAGCATATAATTGAAAAAAAGGTTGTCCGACCGATTCTGTGATAAGCTTTAGATTTAATGTTAATATTTTTGAATGTTATATAATTATTTAAAACATTGATCAAAATATTTGTTACCATGGCATAGGATTTGAAATCATGAACTGCTGGAGGAAGGCAATCCAGCAATAAAATGTCTGCTATAAAATATGGCTTTCAACATCGATTTACATGGGGGAATTTTCAAATTAAAAACCATTTTTGAGAAATATATATTAGCACATTAAACATGTTGGGATTTTCAAATCAGAAGAAGGATAATTAAGTTCCTGTTTACTTTTTCCACTTTTGAAATTATAAGCTAATGTGTAATCGTATAATTCACACACATTCCTAAAATAATCCATAATTCTTTATTACTTAGACTTTCTCAAGACATGTTTAATTTTTTAAGCATTATATATTTTTTAACTTAAGCTATTCAAAACAATTTTTTATATTACAGTTATAAAATCTGCTTTTTTTATGTAACAAAAAAAAAAAAAACAAGTGATATGAAAATTAATATATTTCAAAATTTGAAACTATTAGGATATTTTGATCTGGATTTATCTTGACATTTTTTGAAATAAATGAATAATTAAGGATATTAAGTTATTGCTATTGAATATATCAGTATTGATATTTTTCATATGATATAGTTATACATATAAAAATTCAAAATAATATAAGCATATTTTATAAAATACAAAGTAATTTGTTGCAAAAAATTAATTTCTATTAAATGATGAATAACACAAAAATTTAATGCCGCATGTCAAAATTTTTAAAAATACAATTTTCTGTGCCGTTTTAAGAAGTGGTTAGAGTTATAGTTCATGATATGCGTGATCGAAACTTGTACTTTCTATGTATGAGCCAAACTATAATGAAATATTTGCATAAGAGATTTTTAATTGGTGTATATGGGAAAAAATGTAAGAAAGCACATATATGTTTATGAAAACAGATTAAAAATAAGATAAGCCATCAAAGAAGTAGAAGCAAGACCTTTACCTCATGATTCAAACATTATTACTATTTTAAATTTTGGAAAGAAACTTTCTAAAATACATATTTAACAAATAAAAAAAGATAAGAAAGTTCTAAGGTATGGGAGGCATCAACACAAAAAGCCGATAATGTGTTGAAATTTTTTTACAAACAATTAAATAAAAACTCTTTATAAAATATTAAGTAAAACATAAGTGTGAAAAGATAGAACGGACACCTCTTTTATACTTTTGCAGTTATGGTCAAATATTGGAAAATTCTTTACATATGAATCCCGAAATGAAATGAAATTGCACAAATGGAAATCAAATACCGATACAAATATTTTTAAAATAATATTTTGACTTTTTATAGAAAGAACCTCGGGTATGAAATGCCAAAAGAAAGGGATTAAAAAATGGAGAGATATGTATATTTATAGTTGACAAAATGCTTTTAGTAAATATATAATTTAAATTTTGTTTGAATCAAAAGGAAGTCTGAGTCTGAAAAATTACTTTTTCTGTAACGATTAGATATATTTAGTAAATTTCTCTTTAACTGCATTTAATGACCGGATTAAAAAAATATGACGATCAACACTTTAAATGATTCTAATAGCTGAATTTTGTAGTCACGAGAAGAGTTTTAATAGGGGTCGGCGTCTTGGCACAGAGGTAGTGAATCCTCCTCGTGATCTAGCCTTCCTAGGTTCGAGTCCCAGTTATGGCATGATTGTTTTTCTGTGTACTATCTGTGAGGTGTGTCAATGTGCCCCTCTCCTCTATAAAAAGGGGCTATGCAAGCGAATGTGATTAGTGTGTAGCTAAATCGTATTCTTGACCCTAGGTGGCGCTACTTCAAAAACAAGTGACGCTCATTTGGCTTAAAATCTCTGACGGCCACCGGTGCGTTTGTTCAATGGAAAGAGCCATTACTAACAACAACAGGTTTTTAATTAGATATATGCAAAATAAAAGAAATCATTAAATAGTTATTTGGTTAGGATTTCTTTCGACTACTTGAAAATGATTGTAAAAACTTTTTATAGGTAATCAAATTTCATAAGATTTGACAGTTTTGAAAATATTTTTAATAATTATTTCCTTAGATGATTAAATATTATTATTTAGTCATTAAACTTTTATGTGTTTAAATTTATAACTTAAACTTTTATGTGACATAACTTCGGGACATATTCGTAAGTTTTTGAACAAGCATCAAAGATTTTATTCGTATCCTGATTATATTTATTAAATTAAAGGAGCTATGTTTACCTTTAATCATTTCGAATAAATTGAAAGATGTAAACATCTTTCCACTGAATATTAAGGGTAAAAATATCTTAGAATAATGGCAAGTATACTTACCACTTAATTCAAAACAAATATAAATATTTGTGTGAAATTTATTAACAATAGAATTTCTAAAGCTTGTAAATAAATATTTAATCCAACTAAATTTTGAATTTCGGAGATTCGTGGGATGACCACGAGAAAGACCACAAAAAATCTGTTGCAACGTCTTATTAACTAATAAGAACATTTTATATATCGTTTTATTGATAAAAAATACAACGTTTTAATAATCAATACTTTTAAAATATGGTCAAAATAAAGGTAAAATTATTAATGGTAATATTTGAAATTTAAAGGAGACTATTTCATCAATATTTAAAGGAAATAAAACTGATTGATAATTGATTTCAAATTCAATGTATTTAGTTCAGAATACAAGGAATTATAAGCAAGAATATTTCAGGCATAAAGGATTTATTAAATTTTTTGTATCAAAAAAGTTTCGTGGATTGCAATTTGAATAGAAACAGTTGAAAATAAGTTCTCTTAAAATGTGGTCAGACTAGTACAAAGCGAGTTGATTTGTGAATGTTATTCGATGATGCATTAACGTCTACTAAATATACGACCGTTTAATCTAAATCCTTGTCTGATTAGTTTCAGGAGTCCCCATATGTGGGATTCCATGAGCGATATGCCGTGAATGTGGTTTCAGCATAATAGGATTCCAACTAGAATTTTTTTTCAACAACACATTTTCTTGATAAATACATTTAAAAACATCATCATTTGATACAAAAACATATATGAATACCTCTTGGCCGTCTGATTTCAGATGAAGATTGCTTGATTTGAAATTAATTAAAAATTAAGCATACGAAAGTAAATCCACTTTTGCACAAACAATGCTGGATAATGTGGTGAAAAAATTAGTTTCGTGGATGCAATTTTGTATTTGAAGCAAAGAAAGCCATTTAGAGAAGGCATTACTTCAAAGGGTATTTATTTTCAAGTTTATAAAACTCTTTATATTAATCGTATTTTAAATAGTCCTTTATTTTTGAATGAAATTATTTCGTTATCTTAAGCATACTATTACTGCACAAGCTATTTTCCTTATTAAATATTTTGATTAAAAAACTTAAAACTTAATTTTTGGCTTGATTTAAAACATTTCTCATACTTTAAATGTATATCTTAAATCATTTAGATATTAGTTATTTGGGTTACAATGAAAGTGGATACTTGGGATATATATATATATATATAATTTGGAGAACAATCAAGGTATGCAAGAGCTATATTAAGATAACTAATTTTAAAAAAACTTTTAAAAAACTATTGCAATGGGAAAATACTTTTGTTCTCAAAATTTGGGTAAAATAAAAATGTAAAAGCATAAGGCCCTTAGAAAAAAGATAAGTACATTTTATTTGAATTCACATATAAAATGTACCTTAATTTTTATGTAATTTTGAATTTTTGTTTTGTTTTTATGAAATTCTTTTCCGTCTCAATAGCTTTCTATTAACGTTTTCGCTTCCTTATGCTTTAGTTCCATTTTTCTTCTGTCCTAGAAATATTTTATAAAATATTCTTTTTTTATAAAATATATTACATTTATCATTTTCTGATTATTAATCTTTATGTTTTATAATAATCATTTTGGAAATTTTAAAAAATGCCCTAAACATCTCCAAATCCGGAAATCCGAAATAGAACGACATATGTTAATCATTATATAAAATTTGCCGACTTTCTTCAAATTAACTTCCATATTCTAAACAGTCATAAAATTTTATTTTGAAGGAAATTACCTTCTTATAATATTAAATATTCTATTTTTTTATAATTTATATATTTAATATCTGCTTGTAATATTACTAATCTTATTCTATGAATACAATTTTTCGTTCTTATCTTGTTATAAAAATCTGAATTTCTTAATTAATTTGTGTAAAAAATATGGATAAAAACCAAGAAACAAAATTTTAGAAATACTCAAATTAAATTAAAATTTTAATCACATATATTGTAATTTTTAACCTTTAAAGAACTTTCAAAGATTTATTTTTTGAGATACTAACATTGTAAATTAAATTAATTGAATTTCTTTAGCAAATATTTCCTACCTCATTCTCCATTGATAAAAAGAAGCTTAAAATGTTTTTATTTGTTATTATTCTCATATTTCATGATTACAGTCACTGCGAATTTTAAAATTTAAGATTCAAGATGTATGCCATCACTTTGGAAAAATATTTTTCCAAATTACAATATTAATTAATAATTAGAAGTTTAATTTTTTAAAAAAATATTCTATTATCATTAGGATGTAAAGACTACAAAAACTTCCAGAACATTAATAGATGGAAAAGTGAATGATAAATTTATAGTTCATTTCTTAGATACAAGAAAACATGCCAATTTGCATAAAATTATTTAAAATGAAGAAACAGCGTCACAGATTTCTATGGTTTTCTTAATAAATGTTATAACTTAATTATCTTACTATTTTGTTAAAATATATTAAAGAATATTTCAGATAATAAAATCAAAGAAAAGGCTTTAGATGTACAAGAAGGATGCAAATCTAGTCACTATAAGCAGAAATATTCTTACGTTTCATCAACATTTTTTTTGCATTCATTATACCGAAATAATATAGATTGATTACTTATTGGTAAAAGGAAATATCTCCATTGTCTGGCATTGATTAAAATTTTGATTTCCACGATTGAAGTTTTTAATTCGTAGGTTACATTATACATGAACAAAACAGAAAAATAACTGATATTTGGAATTTCTAAGATTTTTTTTTCAGATGTATTCCTTTCTTTAAAATTACAGGGATATATTTAAACTTTCGAAATAACATGATTTATTTTTCAAATACTTTGTAAACTTCAAATCTTCTGGTAAATGTTATCTATATTTTTAGGGAGTACTTATAATAAAATATGAAATGAAAATAAATTAAGATATTAACGATTTGATTCTGTGCTGTTTTTGAAGCAGATGGGTTATTTTAAAAACCTGAAGCTTCTTATGTGAAAATTATTCCTTTATCACAAACTAGGTAAATTGATCAGAACTAAAGGTATTGAAATTAGTTGTTTCGATTGACTGATGAAAATTCCTCAAATTATTATTTTATATATAATTAAGTTTGTTTGCCTTCTACTATTTTAGTATATATATTATAAAGAAAGTATTCTTTTCTTGAGTAGTACTTAAATGATCAAAACTATAGAATTAAAAATCATAAAAAGTACTTTATAATTAGAGTATTAAGTATTTTGAGTAAAAATACTGCCGGAAAAAAAGAAACTAATGCATGGAATTTTAATTCAAAATTTCTACTTAAAAGTATGAATTTTATCAAAGAATGAATTTTCAAACTAATTTTTGATAACATATAAAAACAGATAAATGAATATAAAAATTATTAAATATTGAACTCGCGGCTGTAACATTTTTCAATATATTGTATTAGAAAATGATACAAAATTATCAAAATTTAAATTAAAATTATATTATACCTTTTCACGCTCTAACGATTTCTTAAGTCAGCAAGATCCCACGAGCTGATGCAGACAAAATCCTTTTTCCTCTTTCACATTTATTGTGAAGCCAAGAATGCAACATTCTAAATGGTCTTCTTTCCATTCTGTATTTAAGAGACAGTTTCTCAGTGGAAAAACTCTCCTAAGCAATTAGCGAATAGATTCCGTTTAATGTTTTGTCGCTTTAAATATCTTTATTTTCCGTAATTGCCCACATTTCTGAGGTTTTTGTTTCGCTTTCTTCCAAGTTGTGCGGCAACTCCGGAGCAGAAAAGCCAAGGAAAATGTAACTCTGCCTTTGATGAAATTAGCCCCGACTTAATATGCCAAGAATTTATTTTAATTACACTTTTTATGAAAGTTTATTATTTTTAAGACGACATCCCACTTTTCCAAAACGCAGCCGGCTCCTGGATTTCTGCTCGCTTTTTCAAGTTTAATTAACGATTAAATATTTCGCATTTATATTAATCAACGATTCCGAATTTATTTTTTTTTCATGTCGAGAATTATTATAATTGTGGAGGGAACGTTAAAAAAAAAGTTCATTCTTCAGAATTTTCACTTTAATAACTAGATGGTATGCGGTGGGATTGTAAGTATGAAGCAAACCTGAGAGAATTAAAGTCAGTGGAGCGTGAATCTTAACCGAAAAGTGGAAGATATCTTCAAGAGTTTGGATTGAAAATTTTAATGCATTTCCTTTAATTTCGAAAGCTTGAACAATGCCAAAAAAGAAAGGATCCCCCTTCCTCCCTTTCTACAGCACCCTCCCTTCCCATATCAGAGATAAGGCACCCGGAGAAAAATTCTCAATCGCAATAACTGCAAAAATAAGCATTGAACTTTTAATTTGCGTGTTGAAATCCAGAAAACTCAAAACGATTCTTTCCGTTTCACCGAATCCAAAGGTTTGATTGCGGGAGAAAAGATAATCAACAGAAAAAGAAAGATCCCTTTTAAAAAGGAATTTTTAGCGTACTCGTCGAGAAAGATCCATGATTAAGTAGTTTTAGGATACGCGTGAACGGCATTCTTTGCATGTTTTGTTTCGCTGCGATATGCGAAACCAATTTTTTCCCTCTTCTTATTAAACGTGGAAAAATTCCGATAGCCATGGGCTATATGAATTGCAGAGCAGTCCGTACATGCTTAAGTCTTCCATAAACATTTGCTTTAACTCATTTCAATTAGCATTGCAAATCCATCATATCTTCATTGGTACCTTATTGAAGTATTTTGTTAATTCTTTTTTTTTATTTTTGGTAATTGCAAATTAGAATTTTGATATTCTGTAATCATCTATTATAAACATATGAATATTATTTCATTTTTAAATCTTTTTTTCGCTTTTTGATTTGTTAAAGAGCAGTGTAGTACAAATTTTAGTAGAACAGGTAAATTCAATTGATAAATGGATTGTTTTACTTGCATGTTTTTTTTATTTTTCATTTTATTTGATAAGTTATTTTTGCATATTATTCAATAAATGAAATAATCATGCTGTATATTTTGGTAATAAGAATGAACATTAAATTAGTTGGATAAGTTTCTGAGGCACAACAAACCTCAAATGCACAAGGAATCCTTTCGTCCCGAAAATAAAGCATAATCACTTGATGGTTTTAATATCACTAAAGATTCAACTTTGTACTTTCATTCTAAACAAGAAAGATAAGATCAATTATCAATATATATATGCAAAGATAAGAATGAATATTACAGGCAGAAAGTAAACCATTATTATTCTGCTTATATCAATCATGGAACTAAGATAGCACAGATTTGTACATTGAATTTATTCTGATTTGATTACAATTTGTTTTGTTCTTATCTATTTTTCAATAAATGACGTATTGCGTTAAATCATTTTATAAAGAATTTCATTTAATAATCATCAAGAAAAGACATTTAGAATCAATTTACACTTATCTGTAAACATGAAGTGACGAGTTATACATGGTACATTCAGATTTCCAGAGAATAAAATGGTATAAGCAACAAAGCGTAGATACGTTATATATTGATAACTGCTTATATTTTATTCTAGAAATAATTCACAAATCAAGAATTAAAATTTACTTCAATATCAATTCCGTGCTGTTAGCTTAAATGTAATATATCTTGAAGGTTGAAATGATATCATTCTATCTGAGGGATTAAAATCTCCTCCATCTGTATTCCTAGACATTTAAGTTCAAAATATGTAGAATTGCATTATTTTGATAAAATGATAAAACTGGACGTTGATTGATGTATTTTAGCGGAGGATTGCTGCAGCCTTATTCGTTTGGGCGATGGTATTCTCATGGCTTAGAATGCATATTAAACTTTGGAACGCATTCCATTAAATCGCTGGAATATTTCGAAATAAGCATGAGGATGATTCTCTTCAAGAAGTCGAAAATTTAAAGCTTTAACTTTAGCTCTAATAGTATAACAATAATAATAAAACACTTAATAAAAAAGTACATGTTTATAACAATGGTAAAAATTATATAGAGGACATAACAATCATTTATTTTTTTTCTTTGATTCATGGGAAGTGAAAGCCAAGAGTTTGATTTGCAATTAAAGTTTAAAGTTTGTAATGAAAAATTGGTATGTGTAAGATAAAGATATTAGTAGTTATATAATAATATATAAATAATTATTTTGGTTTTTTTGAAATAGATATTGATGATATCCTAATTTAGAGCGATTAAGAATTAAAATTGAATCATTTATGAATGACTAAAAAATATATGAGTAAAGGACTGCATAAATGAATAGTGGAGGTAATATAAGAAGGATAAATACTAGTTCATTCCAAAATTTACATTTAAAGAAGCTGACTAATCTAGTTGAATAAGTTTTTTTTTAACTAGATTGAAACTAAAATAAAATTAACTAAATAATGATTCTCAAACCTTTGGATGAACCCCTATGAGAAAATCGAAAGATATTAGAAGTGGCTAAAATAAGCTAATCTCTATTATGCTAGATTAATATCTCTATTTCAATGTAATATTAAAATTGCATTCAAATAGAGATATGCTCTTTATCAATCGTTTTTCAGTTTTGCTATCTCACTTGATAGTTCCAGTTCGTAAAAATGAGAGCATTTGTAAACCCTTAAAACGTGTGTCAAGTGTAGTAAATTGAGTAAACAATTGAGAAGGCGAGGAGATAAAATGTTTCTACCCTCAGCTAATTTATAGCTCCCTGAATGTAAAGTATAGAGCTGGAAGAAAGGTTTTTCAAAAGAGAAAGGTTGAAAAAGAAAAAGTGTATGAAAATTTATCCTTGCTATAAAAAGACATTTGGTGTAATGTCCCAGGTAGACAAGCGATTTGGAATTCTCCAACGAAGTACCTAGAGCCAGCCATTCTTCTTAGTATTGTCAGCACAGCTAAGAAACTTTTCATTATAAAACACAATTTCTCTCTATTCTTCTATGTTTATCTTCGAGCTGGCTACGAGCCAGATAAGTGACGGGCCGTTTATCGGGATTCGCTTAAATAGCGAAGATTTCGACCCACAAACACTTTTTTAACATTTCAAGATCAGGTATTTTAAGCTCCAATTTATGTTTTCTACCTATTTCTTCCTCTCAACTGCACTTTGTTTCGCCCCAAGCTATGGAGATGGTTTGGCACTTGGAGTAGGAAAGTTTTCTTTCCTTTTCTTTTTTTATTCATATTTTATTGGAGGTAGAAGGGGAAAAAAATAACACCATATTGGAGCTTACTTCTCATCTTTTCCAGGTAGCGTATCGAAACAATAAAAAGTTTGGGAGTGCGATAAAATATTAGTAGAGTAGTATTTTCTCGCTTTCACCCGGGAAAGAAAAGTGATAAAACAAGGAAATGTTTATTATCGCGATTAAAATATAATACTTCACCTAAAACTAATATCAACAACATATTTTAATCTATTGAAAAAGATTAATTTTCAAAACATTTAAGAAACGAAATCGTAACAATTCATTCATTTTTTTATCCAAACCTAAGATAATAAACAGATATTATGAGTTAAATTAGATGATATTATGAAAAATGTGGCTATAATGAATTATTTCTATACATGTAAATGGAATACGGGAAAAATCTTCAGATAATATCTTTCAGGAAAGTTTTTGCTTTCATCATTCGATATTACTAATCTTGACAGTCCACTAATAAGCCCTTGCTGCATCACTGGTTTACTCTTTGCTTGTTGTGATATAAAAGTCATTTTTTAAATAAAATCCATTACCTCTTTTAAAAAGAATACAAATGATGACGATTTGTAAACTTTTCATCATTTCATCTCTCAGAATTTAAATAGAAACATTATATAGCATGATATTTTAGAACAAAAATATATGAAAATACTACATATATGTAATATATATTGCTAAAGGAGAAGAATAATTAGTTCAGACATCATATTTTTGTCAGAGACATTGAGCTAGATTTTAATTTTTGAGACGATTTTTTTATTTCTTTGTTGGACCTTGTCCAGATATCTACAGAACTGCCCTCCCATTTTCGATTCTGAAGAAAGAAAAAACAAACAAACATGGGAAATACTTTTTAACTTTCTTGTGCATTCAGGATAGGTCTTTCCAAGAAAAAGAACATTTGGCATTTCTATTGAAAATAGTAATTTTCATGTGAAGTTACTAACCACATTAATTGTAATCATAAAGAATAATTATTGTAAATGTCTACTTATTGTAATGGACATAATTATTAGACCTCACAAGTCTTCGGAACAAAACCAGAGATGACCGAATTTTAAAACAAAAGCTTTTATATGTTTGAATTCAAACAGAGAAAAAAGTCAGTTTTTGCAAAAAGGGAGAAATCATTTTCATAAGAACAATTCAAAAACATAAAAAATATTGATTCTATAAATAAAATTTAATTTACAAAATTTATGTTTCCTTTAAATTTAAATCATGTCTTAAACAATATTTATATGCTTAAAGAATTATTTTGCTTAAGAATTATTTTGCTCTAATAAAACGAAATATTGTTTATTCAAATTTGGATTAACAAATTACTTCGGAAATTTAAAACAGATGCATATAAAAATAAAAGAAATAAAAGTACACAAGCAATATCAAGTTAAAATATAAGAGAAAGGCTTTTATGAAAAAATATTTAAACTGTTTCGATAAAAACATTCAAAAATTATGTACTTCTTTTCACCGTATCAGGATATTAAAATCCGTTTTTAAGCAAGAGCGTTTCTGCTTTTTTCTTATATGGATATATAATATATTCAATAAAATAAAAATCATGGCATGCTATTTGCAATACAAATATGAGAATCTGTTTTCAGAAACGATTTACTTAAGCTGCCTGGTTGGAAATAAATATATATTTTAAAATAAAGTGAATGGTACTTTCACAAAATACTATTGTTTGTGTTTACAAAGATATCCAAACATCACTAATGATAAAAATATATATTAAAAAAAAAGCGGGAGTAGTCTTCCTAAAATTTTTCTCACACTCCTTAATACAAGTCTCATTACCTCTTACTCGTGTTATTGTGAACTTGGAGTGAGGTCGAAAATTTTTTGCTTGACTTTGGTGAATGATATTTACGAAAAATTTATCTGCATCTTAATTTAACGTTTGCATAGAATTAATCATGAAAATATGTGTTTTGGAGACACTCTTTTAGGTGCGAAACCTGGGAATTTTATCTACCTATCGTTTTGCATTTTGAAAAATACAGGTAGAATAATATTAGTTGAAGATAGAAAAGGTAAAATATAATAGTTGAAGATATCCAGTTCACATGTAATCAAACAGCTAGACAAAGTTCATTTGCAGGGATTTCTTTTAAAATTTGATAGAAACCTGAAAAAATTGATCGTAATTCCATGTACTATATTTCAGCCTTCTAAATCAAAGCGTTTTATCGTGAGAGAGAATGTCAAAAATGAGTTTCTTGGGGTCAGGATGGTAGGAAATGAGAGATATGAGAAAAACTTGCTCTTTTGTCGATTTTTTACCTATTACAATACTTCCTTTGCACATCATACTTGAGGAAGTAAAAATGAAAAATGGAATATAAAATATTCAAAATACATTTTTATGACATTATAATGCACAGAATATTTGGAACCATTCTTCGTATTCCTCTAACCACAAGTTTATCTAATTTTTGGCATGATAAATACAAAGAGAGTTTTCAGAAATATATTTTCTAGAAATTAATTGAAATATTTTATATCATAAAAATATAAATTTATTTCAATTTAATTTGCATTATCGAATCTTATTTAAATTCAATATTTATTTATAGCATTTAGAATATTTTTTTCGTTACATGAAGCAAATACACCTCCAACAATTATGCTTGGCAGTGACTTTATTTTTGGATCCAAAATCGAAAGGTAATCCTTTCAGGTGATTTCTTCTTATCATTTGTATAATATTTTCGTAAAGTATCGATCGACAAGCCTAGCCGGATTGCATAAACTCGTCTAAAAATTCCCCGCCGTCGCATTCCCGTGCGATTGTCATTTGGACCCGTTGATGGTCGGGCTCTTCAAATTGGAAACGGTAATAGCTCCATCAGTGATACTCATTTCGATTTACTTTAGGCGCGAAGTAATGAGGAAAAAAGCGAGCAGAAATTGGAAATGAATTCTCGGCCATTTCCCTTTCCGGCGAAAAAGGCGAAGAACAAATGAAGAATAGGCCTATCCATTAGGAGAATATTTAGAAAGGTAAAAATAACTTCTTTAAGGTAGAGGAGATAAACGTGTGATCCTCAATAAATGGGAGGGGATGAGATTGGGAATGGCTGCGATTCTTTCATTTGGGTGGTGACGTCAAATATTAATAACAGTCAGGGGAAATTCTTCTTCATCAGAGTGGGGCAGTGCGTCTTTTGCAAAAAGCAAGACAGAGGAACCGTCATTAGGCGAGAAATGAGTGAAAAGCCTCCGTGAATTACCGCTAAGCGGAAACTTTTCTTCTGTTCATCATTCAAGTGCGATCGGGAAGAAGGAAAAATAATCCATATGTTAACATTGGGGGAACTGGCTGGCATTGCTTTTCGAATAATTACTTTGACAGCTTGGATATGATGAATAAGAGAGCGAAACTTTTCTCTCCCGAAGAACTTTTTGATAAGTGCAACCTAATGTGTTATGTTAGCGATTTCATGAGAAGGGCTTATCACGAAAGAGAGAACTTAGAAATTGTTATTTTCTTTTGATGAATAGAAAGACGAGGGAAAAATTGATTTTTTTAGGGAAAAGGACATGTTCTTTTTCGGTTTAATAACATATGGTGGATCACAAGTCCGTGTTCTCCTACAGGGGTAAAAAATGAGACCATTTTGGTAGTTCAATGATTGTATGTAGAAAAAAAAACTGCCGACACTGTCGGAGGATGATTAATTTTCATATTTCACAGCAGTAAAATGTTTTACGAAATTACAAAGTACACGGACTGAGGGAATAATTTCATATTTCATTCCTGTACTCACGACAAGGGGTTTGGGCGTTGCTCACGAGGTTCAGATTGATTACATTCGGAACCTATTGATTACTTCCTTGCTATTGCATCGATTAACGGAGTCGGACATATAGGTGCATACTTTACTCTTCATATATCTGATTTAAAATTACACGATGGAATCGTTATCGACTTTTTACAACAGATGTATGGACAGAAATTGAATGAAAATAAAAAAAAACCAATGAAAGAAAATATGTAACCGTGAAAGAGATGTGAATTTGACTGCAATCAATAATAAAGGGAAATGAAAAAAACCCATAAAATAAATGAAAAAGCAAAAGTTACTACTTTTGCTTATTTTTTTATTCTTAATATTTTACAACTTTATAAATAATAAGATAAAAATAATTCTTAAGTAAATGAGATTTTCAATACATAAAGGACGTATTTAACTAAAAATTCTAAATAATGTCCAAATAAAGAAATGTGGAGACTTCAATTTGCAACCAAACATGCATGATTCCATTACTCACGACATCATACTCTTTACATTATACCCTCTACAATAAGGAAGGGAAATGAAAATAACATAGTTATGAAAATAATGATAAGAAACAATAGGAAAGACGAAACCTCGAAAATAGCATTTTTAATGTAAGAGTTATCTGCGTTGAGGTTTAATGCTATCATAAGAAATCAAAAAGAATAATATCTAGACATAAAAAATTCTCTTTATTTTCTTTCAGACTCATCAATATTTGCAAGGTAAAATAATTAAGGAAATCTTGAATTAAAACAGCTTATCAGAATTTACTAATTATCAATTTTTGACTGAATTTCGTTTCAATATCGATAAATATTTGTAATTAATAATTTAACTTAAAAATATATCAAACATAAATGAAAAAGAATAATGTGGATACATAACTCTTTGAATAAAGATGATTCAAGATCATGAATACGAAAATAAAATCAAAATTGAAGAAAATGAAAAAATTTCATTAATTTTAATGATAAAAATTGCCAATATATTAGACTGTTATATGTGACAAACTTTAGAAAACTAAAACTTATATTTTAAAATTTAAAATGAATCAGACAAACATCGACATTTTAAAACTTGGATTCTGTGAAAATTTATTTTTCCATTACCTTCAATATAAAAAAAATCTGATCCATTCAATCAGAATTTATATATGTGCGATATGACTGTATAAAGAGCGACAATTTTGACGAAATAAAATCAAGAATTTATGGGCTTGAATAATAAGTTAAGGAGCAACTATCTGTGAACTAATAAGTTTGTCGAGATTTACAGTTTAATGATTATAAAAATATCACACGAATTGACGATAAAATACATACATACTTTTACACTGACAAGAGTTCGCGAGAAGCTCGTTTATTGGCAAACATTCATTCTTGTTTGACTATTTTAGATGGATATGAAAAAGGTCAGAAATTGCTATAATGTGAAGCACGCATCAATTTTGAAAGACAAACATTTACCAGCAATTGTTATGGTAATTGCTTTACATATTGGATGGTAACAATTTATTCTTGAGAAATAGTTCAAAGGAGAAAGATATCCGTTTCTGATTTTTTATGCCTTAATTCAAACATTATCATTCACTTTTCTATGAATTGCAGACGTATCAATTAATGAATAGTGGAATGCTTTCTGGTCAAAGGCAGCTAGTTTCAAATCTAAATTTATCCTTTCAAAATTGGAAATTTACCTTTAAGCGATTATAAAATAAAATATTAATGGATTTCAATCAAATTTTATGAATATAAATATAGCTTTAAATATAATTTACTTTACAAAATTGAATTTTCTTAAAGTGAGACGTGCATAAATAATTTAAAGGTACACTGAAGAGATGCTTTTAGTAAATATCGTCTTTCAAAACATTGAAGCCATGTTTTCAGTACATTTACTAAGTTTAACACATTTATATCCTTCTTACTTTACTGGTAATTACTTAAGATTCATTGTTTCGATATAAAAGCGGCAAAAACACTTTCATAGAATGAAGCAAGATAAGTTATTAATGAAACTTAATTTACCCACCTGTCTTTCATATACAGCGAGGAATAAAAAAAGAAATTCACCGCAGAGATGAATGTATTTTATAACTCAGAACTTAACTATCCATTTAAAATAGATGCTCAGAAGTTAAATTATATTTCATAAACCGAGTTAATGAATAAAAATTATTTATTCATATTCATGATGTACTTATTCATTATCGCATGAATAATTTATGAAGAAACAGAACGTTACTTACATAACCTCGCCTGCCTTACATCTGCATTAATAGAAAATGAACTATCCTAACAAATTTTTATGCTTGCATTTGGTTAATGTTTCTCTTTTAACATGGTATTTCTTAAATTTTAATGACTTAATTAGGATGCTACTGTTTTACTTCCCTTTTTTGAATAAGATAGTATCGTATAATGTTTGCTGACAGGGAATAAACATTTTTACAATCTGTCATTTACAGTACAGTGCAATTTTATTCAGATTATTTATTTTTACAATTACGACTTATTTCGCGAAAAATTCCGAATTTTTTCTAACGATATTAATTGTTTTGATCAGCTATTTTATTTCGCGACAAAATATAGTGACGAATATGGTTTTATGTTATTGTCCGCCCATTAAACTGTACTTATGCCTTTAATATCATTGGATTTGGATAAGGACTTCTAATATACTGAAGTGTAACTTTTCGTTGAAGGGTAATTGAATATTATCATGTCATTAGGTGATAATGCAATTTCCATAGACTTTTGATGTACTAAATTTTTCATATTAAAATGTAGTTTTGTTTCGAAATTAATATTAAATACAAAAATGTAATATTACATTTCGAAATTAATATTACACATAAAAATGTAATATTACATTTTAAAATGTAGTTTTGTTTCGAAATGTAATTCTAGATATAACATAGTTTGAAATATATAGGTAATTTATTATTATCATGAATAGGTAATTTAATATATCATCGTTGAAGGGTAATTTAATATATAATCGTTGAAGGGTAATTTAATATATCATCGTTGAAGGGTAATTTAATATTATCATGCCATTAGGTATAATGCAATTAGCATTATTTCAACTTCCACAACCTTTTAATGAACTAATTTTTACATATTAAAATGTAGTTTTGTTTCGAAATTAATATTACATATAAAATGTGATATTATATTTCGAAATGTAATATTACATATTAAAATGTAGTTTTGTTTTGAAATGTAATACTAGATATAACATAGTTTGAAATATATAGGTAATTTATTATTATCATGAATAGGTAATTTTTCATATTAAAATGTAGTTTTGTTTTAATATCTAATATTGCATATAAAAATGTAATATCACATTTCGAAATATAATATTGCATATTAAAATGTAATTTTGTTTTGAAATGTAATATTACATATAACATGGTTTGAAATATATAACGTTTATATGTTGTTAGCAAACAGCTAGTTGTGAAGATAGCATGAAAAACAAACTTCATTAAATTTTATTAAAAGCTGGAGATTGGGCACTTAAATTCTTATTTAGTGATTTGATCTAGAACATCTTAGTAACAAATTAGAAGGCCCATTCAACTACATATATTTCAAAGATAATAGATTTAAAAGATGATAGATTTCCCTTAAATGAAGTTACTCTCATATTTAAAATAGATAAAGAATCGAAATCTCTACCAAAAATATAGAAAAAGAGAGTGAGTTCCAGTGAAATTCCTTTTCATTTATAAATGAATCAATTTGTATTCTTATATTATTTTCATTCAAAAGCAGTTCTAACAACTAATATAAAAAATAATCTTATAAAACTAATTCCTACTTAAACAATTAGGAAAAATTATATATGTTTTCATTAAATAATTTCAATTACTACTGTTCTCGTGTTCCGCTTTAGAAAGGAAGGAGGGGTGCAGTAGTCTATCCGAAACAGAGAACGATCACCTCTGACCCAGTATTCCCAGTAGTTCTACTCTCGACCTGTAGGACTCTGTGACCACAACAGATTTAGCTTCCATCACACAGTTTTTCGTGGGCGGGTTCGAACTCGCAGCTCAACAGATGCGTATCCAGCGCTCAACTAACCAGGGTATCCCGTCCTACCATTTACAATTACTATAAATAATTGATCAAAAAATTATACTAGCATTGAATTTTCAAAGCCAATTCAAAGCCAATTGTGACAACGCAAAAAGCGTGAATTTTCTACACCAGTTGGGGTAGCGCAATAAAGATGAGAAATATTTAATTTTCTTTATTCTGTATTATTTTAATTCGAAAATTCTTCAAAATGAATTGGAAAAAATCGATTAATTAACAATGTTTAATTTTAAATGCATCAAACATTATGAAAAACATAATTGTTTGAAATAATCGACCGAAAACATGTTAATCCTAACCTAATTGGAAAAAACAAACTGAATTCGATACTAATTTGGCGACAAATTTAGTTTCCAATTGATTAATAAAAACTAATGAAATAATATTTGAAAAAAAAAACTGCTTTAACAACAGATGTCATCCACTAAAGGTTTTAAAAAATTATTTGAACTTTAGAGGATGCATAAAAAAAAGTATTTTATTAACGATTGAAAATTTGAAAAAGATTGAAGAAGAATTTCAATTCAGTTTATTCAACTTGAAATATAAGCCAAACAAATCAAGTTATATTCTATGACGAATATTTTTTTACTGAACGAGTTTTTCAAAAGTGATAAACAAAATATATGTCTGCATATAATGTTTCACCAGTTTTAAATTGTGAACAAAATAACTCGAATAGATTTAATAAAAAATGAGCTGGGGAGAAATATGCTGCAGCAGAGTCGCAGATGCATCCTCCATTTCAAATAGAGGGGGTGATCAATTTCCTTTAACTACTGTATGTAGAAAGACTATTCAAATCAAATGAATAATAGTTAAATGAGGAGGTGAAAATTGTGGCCTTAACTGTAGAGGTGCGGTCTACGAGACTGCATTTTCTTTACACTCAAATTAAATTTTCTTATGAATGTATTAGTATAAGAATCTACCAATATATTCTGCAGATATTTTTCTTGATATATATATGTTTTAGATATTTTTCAAAATATATTATAATTGATTAAAGTAATTGTATTGGATCATACATATTTTTTTCAAATTATATATTACAATAAAAAATATTCTTGAAAAAAACACAATAATTTTTACATTTTAAATCATTTATTTTTCCAGTATTAAATATATATAAAACATAATGCAAAATTCAACAATTATATAAAAAATATTTTTAAAAATGAAAATGAGTAGAATTGACCTTTTTTTATCAGCTTGTATGACTTTCAAAGCACGGTTTTCGAGGGCATTTTAAGCATACGGGTGATATAAATATAAAAAATAGCCTATAAATTCTGCAGATATTTCTTTTGATATATTAATATATTTTATAATTTTTTTTTCAAAATATATTAGCTCTAGAGAAACTAATTGTGTCTGAACATACGTATGAGAATCAGTCGAATGCGAACTTTCATCGAAAAAATCTTCTGTACAATTATCCTCATCACTAAAACCATTTTGCGCTTCTTTATTAAAAGTCTCTGGAGATCTGCTTCATAAGAGGATCAGTAAATTGGATGATATTTCGAGGATTAAGTTTTAGAGTTATCTGCTAAGGAAATCTGGAGATTTGAAATGGAGTTGAGGTCTTAAAGATGACGCACAAAGAAATAACTGAAATATTTTTTAAAGTATCAGCTGAAACCAATAGAAAAAGTGAATGTTTAGTGAAGGTGATGCAAGTTACAGATTCAATTCATTCAATCCAGCTAAAATTAAAATAGGGGTGGCCGTAAGTACATTATTAGTGGTCTGACAGACTGCACCTCCCCAGTTAAGGGTTAACTACCTCGTAATAGTAAGTAACTACTGCTCTAAAAATTATTTAATAACTGCTACTCCTCAGAAGCTAGGAGTCAATAACCCTATTTGTAGATAAGAACATTACCTTATATGCGCATTTATAGGTTGAACTTTCCTGGGCATTACCATTAAAGCGTAGATACACCTGCTAGTTTGCTGTACACAAGAATAGAATGCCAGCTGTTAGAAAAGCTACTAAACACCTAAAGATATTTTAGAGCGGGTTTCTTTTATCGAAATCTAAAATATTTCTTCCTTGAAATGGAAAGATAAAGTATGTTCTAATTTTTGTCAAAAATAACCTTGGTGATTGCTGATGTAGGAAAGCAAAATTCTAAATTTAAAGAAAGCACTGTAAAGCTAAAAATTGCTTTTTAATGGCAATAAAATTATGAGTTTTCCCTGTGGTTGGAAACATGAATTCTGAGATGTATGTGGGCATTCTGGACAATGCTGCACTCCCAACTCTATGGCATTATTTCAGGGAAGATCCTTTTCTCTTCCAGTAGGATAACTGACTGCTTCTTTCACACATAGAGGCTTAAACAGATCTTATTTGACGAAATGGGTATTCAAAAACTAGACTGATCTTCTCAGAGCCTCGATCTAAATCCCATAGAGCATCTTTGGGGTGAATTAGAGCTCAGATTACGTATTCAGACGTCCAGACATGTTTAGAATGCCATCATTACAAAAGGAGAACCAAGACGATATTAATATATGCCTATGTGCACTCAGTCTACACCACTGGGTGTCCGGACACTTTTGGTCAGATAGTGTGCTACAATATATCCATCATTGCCAGTAAAATCTATTGACCGACATTTTTTAATACCATTTGAAAATATTTCATCACAAAAATCTCGTAAATGTTTAGAATGTTAATGTCGTAATCTTAGGGGTAGCTCTCCTCAATGAGCAGTCATTGATGTTCTCCTCACTTATCCACAAACCCGCTCAAGTTGAAACCGAGACCGACAATTGCTCCAATCTTTTTCACAGACAATATTTCTTAAACTGATCTTTTCCCCTCTCTTTCATTCCGAATATCTTACCTTACTGGGTCGCGTCGTTTTTCTTAGGCATCTTCAAATGAAGGCACCTTTGTGAGAACTTCTGTTACTCTGCAACTACTGGTATGTGTATGAATTTCCTATTTCTAATATTTGTTCGTTTTTTAATGTTGGATTTATACTTTGTTTTAATATGACGTGTCTTTTTTTTTTGGTTTTTCTCTGTATTTTAGTGAATTCTATGCTTCTCTCAGGCTTTGGATTTGGGAATTTTTCGGGTCGTCAACAGATTTTCTTTTTCGGACTAGAGTGAAATCTGGTGACAGAAAAAAATTCCCTATTTTTGGAATCCCTGCCTGATGATGACCCTTGAGAAAGTCTTCAGGCCAGATTTCCTTTACTTTCGTTTCTCTTATGCTCACCATAATTTTACTTTGATTTCAATTTCAGTTTATTTTGGTTGCTTTGGTCTATATATATAAGCTCCTATTTCACTTCTTTTATCATTTTGAAGTATTGTTATGTAATAAAATATAGTTTTGGTGAGTGGGTAAATTTTTCATTTTTTAAAATGATGTATTTGAATTAAAAGTTAACATTCTGTTGCTCATAGCTTCCTGAAGATATTTTGGTCTCTAAGCAGAATCTTAGCCTTGGGACTGGAAAGCTTTTGATTGGAGGCTCACTTCAAAAGAAGGTCCGTCCGTTTGTCCATGTTTAACAAATATACTATGGAAAAGAATTTTATCTTCTTTCACTATCCAGCATACCGAGGCTAGTTTAGATTAGTTATAATAACGTCCCTTTGTGAAGCAACACTAGGGCTATTTTGGTATGGGCCTCGTAATTTTTAACCGCTGTCAGATGACGAGGACCATACCTGAGTTTCCAGCAAGTCGAAGAAATTCAGCTTAGTTTAAAAGATGAATTTGAAAAAATATAGGGCTACTGTTTATACAAATTATATATATCCGTTTTTCATTAAATGCATGACTAATAATTTAAGTATTATTCTTAAATCAACTGAAAATTAGCTAAGAACCATATTGTATTTCTATAATATGGTTCTTAGCTAATTTGGATATGGATATGAAATACCAAATTTTATTAATTTAGATTTTCAACAAAGCAAAATGAATCCGATCTGGGGGATTTTATACTGTGTGTGAGTGTGTGTGTGTCATTTTTACTTTTACTCTACATGAGAATATGAATGATGTTGATAGCCTAAAACTTAAATTACTTCCCCCTTTCTTATTAATGATATGCAAGAGAGGCAAGTTTTAAGTTGTTTAATTGAGAGACAAATTTAATGTCTCATTCGATTCATCACCCAAATGACACAGTAAAAACAACTCTGCGACAGTAAATATGATAAAAGAAATTCCATTTCTCCTCTTTTAATAAATCAGCCATCTGTTTTCTCCTACATTCCTACATTAGATTTTCGTTTGACAGAAAGCAAGCGTTTTCGGACCAATGTTTCCGCACCACTTACAATCTTGACATAATATAAAATTCCTGAGAGAGTCGATAACAGCGTCGGGAGCATTTCGTAATTGCCACCCTCTCCCCATGGTACGTGATTTTTACAAAAGAAGCAGATTTCATTTTCTCTGCGGGAAGTAGATATTTCTCATTTTTGCTGAATACGATTTCACTTCTCGCACGAACCTCCTCAAGATGAGTCTCTTGATTTTCTCGCGGATCTTCACGACTCTTGTTTCAGCCCGAGAGAGTTCATCACTGAAAGAGTCAGGTCTCAGTTAAGAGGAAAAAAAAAACATCTTAATGCTACACAGATCGAGAAAGTTATTTTGTATCATTAAGGTGGCATGCAAGCCGTAGTAGGAGGGGAGGAAAAATTTTTAAAAGCATGTATACTGAAGAGGAGCAGGAAAAAAAATGGAAAGGCTTTCAATCTTTTAATATTGTTTCCTTTTTTTCATCCTCTTTTTCTCTATGGTTGAAAGATTTATGATATTCAAAACCCCCAAAGAGAGAGGCATTCAATATAGGGGCATTCCAGTGGTACATCGATATGGAGTAGGAAGCCCGTCGGCAAACCTGACGATTATCGGGGCCTTTGTTACATTTTACTCTTAAAATTTTAGGTTTGGCAACGCATTTATCACAATAGCTTTCAACGTAAAAGAGGATGAGATTTTAAAAAGGGGCCTTCATATTTTCTTTTCAAACATGGATGTAGGCATGTCATTTCCCTCCTTTTTGATGTTATCTATTGGTTGGAAAAGTGCTTAGATTATATATTTCAATTATTATAATTATAAATTTCCACTATAGCTACTAACCTGCTTAGGATATCCTTTTTGCGGACAAATAATTACGAGATTTTTTTTTATTTGAGATAATTCGTGTTCATGATGACTTATGCGAATTTCAAAATACAAATGCGGACTCATAAGAGTCTAATATTTAAAATCTAAGCAAATGCTTTTTAAAGATATATATTGTTTTTTCGATTATTAAAAATATTAACTTTCTCTATCCCTGTTAAGCTGCTAACATGCTATTGTTAACTGAAGTATTAATGATAATGCGATATACAATTTAGATAACTCAACTACATTATACTCCATAATTTTAAAGGTAACTGTAGTCTAAAATCTTAAGATACTAAAGGCTAAAATCATTAAAAAATTATAAATTTTATTATAGTATTTTTTAACTAAGCATATTTAAGCATTTTTAACTAAGCATTATAAAAAATTGTAGTATTTTTTAACTAAGCAAATTTAAAACTTGTTTAATGGCCAATTATAGATGTCATACAATGAACATGATCTTGTCATTCAAATCAGAATAAATTGATACGATTCAGTGCGATATAATCGATGTAATAAAATGTTTATAAAGAAAGTTGGTTATGTTAATTTTATTTTGTGATTTGGTTTTTACTAATGAACAAATAACTACATAATATTTTTTGAACAATGTGACAAAATTTATATAAACAAACAATTTCCAAATTTCTTAGTCTGAAAAATTTCTCTGAAGAATGAAATTTCAAATTATCTTGAAGACAAAAGTCTTTAGACATAAAAGAAATTTTCAGCTTTAACCCTTTTTAAGGCTGTGGTAAATATCTTACCACCACCTTAAAATGTTTTGCAAATATTGTAGCTCCAAAACTAATCGGAAACGGACAAAAGTGTCATGTTCAACATGTAATGTTACTTTGTGTTCAACTCCTTGTTAAGTTGTTTCCCCAGAATAATTTAAAATAATGCATTTGGTAGTTTACTTTGTATTTGGTTTTTTTACCACTTATTTCATGTGTAATTAATACATTTTAAATTTCAAAATAACTAATAATAAATAGTTTTACAAAAATCATATTTGCTTGTGAAATTATTTATATTTCATATTTTTCTATTGAATAAGTCAGTAAAATGTCTTAGCTTATTTTGGAAAAGGGAAAATATGTGTTTCCACCCCTATAATAACTACAGCCACAACAACAAATTTTTAACAAAATACTTTTTTTGGTTATAAATGAGCTTCTTTTTCCAAATATATCGAGAAATGAAAATTTTGTGAGGAAACAGCTGGTGCCCGTTAAAGGGTTAATATGTTTTTTTTTCTTTAAACAGAAAAAAATAAGATTGACTTATTGAGATATACTATATAAATTTGCCCAGTATTTTTAAAACCGATGCGGTGTAACATTAATTTTTAAAAATCGCTGAATTTTTATGAAAATTCATTTAATAAATCTATGTAAGTGTAAAAATAGGAAGAAATTAACGAAGATATTTAAAATGTTAACCGAAATGTGACATTGAATTTATGCTGGGAGGTTTAAGATGAAGTTGAAACTGTAACTTGATTTATAGTCATTAATGATTCTGGAACAGTAAAAAGAAAAAAAAATCGATGACTTGCAATTTTAAATCATGTAGAATCTTGAATTCAACAGTTATAGCCATGTATAAACGTTGTATTGCTTGACTAAGACATTTTTATTCTATAAATGCAAAATAAACTTAGAATATAATAAACATTCAGCAAAGTGAAATTTATAAGAAACATGGAAAGATGATGATGCTGAAACTCTCAATTAAGAGATGTTGCACTACAGTAACCGAAAGATTAAGTCTTTCAAGATTGGTAAAATCAATTCAATTAATTAAATTAAATACTTTCAATTTCAATCAATTCAGCTAAGAAAGTAATCTTTATATCATTCAAAAAGTGAATAGAGGTGAACAGTTAAAAAACAGTAATATCATCCAATGACTTTCATAGTTATTTATAGGATATTTAATCATGAAAAATTTCGATTTCTTATTTTATTTTTATGAAGTCATATTTCAAATTTAAAGAGGCATCAAACGGACTGTATTTGGGAATTTAAATTGAAAATAGAGGAAAATTGTGATTACAATTTTCATTTTAAAATGAGAATGTTGGATCTTCCAAAGAATTATAAGCGGAAGTCACTTTAGGAACCTGATGTTTCCATCTACGATATATCTACAGTGTAGACTTCAAAAACAGTTTTCAGAAGTGTAATTCATCTTAAAATTGTTTTTGAGAAATATTTTGAAAAATAAATTTTACTAGTAAATCTTTGACAGCAATTCTTTAGAACTTACTAATGATAAGTCACATCTAATCACAAAATACTTAATGAGCAGGGACTGCTTGCATATAGAGAGTAGAGATACAATACACCCTCAATTTAGTATAGCAATAAACTTCATCACTTATTTATTTATTCACTTTGCATTTAAATATCTAATCTTTCGAAATTCCATTTTAAGCAAAAAAGTAGGAATAAATCGGTATCTTTTGAGAAAATTTTCTTTATTCAAAAATTTAATCTCTCTCTCTCTCCTGACACATTTGCTATCCTTCATTCTGTTTAAGTGTGTGCACTTACAAAACAATCTGAATATATGTTTTATCTATGAAACATTATATTAAGACTACTACTGTAAGTAAAACGATACTCTCAATAAGAAAAACATTGTTTTATAAATATTTTTTGTAGTGGGAAAAATTCAGAGGAATGAAATTTGAAAATATAATGAAAGAAATGGGGCAATGATTTGGAAAATAAATAGGAAAATTAATTTAAAAGTTTATTATGGATAAATTTCAACAATTATTTCTAAATTCAAAATGATTTCTCTTACTATCTTGAAATGACTGTTAGGAGATGAAATTTCCATAAATCTAATATAATTCTACTCAATATTATTAAAGGTCACGAGGAAGTTTTGATTTAGAAAGGATAAACACGAGAAGCCTCAAGGAATATAATTACTAAAAAATAGTTTATCTAGTGTAATGTGTTGCATTATCCATTCAGAATAAAAAGAAACTTGAATGAATGTAAATTCTTCAGTTAGTTTAGCTTAGCTATAATAATGTCCCGTTTTAAAGCGACACTAGGGATATTTTGGGACGGACCTCGTAATTTTGAACCGCAGTCACATGGCGACGAAGACAGCTGAGCTTGAACCCTTTGCTCAAAATTCCACACCCCACCAACGGTAGGGTGTTTGGCACAGACTGATGTAACGAGCCCCATACTGGTTTATACGATGTTTCTTCGGTGGAATTAGGTCACGAACATAAAACCCTCTGGTTCTGAAGCTGAGACCTTAGCACTAGGCCATCGCAGCTCCTAATTTCTTAACGAGGAACAGTAAGGGCATTCAACCTCAATGGTACCAGAACTTCGATAGGTATAATACCATAAATTAATACTTTCCGCTTTCTTTCTGAAATTTGTAATATAAAAACAGAAAATATTGGAACATCAAAATTTTTGAAGAATCTTCATGTTTTATAGGTCTTTGAAGTCCCTTCCCTCTAAATAATTGGATTTTCCGTTTGTCGGTGTATATAATAGCATGATTATTCAGGATTCGAATCTTTTTAAGGAATGACATCTGATGACTGGTTTTAACATTAAAAATTGTTAATCAGTATCACATTTTATATAAATTCATCAAAAAGAAATATGTCTGTCAGAATGTATCTTTGTGGGATTCCCGCCTTATACAAGCACTATAAACAAAGATGTTTGTTTTTCGATCGAAAACAAACAGGTACGTGCACATTTTTGTATTTTCTTATTAATACTAATAAATAATATCTTTATCCCACATAGGAATTAATTTCAAATAAAAACTTAAGACGAATTTTTTTCAAGGGTCCAGTGTAATTCGAATTCTTATAACCGAGATTAAGGAGACGCAGGAAGCGTGATTGTAAAAATTCATATTAGAGATTAGTAAGTTTCTATCAATAAAAAAATATTTCTTCTCGAAAATCTAATAACAATAATTTATTGAATAATTATTGAAATTATTCAAAATTTATTAAAGGGAACAGATTTAAAGTATAAGAAATCATTTCTATGTACCATAGTAGAAGTATAGTTCCACCATTCCCACAGTAATTCAGTATACCAGTTTGTTGGATACCAGATAAATATCTACTGTATATCCTTGAAAGTTAAAACACATTTAGAATTTTATATTAAGTATTCAATTTCATTGAAGAAGCAATTTTTATACTATATTTCTTTTATTTTTTCCTCTTCCATTTTCTTATCTATTTGTCCTGTGTACCAATTTAAAATGACATCTGTAGTTTATATAAATACCAGGAGCTATGAGAGGCATTAATTGTATTATTTCAGGACATATGAAAGGTATTAATTGTATTATTTCAGGAGCCCTGAGAGGTATTAATTGTATTATTTATGTAAATAAATGCGTGTATGTCAAAAATTATTAATATGCACTATGATTTATAGAAATGCGATAATCCTAACAAATTCCGCATTTGTTTCGGAAATCAAAATTTAAAGAAATATTCAATACAGGGTGGTCATAAAATCTCCCGCTGATTACAAACCACTGAATATAATACTATAAATGTGTTACTATTTAATATTTTTTGGTTTATTTTTAGTTTAAGAATTAGTGCAACTAATACAGGGATAGTGATTTTAAATTCGATTGATAACAAAATGGTATCAACGAAGGAAAATGCCCAATACCTTCTATAATTCGATATTTAAATCTGTCATTATAGTTCAATGCCAATTTTTTGAGTGGTTCAAAATGCAATAATTTGCAGTGTAGAGAAATGACATTGATGCACTCATAGTTAAGATTATAGATGCTGTGTCTAGAGTAGCAGACGAGAAGTTTAATAATACATGAATAGAATTCGAATGCTGCTTTTAAATTCCAAAATCAACGGCGGTCTTATCAAATTTACTGGCATAAATGCCTTTTTAAAACATTATAAATGTTTTTACAATATATCTAAACAACCCATGTCAAATTATAAATGTTCCGTAACATTTTTATAATAAAAAGCAAGACATTGTGAGTATCTTATACAGTAGAGTGTAATATATATGCAATTTGTTTTACAAATTGTATGGAGCCAACGTCAAGGCATAGAGGTAGAGCGTCTTTATCGTGATGTGGGCGACACGGGTTCGAGTCTCGGTCAGGGCATGGTTGTGCTTCTGTGCTCTATCTATGAGTGTATCCCCCCCTGTAGCGAACGAGATAAGTGTGTGTCATATTCACGTGAGCTAGAAGTCAGACTTCTGTTCTCGGATACTTAGAGGTCCATACCCTCAGAAGTTACTGCATCCGTCCTTCCATTGCAAAGCGGACACGTCATCATCATCATTCTGCAAATAGTTTAGGTAATTTATTTCAAATCCAATAAAAAAATCAGATAAAAAATTTCTCAAAGTCTCAGTGTGCACAAAATAACCGCTAGATTCGAAGAACTAAGCCTATAAATTTAATTTTCGTAAAGAAAATAAAATTTATAGGCTATAGAATTTATTTGAACTGTAAATTGTTTTTAGCAAAAATGATTTCCATTGAATTTCCTAATGTATTCATATTAATATATTATGATTATTAATCATCCATTACTGATTCAAACATTTGTTTTATGTCATGTACTCTGTGCTCATTCATTATCTGCTCATTATAAATATTTATATTTGTGTCAGATAAAGATTCTTTTCATAATAGAGGAATGCAACATGCGTCAAAAACTTTTAAACCATCCAAGAATTATATTAGTCTGCGCAATATCAATATTTAGTTAGAAGACCATGTTGACACAGCAATGCCCATTTCTTAGTTTCTACTTCAGACAGATAATTTAAAATGAGAAGGGACTTAAAATACACGGAAATATTAACTTTATGGCATTAATACAGAGTTCAGTATATTAAAGGTGTAGGTCCTCATTAATATAAGGAACACAGACAATATGTAACATTATGGAAAAACATTAAATATTTTATTTTGTATTAGATATTTTAGAAAAAAATATTTTTCAGCTCAAAACTTTGTTGAGAACAACCGTTTACTGTTTATAAAAGAGTTTTACCTTAACTTTAATTTCAATGGTTTACATTACTAAAGTTGGACACAGCAGATAGAATTAAAAAAAAAAACTAAATTTGAACTTTTGATTTTGTTGAACATTTTGTTGAACTTAAGAGTATTTTTTATCTTCAATTGTTTTATTAATAAATAATAAATATTACCTTAAAAAAGATTGAAATTTTCTTTCTGAAAGGTTTAAAGTTAGCTAAAACTCATAACGGGGATATTATGAATATTTTTCAGAACGCGGTATATGCAGTCTCAATATTTCAATCAAAGACTTTGTGGCAATAATATTTTTTAATTAAAATTCCAACAATCAAATGATGAATCTTATGACTTAGAGCAACCAAGTAAATGACATTGAACATCTACAAGCATATATAACAATTTTATATCAATTTTTAAGAGCTAGATGTTTTAAAGGCAAATTTTTCAGTTTTAAAATAACGCAGTCTAAAATATTAAACATTATACTCATGTTTTCGTTCTCAAAATTAGCTTTTAAAATAATTAAACAAAATTATGAAAAATAAACTTTATGATTTCCTTCATTCTATTTTTAAATGTTAGTATATGATCAGATGTGCTGACAATACTAAATTCGTCTTCAACAATTAAATTATTTACTTTTGCTAATTAAATATTCTAGGAAACAATGTTAAAACATTTTTTCTGTCATCAATAAAAATGCAGATATTTTGAGTATTCCTGGAATCTGTTATCGAAATAAAAAGAAAAAATTAGAAATTAAAGAGTAGATTAATTGCATGATAAGTCTATAAATTTCTAATTAAATAATTTACTCAAAACAATTTCTTAAATTTTTTTTGATAATTACAATCTCATACTAATTAATTAAATGATATGAAAGATTTTTTTGTCTTCTTCAGTTGGTATGTCTAAAGAATTTTTCAGAATTGCTTAATTTACTAAAACTAGCATAAATATCTCGATTAAATTTTTCATACTGTGATGGAAGAGCTTTAAAGTTTAAATTATATAGATTAATTAGTAAAGAAATAAAATACATTTCACCATACTTTTGAATACAAGCTTGAAAAGAGAATGAAGTATAGCACTTTTCTGAGGGTTTCTGTTTCCACTCAAATTTAAATTTCAGTACTTTGTAGGATTTTTTTCGCATAACTTGATATTTTTTTGTAATTTTCAAAATATTTTAGGAGATTTTAAAGTGGGAACAGAATTTTTCTTTAAAAAACTTAAGTCGATTGCTCATTAAGTTATACCCGTATTAATAAAGAGAGTAGTCAAATACGCCTCGTTAAAAGCATAGACGAGTAAATCCAAACACATGAATTAGTTATCCAGAGACATTCAACTCAAAATGCTGAGTAACTAACCACAGAGAATGAAATAGTAATTCATTTTATATAATTAACTAATGAAAGATTATAGGCAGATACATGAATAAAATTATTTATGCAATTAAATGAAAGCAGAAAAAAATATTGAAAAAATTGTCATTTGGAAGAATCCTTGTAACAGTTTACAGAAATTCAGAAAATAATTTGCTTAGTCAAGAGTCTTAATGTCAGAAAAGAAATTTAAAAAAGCATAAGGTGCTTACCTAAATGTTCTGAGTGAATGCGTATTTAACCCTCTTTATAATTTCCCGACCGATATATATATATATATATATATATATATATATATATA
>JAOUZG010016587.1:11955414-11977866 GCA_026289955.1 Argiope argentata | reverse complement strand
TATATATATATATATATATATATATATATATATATATACACGTTAAATTTAAAATTATATTTTCTTTTTATCACGTTTTATTTTATACTATTTAATATATTATATAATATATTGCTGTATTTTTTTATGGAATTTATTTTTCTTAATTTCAATTCCTTGAATAATTAATAATATATAGAGATAAATAATATCAATAAAATTTTAGATTAATTGATAATTGTTGAAGCATTAAAATATATTTCTGTTATGTGGAATAGACGAATGAACAGCATTTGAAAACCTCGGCCTATTAGACTTAACGTATATACGTTATTAATTTTATATACGTCACGTACATAAAATTATGATGCTTAATTCCCTTAATGTAATTAATTAGATTCAGCACCATTTTCGCCTTTGGCGATTTTAACAGTAAAGGCTTATTGGATATTAGGAATAGTAACTAGAAAATTCTTCTATCCGAATTTAATTTGATAGCATTTTTATTACTACGTCTAAGGATTCTATAAAAAAATTTCGTTTTGTTTAATCTTTAATTGGAATTAATTTTATTTTCAGTGTTTCAAAGTCAAAGGTAATTGACTTTAGAGAGTTTTCAATAAAATAAAGAAGACATTTTGTTAGATTTGCAGGTGCCCCCCAGCTCACAGCAACAGAAGAGGAAGAAGGTCGCAAGGACCAGATCGTAAATCTCAAACGAGCTTTAAGAGGGAATGATAATGCTCACAATATTCTTCAGGCATGCACACATCCAGAGGAACTTTCCCTCTTCCACATCGGATGAGGGGTGAAAACTAATGGGGGTGGGAGAGAGTAGTGCACCCAAGATGATTCACCAAGACACAGAATGACGCAACATGGTCTCCTTCACTTACACATCACGCTCTTTTCAGATATTTGAATATGGATATCTTCATAAAAGAGATGGTGAAAACAGTCCTTTCTTTTAGAACAGAAGATATAGAGTACTTTTCCCAAGATTGAGTAAAATTTTATTTCCCCTAGCTAGAGATTATTTGATAAAATGCTCAAAGTTTGAAACTTGCTTTTAGAGTCCAAAAAATTAACTCGAGGTACCGAAAAGATAGGGAAAAAAAAGAGAAGAGTAAATGCTGAAATCGTAAGTTCTTTTGTTATTCGAAGTTTTAATACAATTGATTAAAGAAAGGCAATGTGGGGGAATTGGTTTTTTTTTTCTAAAATCGGCATAAGAGTTTGATACCATGGAGTACAACCGATATCAGAAATATAAGTATGATTAAACTGATTTTTTGTGGAGAAGAGGTTAAAAATTATGTATTCCTCTCTTTATTTTTAGAGATCGATCTATTTTTATAGAAGGAAATAATAAAACTATGTTCAGTTTTAGAAGTTCTCTAGTTTATTGATGATGAAGCTATGGAAATATCTTTGTTTTGCATTAATGAAAAAAGAATCCAATAATTGAATGCAGCATATAATTTTTAATAAACCTCTGTTGTCGTTACTTATGGCACTTGCTATATTGGACAAGCCCTCCGCTGATACAGCAGCAGATTTAAGCCGAAAGAATCGTCTCTTGTTTTTGGAAAACGTCAACTAGGGCCAAGAGTACGACTTAGCTACACACTCACAACATTCGCTTGTACAACCCCCTTTTTACAGGGGGGCACATTCACACATCTCAAAGATAGCAAACAGAAGAACAGCCATGCCCGAACCGGGACTCAAACCCTGGACTTCCAGAACACGAGGAAGATGCGCTACCACTGCGCCAGAAAGCCGGCTAATAAACCTCTACATCGTATAAACAACAACAACAACAACAATAATAATAATAAATGAATCACTCCATCACAGTCATGGTTACCAATGAGGTTATTTGGACTTATTAAAATTAGTACCAGATACATATTCAAGTAGAGTTTAAAAATGTTCACTGATAAGAATAGGAGTATTATAAAAATCAAAGTATCGAAAATTACTAAAAGTATTGGGTGATATTTATGAATCTTTGCGTATATACTGTCAAATGCAATTATAGAAACTTCCGACGATTAATGATGCCAATTAATCAAACGTCAACCAAAATCCCTTGATAAGCAGTTTTATGATTTTCAATTTCAATAACATAAAAAATAAATCATCCAATTCCAAGTTCTCCTTCGCATACGTCTTTTAATGAAATGAATTAAGCATTAGATTTCTATAATTTATTGTTTATTTTTTATCTGTATGATGCCTGTATCACCACTATAATTTCGAAGTCACAGCCATAACTGAAAAATAACTTTCATTGGATTCGTTAGATTATTTTCCGTTAAAATCTCACACATCTGTTGTAAACTGCAGTCAATTCAAAAATATCTTAATACAATTCAGCAAATTTTCGGAGTATACTAACACCAGAATTTTGAATCATTACCTGCAAGAGTCTCAAACATATTACAAATGTTATCGAGGTGCAATTCCAACTGTAGTTGTGTTATAATCGTAGCTTTACTCAAAAAGACTGGAAGGTGGTAGAAGTGCTAAAATCGATTATGGCATTATATGAATTTCCAATGATAGTCATACGTATTTAATATTGAAATTATTTTTTGAATCATCAATGAATATTTATGATGAAATATGCAATGCTCAAATGAAAATAGATCCAGCATTTTCTCGAGACTGAATGCTAAAGCAACGGACAATAGGACAATAATTAAACGGACAAAATAAACAATAATCACAGCCGTTCCGGCCACTTGATTCCAACACGAGTCCGACAGTGAATTGAGCTCTGAGCCCCAAAGATCATATACCAGAAATCTGTTTGAATCCTTTCGTTAGTATGTTTGACTTTATGTGTTCAATAAACGTAGAATTATGATCTGGAAAGCCATTTTGCTTGATAATCCGTTCCCTCTATCTTCATTTGTTCACTCATTTTATTCAGTTAGTAACGCTCGGTAATATCCATAAAAACTTATTTTATTATAAAATTAAAGTAATTTTGTTTTAAAAGTTTAAAATTAACTGGATTCTCATATTGTTGGCTCTTTCATGGCTGGAAGACTTTTCTTTATCAGATCATAATACGCCAACAATCACTAAAATCTTGCCGCTTAATTAATTTCATACCGTTCCTGTGTTTAGTGGCCCTTGCCACTTGGCATCATTAGGGGCAAGAGCCATTGCAGTTTAATGTTCTTTTAAAAGCCTTTTAGACGCAATGGACTATCGATTGAAACTGCCCTAATATGTCGATTAATTGATGCCCTAATCGAAAACTATACGGTGAGAAATTAATGAGATGTGCGAATTGTTTGAATCATTACCAGCCTTGCATGCTAATATTTATGCCAGATGTTGAATAACTAAATGCTGACAGAAATATGTCATTCACGTTTCTCATGTAACTAACTCAAAAGTTTTGACAAACCTGTTGCCTTGTTTAGATGAACATTTAGCGTAATTTTAAACCCTATTTAAATTGTTATTTATATTAATTTAAATAATTAATTAAATGAAAATTTATAATTTCATTTTAGTATTGATAGAAAATTTCATTCTATAAGACAAAAAAAAATTCGTTATTGTGATTAAAGTTTATTTCTATTAAATAGCTCAAGAATCTTATTAGAAATTAAATTCTTGGAACAAAATATTCATTAAAGTAATAAAAATAATTCTCGGAAAGACTATGCATGCAATCTGCATTCTATAAATCAAGAATATATATTTACAAAATATTTTATAATATATCTTAAAGATTAAATATTCGAATAAAAAACTTTCGTAATTTGAAGTATTTCTATTCAATAAACTCGGGCTTTTGAAACATTTACTTAACACTGGTATAAATTTTTTAACAAATAATAAAAAACACCATGCATTATATATTTGCTACATATCGGAGAAAAAAATGGAGAGATCATGAATTAGTTATTTTGAATGTTTCATTTTACCTTAACAGAAATATTAGCATTTTTGAAATATATAAATTTTAACTGAGTTCTGAATAGAAAATAACTTAAATGGCTACCTTTTGATAGTAAAATTTTCTAAAGTAGGACATATTCCAATTTTATAAAATTAAAAAAACTGACTATATATGGAAACAACTACTGAATGGATTTCCATTGATGTGCATAAGATTAAACATCAGCATATAAAATAGACAATAAACAGATCAGAATAGTTTTCTAATTTAAAAAAAAAGAAGTTAAGAATGCAATCAATGAAAAAATGCATACAAATAAGGACAGAGCGTTTATAAGTTTTTATCACTGAACATAGAAACCGAATGCCCAAATATTATGAATTATCTATACTTCTGCATTTTTTTTGTTTGTGATTATTGCTTTGCAGAATGATATCTTTGATTTTTCTAGGCTTTCTGGAGAGGAACATTCAAAATAGTTGCTGCAAATATCGAACATAAAGAAAGTTTTATACATAAAATAATTTTTATATATTAAAATATTGCAATTTTATTTCATCCTTATTTATCCGTAAACTTTATTTCTTTGTTTATAATAATTTTATACACATTTTAAGATTCTATTAAATAACACTTGATAATTCCCAAATATGTATTAAAAATGTCCAAGTTTTATGCAAAGAAATTTAAAATCTCTGAGATACAAAGTGTATTCATTATTTTCAAGAATGTTTGATCTATAAGATAATAAGAATAAAATGATGCAATCAAAAAATGTTTTATTATTGATTACTCAAATGGCAAATCCCCCTACATATGACGAAACTATTTAATTAAATAAAATCTAATAGATCTCATTTCAAATCTCTAAATTAAAGATGAAAAATTCAGTAAAAGAACGATAATTTTTATGGAGAGGACAAATATAATAATTGAAAATAGCAGGAAATATGTACACTCTCTATCGTGATTAGAATAAAATTGAACTAAGAATTCACACTGGAGAAGAATTCAGTTGCCAATATATTAGGATCAAATTAATTCTTGTAAAAGAAGTGTTATTTCAGTAATAAAAATTTAAATCCCAGATAAAATAATACAGAATTTTTTTAAGTTAACTGAAGAAACATTTTTGCAAAAAATATAAATGAAATTAACTCAGGAAATGGAAAATTTAAAACGGTGAATTTAAAAATCAGAGAGAGGCAGAGAGAATGAATATAAGCATAATCTAATTCGAATAAATAAAATGAGACGCTGATTGCGAAAACAAATTCTCGATTCTGTAGCGACTATTAAGACTAAGAAGAAAAAGAATAAAAACATCCATAGTTTTGTGCAATCTTCTAGTTGCGATACATATTTTTTAACAACATTGTCCGTATATTTTTCAGCAGGTGTAGTCTGTTTAACTACAGAGACAGTGTAGTTAATAGCTTTAATTCAGAGATATTCAATAAATATAAGCATATTTAGGATGATCTTTAAGTCATTTTATAACCTTTTAAATTCGAAACGGTTTTCGCGCAACTAGGCAAGTAACATGTACTTATAACAAAATGATTATGCTGAGTTTATTGAAACGGATTACAGCACCCCAAGTTCAGAAATAAGAAATCTAGAAAATATAACTAAAAAAAAGAGATCGGTTTAAAGCGACCAGTGAGAAAAATGTACATTAAACCGTGATAAAACAACTGGATAAAATGTCATTGAATTACATGCAAAGTTGACTGAAATATTTGAGAATAAAATTGCATGTATTCCGTGACTTGAAAAAGGGTTCTACCTAAAATTGAAAACTATTCTTTCCGGAGAGCCTTTTCACATTTTTAAAAATTACTTTTGTTACTTTTTTTGTTGCTGAAGTTGCCCTTCACCGTTGCTTAGTTTGGATAAAATATACGATAATACCAGATCTTTATTTTTGGTATTTATCCTTGGTTGTTATCTTTTATTTCTGCAATTTCTTTATTTTGTTACTGGGAGAAATTTAACCACTTCCAATAAATTCAGAATAGTCGTTTTATTACAGATACACATTACTTCCCTTTCTATATGAGACGCTGTTTTGAATTTAAAAGGACTTTACCGATTAAACTGCATATAGAAAAGTCCCGAAAAAAGAGAAACGATTGTTTCATTTCTTTAATTATTTCAATCAGATATTTTCTTGAAAATACTTTCTTTTACTTTTTTTCAATTGCAAAGTTTTATCAAATAAGTTACTAAAACATATAAAAATACTTTGAATTATGTAGAGAGGACAGTAAAAGTTAGAAAATTAAATTTAAGTACACGGAGTTTCATGCATCTATCTGTAAAATCTGTTGATGAAGTAAAAGAAAAATTTATCAACTCTCTGCATCTTCTTTGAAGTTCTTGGCACGTGTTCTCTACATCTTTGACTCTGCCTGAGAGAAGCATTTAGTTTAACTTTCAAGGATAATATATATTTAGAGAAATATTTTTAAAAGGACATAATAAAAAAATAACAATTCATTTATTTATTAACTTTCCTTAAATTTTAAAACATAGTTAGATAGGACATTGATTAAAGAGCATTTCTTAAACACCTTCGACACCTATATGAAGTTGCATCCTTTTAAAGATACATGGAACCCAGTTTATAAATTGTAATTCATACAGTTTTTTTGAATTTATTGGCAAAGATCAATATTGCATGCCACACCAAATCCAATTAATTCAATCAAAATTGAATGAATATATTTGTAACCATTCAGCATATTATTATATAAAATTAAATTAATCAAAGGGATTCTAAAAGTGTCGTAATATGCGTTAATAAAGGATTACGGCCAATGTTGAACCTTTTGCACGAAGAAGGGATTTTTATTCTGAAAATAATAAGTTTGAAAATTAATATTTGTATCTCGAGTAAAGCAGCTCTCTTCTGTCCAAAGCGAATTTCTCACAAAAAGTTATTGATTTTATCTGAGATAGTGTATACAATGGTAGAATTTAGACATCGATCGTGTAGTTATTTTGGTAATTATTATATCATTTCATAGACTACTAATATACTATATGGATTTCAGTTATTATTAAAACAAATAATGAGAGCGAGCGCTGTATAAAGAAATGTATTGAACAATGGTTTTATATAATGAAACAAAGATAATTTTAGTAGGAACAAAAAACCAAAACAAAAGAGTAGAAATAGTTTACTCTCTCCAAAAAGCAAATTAACATGAATAGGAAAAATGAATTAGACAATAATTAGTCTTTTTTTGTCTGGGTACATTTTTGCGCATGTATACAACTTAAGTATTCTACAAAAGAAAAACAGTTGTATTATTAAAATACATTTTTAATAAATATACTTATTTATACACTTTGTTTCAAATACTGAAATTTAAAAAAAATCGATTCTATTACAAATTTTACTGGAATATATAAGGAAATAAAGTATTCTTTTAAAGTAAAATGTTGCACTTCCACAGAGTAAAAAGAAATCAGTTGCATTTGCATATATTATTATAAAAATGAGAAAAACATTTTCATTGTGTTATACTTATCTTGCTGAATTCAAAAATTTGCGTTTTTTATGGCCCTACAATATCTAGCATTAATATTCAAAAATTAACTAAAACTTTGACAGAAAAATATATTCTATATGAACTACTTTACCATCAGTATGCATGTTATTTTAGTCATTTTATCAATGATTTTTATAAACCGTATTCCCAAAATAAAACAAAGTTTCTTTTATTATCCAGGCTATAAATGCATTTACAACCTATCTTTATTCCTATTATAGTGCTTAAAAAGATTAAAATACGTGATTTTCTCCAAAAGGAATTAAAGGATCAAAAATTGATAGCGGTAGGTAATATAATAAATAAATAATACTTAATACATTTTTATCATTTCATTTGAATTTATAGCCTTTATTATTATTGTTGAAATTATATTTTCTTTAAGATTACTTCATGAAATAAAATTATTAACCGTATGGTATAGATTTTGTTTTTTCAATGCATTAAAATATATAAAAATAGGTAATTCATTGGTCAGAAAACAATTTTGAGACTTAAAGGTATTGATAATTTCACTTTTTTGTATTATCCTACGCGTGTGGCTAAATGAAGGACGAGCTACACCACGAAAAAACGAAACGAATGACTTATTTTTACCTTGCTTTGATTTTAAGAAGCAGAAAATATTTATCTTTATTGGTAAGAATCTCCATTTTAGGGTGTATTCTTAGATTCCATACGACCTTGATCTATAAATGAACTCGACAGTGCATATTTCTGATGAAGGTTGACAGTTTTATTTAATTCATTACTTCATTCGCTTAAAATCATCAAAAGTAACTTAAAAGCAATGAAATCAAAACCGTAATTTATAACTTTATACTTTTTTTAAATATTTGTTATACTTTCTTTTATTCATAAAACTAATAACGTAATCACATTATGTCATGAAAACATTTAGAAATTGGAAATTATATACAACCGAGTAATTACGAATTTTCAGATACACATTTAATTTGATTAAAATTATTCAAAGCTAATTAAAATTAAATTCTTCTATTTGAGAAATTCTAGCTTACAAAATGAATGTACTTGGATAATTGGCTTGGGTAATCTGGCGATCTATCAGAACTATAATTAGAAATATGAAAATGTCTGTTTAAACGATATATATTTAAAGAAATGAATAGTGGAAGAGGGGAAAAAATGTCACCAGTTCTCAGATTAACGTCATGCAATTTTGTAAGCGCAATTTAACATGAATTTTTATATAGTAGCTTCGTATATTTTCATTGATTATAGCTGGAAGGATATTTTTTTAATTAACAGGATTATCTGAATTTACATAATTTGATTGACATAAAGTAATATTTCATTATAAAAGCCTAATTAAAAGCCCTGGTCTTGTTTACATATAGAATTATTTAGGATATTTAAAATTATGATTATATTAAATCTTTGTTTAAAGATTAAAATCAGAATTTAAAAAAAAATTAGGAATTTTTCGGTCAATAGCCCTCATATTTTAAAATCTTATAGGCCTATAGGAACACATGTCAGAAAGTACTCGCGAGCCAAAAAAAAAAAAAAAAAAAAAAAAAAAAAAAAAAAACTTCAACTTCACAGGTTTTTGAATTTCTAATTAATTAAAAAGAAAAACTGAATTGTTTTTCATAGTTAATTTGACTAAGTCAACATTTGTTCTACTGCATTCAATATATTTAAGAGAAATTATGTACTTGTAAATTCAAAAGATCCATATTATTTTTTAATATGTTAATATAATCCAAGTTTAATCTGACTCGGCAAGATGCAAGGAGATATTTTCTTCTTGTTTTTATCTCATCTAGCTTTGGAAAGTTAGTTCTATGAAACTATCAAATTAATTTACATTGGAATCGTGGAATTTGGTTCAATATTTCTCCCAATATATGAATGTATTTCTGTTATTACCTAGAATGAAGTTTAATTTATTAAAAAAACTCAGAAATTTAATTACTCATAAACATGATTGACTGTGGCAATTTTTAATGCATGATAATAGAATTAAAAATTTCATTATTTTTAAGATATCAGAAAAATAAGAAAAATGATATTGAAGAAGAAACTGAAGATTATCTAAGAAAATTCGAACAGTTATTTAATATTACTTGAAACTCCATTTAACTTCACTGATTTTTTCGGGTCTCTTTCACACGAAACGTTTTTGAACCGCTTCTGAAAAATGATGATATAAAACTAACCAAAACAGAAATAAATATAAAGTTAAATGCAAACATTGAATCAAAAAGAAAGAAACGATGAGCCTAGCCTGAAGGCTTTTCCAAGGGTCACCGACAAGGTAGGGATTAAAACAAGGATTTTTTTTTGTGAGGGGTCTGAATTTTGTCCAAAATATAAACCCTTCAGATCTGAAAATCCCGAGAAGTTTAGGTTTTGGAGATAAGAATTAGTATCATACAATCAAAGATAATAAATTACACAATAATAAGCAAAATATTATTCCAAATTTTTTTAAAGCAACACCACAGCAAAATTGAATCAAATCAAACTACAAAAAAGCTATTTTATCATAAAACCATCAATAAAATATAATAGAAAAGAACTTGCCAGTTGGAAGCAAAAATTCCAAAAAACTCTGAAGAAAATAAAGCCATCAATGCAAACACACCACACTAAATGAAATTCAAATTTCCCGAGTTTAAAGATGCATACACCTATAAAGTTTGGTCAATGTGTCTCGTCATCATAAAAATTAAATTGAAAAAATTCAGCACCATCTATTGATTGCATTAGTCAGGATGTTATTGTTATTACTTTGGAAATGACCATCTGCCATTTTTATATTTTGATTACATTTTTGTAAATTGTACCTTATTATATTAACAAGCAAATTGCATCGACACTTTTATTTAAATATGTTTAAAATCCCGCACTGTAAATTAATTAAGTTACAAAGGTTAATATTAAATAAATTAAACTACAAAGGATAAAAAGAAATTTCTAAATATTTGCTTGAATAACAAACCAATTTGTCAACAATAATGTTGCACAGATAAACTTTATCCACATGAAAATGCTATAAACGAATAATTATAGCCGGAGAACCGTATATTACAACCCCCTCCCCCCATCTAATTATGAAATTAAAATATAATATTTATGTGATAGTGAAACATCATTAGTTCTAAAAATACATATATAATAGAAAGAAACCTGGATCAAAACCAAAAATAAAAATTATTATTATTATTATACGAAATGTAAATAATCTAACATATACGCATAGAAAACATAACAGTGCATGTGATAAGATCATTTTTTACCAACTAGGTCAACTTTATTATGTTTTCACCAAATTTACTACCATAAAAAAGAAATTAAAAATTTGAGATGAAAAGACCAGAAAATCGATGCATAGCTCAAGTTTATATTTTAACAATAATACAACTTTACACTGTATTCTGAAAAGTATAAGAACTTTGCTCTATGAGCAATATACCTTGATAAACCAACTAATTATATACTGTGTAAAAACTCAGAAATGATATTATATTACAACATCAATAAAGGATCTAGAACTTTTGAATGCATACACTATAAAAAGGAAACAAATAGTCCATTTTAGAAAAAGTAAATTTTAAAAAATGCAAGCAATACAATATTTCTTCTGAAGTTAAGAGATGCGTATATATTTGAAAGATTACTGGGTAAAATATAAAATGATGTATCATTAACTCCCACTATTAATTCATAAGTGAATAATAAGTATGAGCGTTTTAGATCCATTAAGCAGCCATAAGAAATGATATATATTGCACAAGAGCTGTAAAAACCATACAAGCAATCTCTATGTATCATATTTTTATCCAAATAAAAAAATATAGAAGATTTAAAAAATATTCTGATATATTTATTTATTTTAGATACATAAGCATTATGTTTATATATTTATTGCATCTTTTTTCAATTATATCACATTTCATCTATCAAAGTAATTCCTATTTAACTCAAAATATATTTTTCTTAAAATAGGAGGAATATAATAAAAAAGAAATATATTCCTGAAACTAGTATTGTAACTTTAGGTCATATTGATTTGGAAGTTACAATTGTACATAAAATGCGAATCGAAAATCAGGGGTTAATTTCTTAAAACCTCCATTTGTGGAAAAGGTATCTCATAATCACAAAAGCATCCCATAACAAAGGCATTTCATAATAATAACCTTGATAAATAACGAAGATTACATAAAATTTCTAAAAAAATATATTTGAATTATTATACTTACACTTTAACATTCTGTTTGCGTAACTCGTTGTATTTCGCAGAATTTCCTTATAGTATAAAAATCTTGCATTTTCAGGGTGCCCCAAAAAGTCTGACAAACGTTTATTTCCTTAAATATATCAATTATATATGTAGTTCCAATTGGCAAGTTTCATCAAATAAAGTATCCATTGGTGTGGAAATAATGGGTTCTGTCGAAGGCAATAATAGAAAAATTTAACAATTTTACTACCTCTGTAGTGAAAAAGGCTAAATGAGAAAAATGTTTTTCTCACATTATTTATAACACAGCATTTTTTTTTTGCTTTTGTTAAAAAAATTTCGAGATATAAAAAAGCCATTTTATTGACTTAATCTATTTTCCATTCCTATGACGTTTTAAGTGAGTCATTCCGCTATAATTTTCAAAGATAATACACATATTACAAAGGATTATTTCAAGTCAGAATCAGAAAATAATACATTTTTCAACATTTGTACAAAGTTGCATTCTTTTAACAATGCTTAAGTATAAGCGATTTCGTTCCCTTCGGTTTAAATAGAGACAATTTTTTTTTCAATTTATCTTCCGAGATCTTCATTTTGTACTTCCAAATGAAATCGATTCTTAAATTTAAATATATCACCAATAAAAACCTAATTGGATATAAACAACAATTCAATAAATTGTTGCTTAAAATGTGACAAGAAGATGCTTTTAAATATGATGCATCGTCCATTTTTATAAAATTGTCATTGATATTGAGCCTCTTGTACAAAAAATGGGTTTTCACTTCTCCAAACGGGTTTGTTTTGAAAATCAATGCTTCTTTCTCGATTGAATGTCATGCATCTTTCCGAAAAGCACTTTGCAGAAAAGAAGGATTTTATTTACCTGAAATAGGGTCGTATTGAGCAATTCTAGATGACGATCATGTAGTTGTTGAAGTAACGCTTGTAAAATCCAACGACTCTATGAATACTGAATAGATGGTAATTATTAAATTGAAATATTCTCTATATAAAGGTTTTCGAATGGTTGAGATCTGTTCAAAACTGATCATTCATATTCTAGCTTGGAAGGAGCTTTAGAAATAAGCATAAATGTCAATTCTATATCATTTGTTTAACAGTTCATCTTCGTTTGATCTCCCGTGAAGTAGGGATCCTATAATTGGTTGTCGAAGAATCTTTTAACAAACGCATTTCCTTAAAGGATGACAGAAATTTTGAAAACGCCGTTTTCCTTTTCTACATCTAAGTCCGCTTTGCGATTGCGTAAACATTATAGCCAGCATTTTCATTCATTCTTTGTTACTGAAATATCTTTTAAAAAATTCTCAAATACACGCAAAGAATAGTATACTTGTTGGCATTCCAGTACTCTCCGAGACATCTTAAATATTTAGCTTCTCAAGTTTCTTTTCTCATAAAGTCGAAGTTGTAGTTGTATCCCAATCAAAGTAAACAATATTATTTGGTTATAGATAGTTTCTTTAACACATTTGTGTACGAAAATCGTGTCTGACACGTGCTTAGAATAACTGAATTTTGAGTACGCTATTAAGAGATAGAATTAAGTATTTAAAAATGCAAATACCCTTAGAAACGCTTTAATATTTCAGATACATCTTATATTATTATGAGAATCGAAATAATAATAAAGGCTCAAAACAAGATGTGTCATCTAATAAGAAAGTTAAATAAATTCGTATATCAAGAGGCTAAAATCAGTATGAGTGGATAATGTATGACTTGACAAATGTTTACATATGAAAGGTTTTCAGTATTTAATATATTTTCATTTTCGAAATAAATATATCTTTCTAAATTTGTAAATAGTCCCTCTAAATTATATATATATATATATATATATATATATATATATATATATATATATATATATATATATATATATATATATATATATATATATATATATATACAAATTTTGTATATCGGAACACTGTAATAATTCGTATTAATTCTTCCTTTTTGCGAAATAAGTTTAGTCATATTAAAGTCCCATTTTGAAGCAACACTAGAACTATTTTGGCACGGACCTCGTAAATTTGAACCGCGGTTAGATGACAGGGTGACACTTGATCTCACACCCGAGGTTTCCACACAATACTAGCTAGAGGATGCTTTGCCTTGATGGATGCACCAGAACCGTTTATACTACTTTTTTTGATATAATCGGGGTTCGAATCTGAAACCCTCCGGTTCCGAAGCTCAAATCTTACTACCAGACTACCAAGGATCTTATCTTATGAAAAGAAAATTTCTAATAAATTTAAATTGATAAGCTTTGTTTGATTTCCTTTTTATCTGTTTGCACTATTTTCAGTTATCATATTCTGGTATATTTTGAAGATTGAACATACAGGACATAATTTAGTAAAAAATCTTGAATGAATCAAATAAATCTTTGTGCCTTGGGACGATTTATCTCTATTATTATATTATTATTATCTAGAGTCAAAATTACATAAGAAAAGGATACTAATATTAAAGATAAGTAGAAAATACTAATTTACTGTTTGACTAAGGACAACATTCGCACAAATTTTATCATCAAACCATGAAGTCTGGTCATTTACCTCTATTAAAATATATTTCTCTGTGTTTAAGGTTTACGAAGATTTATGTTGAATCGTCAGTCAAATTGTGTAATTTGGAAAAATAACAATTTTCCTTTCTATTAATAAACAAAATAATTATTATATTTTACCAGTGTCCTTTCATAGAGGTTCGTACGTCTTCCCCGAAAGCTGGACGTCCCAGGTTCGTGTCCTGGTTCATTCATGTTTGTTTTCCTTTGTTTGGCCTGTAAGGTGTATAAATGTACCCTCCATCTGTAAAGAGGAATTGTGAGAGAGAATGTAATGAATGAGTAGCAAGAGTCATACTCTTGGCCCTAGTTGGCACTACTTAATAAACATAACGCACTCATTCGGCTTAAAATCGCTGACAGCCGTCAGGGCGCTTGTGTGGCAATTGCCCTTAGTAACAACAATAAATTACTCTATTTGATTTCAATGTAGGTTAATTTCAATATAGTGGATTTTAAAAAGTGAAAATGCTTGACTTCTGAGTTCTCATAACTCTGGAGGTCAATTGTTTTTGTGATTACAATAATATCTTTCTGAATGATTAGTGTACTAAAAATAAAAAAAGCAAAAAAAAAAAACAGGCATGGGTTGCTCCTCTCTCCCCTCAAAATCCCCGGTCCTTTTGGAATTTTCCCAAATTTTTTTTATTGTTTTGTTGTTATTAGTGGCTCTTGCCATGGACAAACTTCGCCGAGCCATCAACTAGTTTTAAGCCGATAGGAACGTCTCCTGTTTTGAAGTAGCGCGAATTAAGACTAAGAGTACGACTTAGCTACTCACTCATCACAGTCGCTTGCACAACCTCGTTTTACAGGGGGGGGGGGGGCATTTATACACCTTATAGATAGAATACAGAAGAACAACCATGCTCGAACCGTGACTCAAACCCGGGACGCATGGCTATTGGGAAAGATGCGCTACCCCTGCTCCAGGACGCTAGCTCTTTGGTTATTCAAGGCTACAGACCTATTGAGAAGAATCACTCTTGTTTTAACGATAGGCCCGATTTTTGAGGAATTATCCTGTGATAAGGTGTGGAAATTTAGTGAAGGGATGCCAGCCCAGGTGCTTCCAGATCAACCGAGGTTCGAAATTACGAGGCCCGTCCCAAAATAGCCCTAATGGTGCTTTAAAAACGGGTCGTTAATATATCTAAACGGAACTAAACTAAACTTCTGATGAATTAAAATTTTAACAACGGTCATCAAATTTTTTTACTTCATTGACCCTTCCAGTGTCCACGGTTGATTGACCGAAAATGTTTGGGGATAACTATTGAACCTCAATGGAGAATTATTTTATAACAGTGTATTTGATTCAACCTCTTGAAATATGATTTTATTTAACTTCCCTTCCCCTGGGGGAACCTCCAAATAAGGATAAAATGATTCCGGTATGAAGGATGGATCTCACCAACCTGGTGGGCATATTAATAGGGGGGTGGCTCCTCCCCTCGATGACGGGATGTACTTCCTTTCGGGAAGAGTTGTTCCGTGGCTGGTGAGGGCCATTAGGACTCAACCACACTTCCCGCCAGTGTTGCTGTTGAGACGGTCCAGTCATTCAGCCTTATGGTTTGTGTGCCTTCGGGTGGGTCGGAGAGTCTGCTATGACTTTATTAAACCTTGTAATTAGATGAAGCATCCTATTTTGGAAATTTATTGTTATTTTGATTCTTTCAATAATGTAAGGAGCATTTGAATTATTGAAACCTTTCTAAGTGATTAAAATAAGAATTCTAAGTGATTTGCAGTTTTAAATACTTAATTCTGTCGCTTGATTGCAGATTTAAAACTAAAAATGCAGTAATTCGTTGCATGTGTCTGACATTGTATGTAAAGGGACTGAATGGAATTATGACTTGCTACAAATTTATATGCGTTAAATTCGGATAATGCAAGAGAAGAGAAATATCAATTTGATTTACTCCTTATTCCTCCTATTAGAAGCACTTTTGTTTGACATCAATCATGTGTCTTACATTTTTTATCAAAAATTTTCAATCTCATCAGAGCCGTGGGGCATTGAAATCCTTAGAACCGTGAGGTTTCAAGTTCGAGATCCGATTCCCCCAAAGAACAGTCGTGTAAGGGGGTCAGTTGTACATTAAATCTGTCATGGCAAAACGTCCTCCCACTGGTCTGGTGTGGAGAGAGGCTGACAACTCAGGTGTTGACCTCGTCATCTGTCCATGGTTGAAAATTACGAGGTCCAACCTAAAATAGCCCTATTGTTGCTTAACAACGGGACATTAATAAATCTATAACTAAAAAATCAGAAATCAATGTGTTTGAAATTTCTGAAGCATTCGAGTAAATCGAAAAGAGAGAAATGCGTTTTTAAAATCATACTCAATAAATTATGTCTAATTTAAAACAAATTGTTTTTCAATAATAATAATTTTAAATAATAATATTTTTCAAAATCAATTAAAAAAAGCAACATTGTTTTAATTTCTTAGTTATATTTAGTTGACGTGACACTTGATTGAATATTTTTATGACAAATCAATTAATTTTTTTATAAAATTGAGAATTGCAAGCTGAAGATAAAATAAATAAACATATATGTGTCTGTGTAGCAATTAGTGAAACTATAATATTTTTTTAAAGTGGCAGAATAAATAAAATATTGAGTTGTTTATTTCATATGAATATACTCATTTTAAACCACCGAATTTAAAATTTTAGTTTTAATGTTGACGTATTACTTCTACATTTTATATAGAGTAAACTTACATATACACTCATTCTCCTGTATGCAAGCTTGCTTGGATAATTTATAAAGGTAAATTTGCAATGAATATATTTCATTGTTAATATTATTAGTCGACACTTTAAGAAAAGCAGAAAATTGGATTTATCTCGCTAATAATATTATTCAAAATAATGAAAATTCCAACAGTAACTATTATTATGCTTTCTCATGTTGGCGATAAACCATAAGGTGTCTTACTTTTTTTTATTTCATCAAAAAATGTCTGGAGAATGTTCAGAAATTCTTTATAATATTAATTTCTAAAGCATAAAAATATTTTTAAAAAAATGAAAAATGATGAAGTGAACATTCTGTAGCAGCACAGTTTCTGAGAAAAAATTAAAGAAAAAGATTTTTCCTCTTGAAAATTTTAAAAATAAACTTATCGAGTTCATATTATTACTTTCAGATTATTATGTTTGGATATTTTAATACATTAAATTTAGTTTAAAAAATACTCATCTTTCTCCCAAATTCTTTTTCATTTTCCAATATTGTGTTTTGCTATTTTAAAAAGAAAGTAAAAGCTCACGGAGAGAATAGAAAGTAAATAAACTCCAAACTTTTATAAAGTAAAATTTTTGAAATAATATTTTAGCTGAATGTCCCAAATTTAAATGATTCCGTCAAATAAATCAGATTAGAATTCTCGTATTTAATAATAAGCGAATTAATAATTATCATAATTTTAGGATTTTCATTAAATTATTTAATTTTTAATTATAAAGGGAAGAGGAACTATTTTATTATATTTTTAAAGGAATTATATAAGGCTTAAGGAATTATAAGGAATGAATATTTATAACGAATTTTTTCTTTTACTAATTTTTTTCTGTTTTGGGGATTTACAATTACAAATTGTGCAGGCTTATTGAGATTGAAAATCTAATACCGGTGCTTAGAATTTTTTTTCTTATGGTGAAAATACTTTAAACAAATTATTAAGATTGCCTCTCAGCATTTTCGGAAGAAAATTTTACTTTTTTTTCCTTATTCTCTCACAACATATTCGATTAAATTTTATTTCTATTCGGCCCTTCATATCATCATTCCTCCCTTCAAGATACTTCAGAAAGAAATCAAATATTGTTCTTGCGCAAACATTGACAAAACCATTACAGAAAGAGAGAAGTAATAATGGAGAAAACAAACAATTGGAAGTTTGTTTCCGGCATGTCAACGAAACCTCAAAAATTGAGTTAACTACGCTACCTTTTTGTAAATTGGACAAACAATAGGAGAATTCGCACTATATAGCAATGAAGGAACTTAGCTAGTAGCTGGGACTGCATGAATTTATCATGAGATTATTTCGCAATAATTTTTTTTTTGAATTTAAGAAAGCATAATTCTAATAATTCTTATGTATTAAATTTAGAAATCTAAAAGAGGCTCTTTGATTCATTTAGATAAAACTGGTTCTTTTATAACAATATCTGATAATTTTTGAATTCTAATTTTCTATATTAATACTTTGCCTAAATATTTTAAACAACAAAGATGGATTGAACTATTTTGGAATGTTCCGATTTTATTTTATAGATAATGTAACAATTTATAACCCATTTGAGCTAAGTTTATTATACTTAAATACGAAAAAGTTAAATAAAAAAGTTTTTGTAAATTCCTTATTTTATGCTATAAATTTCAATTTTTTAAAAAATTTTCCCAGCTTTTTAATATTTTATTTTTTAATTTATAAATAAAAATATCTTGAATTATTTTCAATAAAATTTACTTAAATTTATCACATTTCTGGTGAAATAAAAAATTCATGCAATTGATCTATGTACCTGGAATTTAATTTCTGAAAATAATGAAATAGTGATACTTGTTGAGAATACACAGCTGTACATAATTTCAAAACTTTAGCACATTAGAAACTGAATAAAAAAATTGATCATAAAATTTCATGTTTATAAACTAGAAATAGATGTTTAAGAACGGAGCAATAGGCATGCGAGAGAAAGAAGAATTTAGTTAGGATCAAGTAAAATTACTGCTGCAGTTATATTCCTTTATAAAAAAATTAAGGTTTTAGTCATATTCCTTTATAAAAACAAATTTTGGGTTTCAGTCATCTTCTTTTATAGAAAAAATTGGGGTTTCAGTCATATTCCTTTAAAAAACTGAAAACTTCAAATTTATCAATCCCAAAATTACAATTTGTGATTTTTTATAATTAGAAAGAATCAATCTTTTTATTGTAGTTTTAAAGAATTACCCTAATTACAAAAGTTATTTATTGGCTTGAAAAATTAAATAAATGTGATAGAAATTGACGCAGAGTATTTAATTCTAATCTTTATAACTCTTTTAATACATTTTGGTGCTTTTACTTTCTAGTATACAAAATATAAAGTTGTTTTATCCTAAAAATATCGAATTTGAGATTTTCAGGAATCTTCATATTTCAAATCTTCCAGAATCTGGAAAACCGATTTTTAGAATTACGTCTATATGTCTGTGAGCGCGAGAAACACGATTTGAACTCTATCGATAAATTTGATATATGTACTTATGACTAAATGTATAAATTTCGATAAAATTTTAAATGAAATCTATTAAGAGGCAGTCTGTCTCTTTAACTTTTTGAGTACAAATGAACTCAATAACTACAAAATGTAAAGATCTAGACATATAAGATAAGATGTACAATATTAAATTCAAAATAATAGTAGTTATACAATCATGAGATAAAATCAGATACACAATAATGAAATAAGGTAAAAAGATTAAACATATTAAATATATATTCTTATAAGATTTTGAAATCAATCTCTCAAAAGGTTGACTGTTTGTCGGTCTGTACTTTCTCGTGCATGCAAATGCAGTAACTCACAAATACAATGACTTAAAAATATCATCGAAATTCGGTATACAATCATGTGACGACGACTCGTTCTGTCAAATTTTGTATTCAATCGATTGGAAAAAAGACTTACAAAACACACATTCGCAAGACAGACTTAGTAAAAATGTAAGATCTATATTTCACAACTGTTGCTCGCCATTGTCATGCAAATTTTTTCCTGCCTCACACAAGGTCCAAAATTTTATGTGAAGAAAAGAGATATGTGAGTATGATTTATTAGAGTGTATGCAAAGGAGTTTCTGGGGGACTACTCCCACTGGTTAATTTAAGGGTAAGAATTTGTCTCAGCTCATGAGAAGACTTCAAGTCTCAAAATGAGAACAAACATTTCAGAACATTTCGACCAATATTTAACATCTTATTATCAAGCGCATCGATTGTAATATTAAGCGGTTGAATTTATTTTAATCACCGATATGTATTGATAAACATGCAATGTAATTATATAAATTACTTTGAATTTGAGTTTTACCAAGTAACTATTAATTTATTGTTATCATTTTGAAAGTTTTCCATTTAATATTATTGAGTTACTCAGGGTATAACGATCCCAATTATGGAATGCTACAAATTGCATTTTCGACATTCATTGCTTTTTTTTTGGATTTAAAGAAATCTTCAGTCAAGGCACATCAGACACTTTTAGAAACTTGTGGTGATTCTGCTTTTTCATATCCCAATTGTCGGTTTTGGTTTCCCGATTTAAAAGTAATGATTTCGATGTCCATGACAAAAAACGGCCTCGAGGAATTTTTAAAAAAAATTAAAAGGCTATCAATTTTGAAGACTTTTGGAACGAAAATGGGAAAAAGTTGTTGAAAATGGTGGAAGATATTTTTATTGATATATTGTCAAGTAAGTACATTAGCGTGGAACTCAGTCACACTCAGGAAGTAAAGTTAAACCAATTTATTAACTCAACTCAATGAGTGAAGTACAGGTACAAGTTCTGAACACTTAATTGAAAGATCTTCGGCTTTTATGCCAACAAGGAAAGTCCCAGAATACTTTTCTGGAGACAGTAATAAAAGTCCAAAGGACTTATCGGGTGAGCTAAAGAAAGGTCCGGATTCTTCTGGAACACGAAATAAAGAACATAAATTAAGGTTTTAAATAAACATTTACATAAATTTTAAATCTTATTGTCGCTTTTGGGATTAAATCTCCCTGTCTTGTGTGATGATCATCTGGCTATGGAAAGTCGATTGCTTCGTTTCAATGAGGCAATATATTGTACCAATTTCTCTCAGTAAATGGCTTTATAAAATGAAAAAAAATGATCAAAATGCATGCGAGAAACTAATAACTCTACATATTTCATTCATCTTGAGTACTGTTGATATAAATTTAAATATTAAATTCACATCATTTGATATTTGCTTCAACCTCGTACTGTTTTTGTCCTCAATCTATTTTTAGTACTAATTTTATTAACTCAAAACGTTCCAATACCTGAATACCTAAACTAGCCATAGCTAAAAATAAACAATTCCAGCTATAAGAAAACAAGTGAAACTTCTCAAATTAGTACTTCGACTAAAAGTTTTAATCTAGATAACGGAAGAAAGAGAATATTACTACTGTTTCCCTGAAGATTCATCTTTACGTAACAGTCCTAATCTCTAGGGTTATTTGTTACACAGCTTAACTTGAGACAAACTAATAAAAACCGAAAAAGAAAAGCAAAAATCTGGTCTTCAAATAGAAAATAACCCGGTTAAAGAAAATCGATCCGATTACAGTGACAGTATGGATAAACCAAACAAGCACAATGCAAAAAGAAAACTAAAACGAAGTAACCGAATAGAAAACAAAGGGCTTATCCTTACCCCACTTCCATTGGTCTCATTTTTGTACCTGAAAGCACAGGAGACTGAACTCGTTTTTTAGAGCTGATAGATCGTAGTAGCTTGTCTATTTCTTAAGTGAAAAAATATGTGGAAGTTGTTTTTCATTGTTTCTGGATATATACTAGAAAGAAATGAAGTGATATTTTTAAAAGAAAAGGACGTGATGTCTGGAAAAAGACATCTTCAGCCGGGGATGAAAAATAAACTTGGTTTTGCTTGGAGATTAGTCATGCTCCGATTCCTGAAAGAAAATTGAAATTTAATTGGGAGCAAAAGTGCTCTCCAAGGTATAGAATTATTTCCAATTCACAATGGAACTCAATTTGTTTTTGCTCGCAAAATGAAGTGCGTTTCTGAGTTTGGAATTAGAAAGAAAAATTGAAATAAAATTCCGAGAAAGGTACGGAATAAAACTCACCACCGATTTCAAGTAATGGTAATGAATAAATTTAAATTAAGGGAATCTGTCCTTATTTAATTTGCTAAGCAAAGACTGCGATTCGAGTCAGAGGTTGAATATTTTTTTCAGTAGAACACAGACAGGAAACATTATTTCTTGCTCTTAAATAGTTTTAAAATAAATGGAAATAAAATATTGATTAATGGAAATAAAATATTAATTTAATGGAAAAAAATATTGATTAATGGAAATAAAATATTAATTAAATGGAAATAAAA